>VZTG01001537.1:439461-595496 GCA_013397845.1 Melanocharis versteri
GGGGCGACCTGCGGCCGGTGGGCGGGGGGCGCCGCGGGGCCGGAGGCTGAGCCGGGAGCGGTGGTTCCAAGGTGCGGGTTAGCAAATGGGTAAGGGAAAAGCGAGGAGCGACAATAAATCGGGAGAAGCCTGGCCTAAATGCTAATCCTGCCGCCAACATCTGCTTGGAAGTAAAATTGTTCGGGAGAGGCTAATCTCTCTTCCACTGCTACTGCGCTTCAGGGCTCACTATTTTTAACCCCAGCTGAAGGAGGTTCTTTAGGTAGTGAGTGGCTGGAGAGTGTGACCCTGGGAACAGATAGTGGCATGGACAGTCCTGTGTGTTCCACACAGAAAACATCCGTGATGTTAATTAAAGTTGGCATATTAGTCGCTGCAGTTTCAAGCAAGGCTGACACCCAGATGGCATTAACGACGTCCTCCCCAGCAGAGATTTTGAGAGGATTCCTTCTTGCTACCTTTTTCAGAGGCTTGAAAGTGGGACTGAAGTGTTACACAAACATTGCCCCACCCCTTAGCCGGGAGATTTCCCTGAACTGATGTTCAATTAACTGGGCACACCACACACCCTGTCCTATGGCTCAGCGCGGGCAAATTGTCCAGCCCACCTTGCCCATTATGGACCTGCCCTCTCTCGTTAAAGACTTTCCAGGCTGTTCTTACCAGGCGCTTCACTTGCTGATCAGCTCTGTACGTTCAGGGTATGCTGTTTAAATGTCCAGAGCAGTGACAGATCAAACTAGAGAGTAGAAGTCTTTGGTTTTATTTATTTAGGCATTTTTTGTGGGGGAATACCTGCCTAGTATAACAATACCATCACAATAAATAATGATAGCATTTAAAGAGATTTTTATTAGTAGTACTCTCAGATCTGATGGAAATACTATGAGCATTAAAGGGTAAGAATATGAAGGCTGTAAGAAATTGGAGCATGCTCCAGAGAATTGTATTTCCGAAGTGGAACTGGAGACAGACTTGCAATGGTGGTAGCTATAACCTGCTTATTTCATGGCAGCAGTCTGAGGGTGGCATTTGGTGAGCTGGGACCCAGGCAGGAGACTTTGCACTGCAGCAGCGTTAAACCAGCCAAATACATACATATATACATGAATTTGTAGTAGTACCTCCCTCAGCACACACCAGCTGAAGAACTCTAAAGGAGAATGAGAACTATGTGCCATCTTGTTGTCTTTGTGTTTCCATGCATGTATACACTCCCTTTTCCTCTTTCTGTCTGAACTGCTCTGCCCTGTCAGTCACTGAGGGATGCTGGAGCAGATTCAGTTAACCATGCTGCCATCTGAGGCTTTGTCAGAGACCAGATGTACAACCCAAGCTTCACCAGGAGATCATTTATCCATCAACTTCCAGAAGCTTTTGTAGCACCTGAGCAGTGAGAAGAGCCTATTCCTGCCAACTATGATCCCTTCATCCAGCCACCAGGCAGTTAGGTTTTCAACTCTGAAATGTTTATTTTTGGATGAAGAGGGACACGTATTTATTTAAATTTGTTTTTGTTTTTTTTACTTCCTTGTCTGCAGATAAGACTTCACTCCAGCTCAAGGCTTATTAATAACAAATAGCCTATTTTGCTGGCTTTTGGACCATTTTGCTCATTTGTAGCACTTGTAGAGGTCCCAATAGGTCTCTCGGAGTGCTTATGACCTGAGCTTGTCTTGGCCAGAGACGCAGACACAGAGGACAAGGGCATTGCATGGATGACAACGCATTAGAATTTAGTGTTACTTTGCCCAATTCTTTCATATCTCTCCCTGTAATACAAGCCCTGGCCCTGAATTAGACCCACAGGCTATCTACATAGTGTAATGGGAGAGAGAAGTACCAAAAAGGCAGGTGTCTATGACATTTTGAAACCAGGCCAACTGGGTCACTCTGAGACACTTCACAGTCTGGACTACTAACGCAGCGATGTAGAGGCATCCTCAGAAGGCTAAGTACGGATGAAATTTCTTCTTGCATTAGACATCTGGAATGAGAATTTATTTTTTATAGAAGTGCTTTCTTTCTCTAAAGATACAGCTTCATGCCTCTCTTCTACTTAATTGAAGCAGAATTTGATAGGAGTCTGTCTTTCTATGAGAAGATGGGGCGTAAAATATATAGGAAAGGGTTTTCTGCTTCTTTGGTCACACCTTTCCCATGTGCATCAGTCAATATTCATGAGACCAGGGACTCCAGCCTTCATTTTCCGTGTCCCACGGATGACCTGAATCAAAATGGTAGAGACACCTTCTGTATCTGCACCGTTTAATTTCAGGCAAGCACGGAACACTCTGGGATTGCCTGCTGGAGAAGGCCAAGGAGCATAAAACATGCTGGCATCGGGATTTTGAGTGAGATGCCAACTCAATTCTGGAAGTGCAAGAGCTTAGAAAATGTAGTGAAGACAGGTTTCTCCACTGACAGGTCATACTTAGGCATGAATTTTGAGGATCATGACTATCAGCTTTGACTGAACCAGCAAATGCCTGTGATTCAGCTAAATAGTCATTCAGCTTTAGATGCTGAAAATTAGAGATTCACATTTTACCTACTTATTTCTCTCATTTATCACTTTCAGAAGGTCTTCAGAGAGGACAAACTGTACTCTGGAGCTGCTCAGTTCCCTTTGCCATCTCTAAATTGTGCCTGGTGGAACCAGCCTGTACTTTTACATGCTTACCTTGCAGTCTGTGATTCTCACCTTCAGGTTTATCTCTAAGTCCTTTATACAGTTCCTTTTAGTTTCAGTAAAAGTGAAGAATCAACTTATGTCTGTGTTGGTTTCTGTGAATGATCTGTTTGAAAATAGAAATACACAAACCATCCTAGACTAAATTGTCCATAAAGTACATGGTGTAAAAGTGGTTAGTGCGAGGTGTCTCAAAGGGAGAGCAAAAGTGCCCTATAAGGCATTTTATTTGTTTTATGTAAAGTACAAACAATTTATGGAAATGACATATAACTGGTTATTCAATGTCCAATCATTCACATCTAAAATAATTCCTGAAGTTGGAGAAACGAAACACTTGAATGACTCCATTTAGGAAATCCTTTTGACTCAAGTGCTTTCCTTGAAACAGCAAATAGCTGGATGACTTCAAGCACATATTTAATTGTACCTTGTAATAAAGGAATATAATTAGCAATTACTTAGGAATTATGCTTTAAAATACTTAACAGCTACCACAGACATGCGTTTATTTGAGAGATTTTGGGGTTTTTTTGACTCCTTGTGATATAAACAAGGTTCCCTTCTGAATGCAGCTCGTATGTGAGTTCTCCAAACTGTTCCTTAGGGTGTGCAAAGGTGAGCAGTTTTGTTTGATAGCAGATCACTACTGGCTGTCGGATTCTCTTCTTAGGGGATAAAACTAAGCTTGTAGGAGGGCAGAGCAAGGCACGCATTTAGCAAGGCTCACAGTGTATTGGCCAAGCACAGAGGCAAGTGCTGTAATATTTTTTTTCTTCTTTTTTTCCTTCCCACTACACGCTGTCATGGCTAGTGACACTTTTGGTGGCACTGACCTGTGTATCACTTCACAGTGGTTTACAATCTTCTGGCAACAGAAGCATAGCACAGGCGGGCAGCTGTCTCTTAAAAATAATAAACATGAAGAGAACAGAAGGCTATGTGTCTGCACACTTTTCTTATAATTACATGTTAATTTGATAGCTTTCAAATTAAAAAATGGACGGTATAGTAGAAGCAAAAACCAGAAGCAGACTAAATTATAAAAGTGGTACTGTGTGTGTGATTGCATGAAAATACATACACACCATTAAATTTGGTGGCAGTGATTAAATTAATAAATTTGCTTACTGGTTGGAATGCAGATTTATATGGTTCTGTTACCTTAGCTAAGAAATAGAGCAATTCCTACCCAAAACTCCTGATCCATGCTGCAGAAATACCGTGCTATTTGTATACAGACAACAGTGTGTTTATATTATTTCTTTGCCAATACCAAAGAGTTCAGTAGTGCCCAGAGAGTATTTTCATGTTTTGCAGGCTGGTGTTTCTCTCTGCTGTTGTCTGCTGTTCAGTGGCAGCCTGAATGACACTATACTGGGCACATACATCACACCAGATGAGGCTGCTGAGAAAATGCTATAATCTCTTTAATGCTGCCCATTCTGATTGAAGGGCTTACTAGGGACTAATGTGTGGGCTTACCTGGGGAAGCATTAGTGCTGTCACTAAAGTATGTTCCTTCAATAGCACTGTCCCGTTTTCATCCCGTTCACTCATCCTACAAGGAAGCAAACCTGACAGCATCAAGGAAGCGTGGAAAGCAGCTCTCTCCTCCCAGTGTTAAAGATTTCTTTTCCTCTGTGTTTGGAAAATCTCCTGCTACCAAATCTCTCTGTTCCGACCATGGGAATAAACCCTGCCCCTGGGATGACTGAAGGCTTGTTCTAGACCATGAAAAGAGTAAACAAGGGCTGCGTTTGCACAGTGCAGGGTAAATCAGCTGTGCACAGAGTGGAACAGGGACAGCAAATTATGTAAGAAAAAGATCTTCATCCTGGGACAGGCATATTCAGGAAAAGAAATGCCATGCAGCTATCTTATATTCTGGTTCCAAAGAGAGGCAATTAGTGGTTCAATCCAGGCATGAACAATTCAATTTCTGCTGTCTGTTTTCTATATGGCCACTGGAAAGTGTCCTGGGGATCCCAGGGAGCTGAGCACACAGTTTGGCTCCAGGACATTACAGGGAGAGACACATGGACTATTATACGTCCTGGTGCCTGCAACTTCCATTTAGCACTTCTGCTTTACTTTTCACTCATATCCATTTTCACACATTTTCACTTTTCCCTCATAGGAACTTCTCCTGGGCCAGGCAGGACCTGCACCAAACCGGATACACACACTGACAGAGGTAAGAGTTTCCTTATTACTGAGTCTGGAGCTTTCCCCTTGTGACCTGCTGCTGTCAAAAAAGGCAGGTAAAAGCTTGTTGAGGGGGAAGTACCAAGCTGATGGCCAGATCTACGTGCTAAAATGTCCTACTCTGTTTAAAAAAAACAGAACTCAAGTCACATGCTGAATTTGAAGCACCTGTAGTGCTGGCTTCCCGGGGTTGGAATGTGATATAAATCACCCAGACCTTTCTGGTTTAGTTTGCTACATCTTGCACCTCCATCCCCCCAAAACAAACAAACAAACAAGAACATGAAAATAGAGCTGCCAAACTACAGTGGTCTTAAGGGGTCAGTCACTACAACTCCTAAGTGCCACAGATCAGCCTGGTTATTTCATCTGGAAGCTTGAAAGTCTTTAGTTGGTAGGAGAGGGAAACCAGTAGAATGAATTTGATGTAAATAGAACAAGTGGGGAAAGGGTAATGCTCTAAATGTGGAGCAGTATTATAAGTGTCTGGGGCAATATTGGGTCGTGTACATTACTAGAAAAGTATATATTGAGAGTGCAGAGTCCTTTTGAAAGGCACACATCTCAAGGTAAGCCATAAATGGGTGTGGTAGTTCTTGCTTTATCTTTGATTCAGTATTTAAGAGCTTTGCAGTATAAAATATACCTCAAAGACTGGGTGCGCACTAGCGTAATCTCTGCAAATGTTGGCAAGACAGTTACTGTTGTCAAGTTTATTCTGGCTTTAGTATGCTTAGGTATTTATGAGGACTTAATAGCAGAACTGTCACATCCAAATACCAGGTCATCACTGGGTATGTCAGAGCACAATGACATGATGATTACAGTACTGTTCATGGTCACAGTTCTTGTCACTTATTTGGTACATTGATGTCAGCAACATACCACAAAGGTAAATTATATTAAAATACTGCTTTCTCTGAGTAATTTCGTAGCGGAATGGTAAAGTATAAACCATTTTCACAGTCTCCTATTCTGGCTAAATTGTGTGCATAAATCTCTGTTCAAGGGTTCACAAGACATTGTTGAAGAGACACTTACAGCCCTATGCTTTCCGGTGGTACACTAGAGCCTCCCTGCTCTTTCTTAGAGGTTTTTATCTGGTAATCATTATAAATGTTGGTTGGTTATTTTCTTTTTGCTTCTAGTCCCTGTTTGCAGCAATCTGCTTCATTTCATATGGCAGTCCCATCAGATCAGATAAATTAAGCATTTCTGGATCACAACAGAATTTGAATGGGAATAAGAAAAGTGCTGGAAGCAAGGGCCAGCATTCACCGGTTCCCTGCTCCCTTTCCAGTCTGCACCAGATTAGTGCCTTAGCACAGGGTTAGGATGAGCTGCACGGACGGGAGCACTTTCCTTCAGATAAGAAGGTTTATGGCCATCTGTAATAACTGGATTCAGAAAGGTGAACATTACACAGCGTGGAGGTTTAAACTAAGTGGGTTGTAGGTAAGATTGCTTCTGTATCGTGTTTCAGCAAGGAGAATCCTGAAGACCATGGCCAGATGCATCTAATCCCAGCCTTGCCCTTTTTTGGGGCTCAGGCAGGTCTTTGGAGAGTAGACACTGCCTGCAGTGCTGCCATTTTTGGCTGCTTCCTCTGTGATTGGTGGACAGGATCCTGAAGATATAGAGAGTCTTGGTTTTTTTCCCCTGAGTGAAGTGTAACTTTATTTAATCAGGGAAATCACATTAGAATTATGCTATGGATGATGTATCCTAGATGGTTAGGTCTTCAATACGTAGAAGAACACTCAGTGAGTCAGCCCTGCAATTTTTGGTGGAGTAGGTCTATTCCGGTGTGTGGGTGTTCGCAGAACAATTACGTAAGTGTCAGGGTAACGAGGAACTTTTGACATTTCTGGCAGCTTAACTGAGTTCTTTTCAGTCAAAAATACACTAATTGTTGTTCTCTTGCATTAAACACACATCATTGCCTTAACAGGATTTGGGAAGCTTTTTTTTTAAGCGTCAGTTGTCAGGGCAAGATACTGGAGCAGTTTTATTCTTGAGAAAATAGGAGATTTTTCACAGTTACAGTGAGAGAAACATTTGTGAGAACCATTTAAATCATATAAGAGGGTGCGAAAGTTGATGTGCCATATGCCTGGAATTTACTATGGTAAAGCTAATTACTGCCACTGAATGTGAGGACCCATGAGCATTTTCATTACGCCCACCCTCAACACCTTGTCTTTTCTTTTTTTTTTTTTTTTTATTTATTTTTTGAGTTTTAGTTTGCCAGGGTTTTTTTGTCTATATAATTTTTCAGATGGAGAATGATAATGCAGCCTCCAAACTAACCCTTGAAATATGCTATGTCCTATATTCAAGGTGAGTAGGTTCAGTACCCCACTGAAGAATGGTGTATTGCACTGCAAAGGCAACTGCTTTTCTACATGTATTGCAGCGGGAAAGAAGAACTGGTTTGTCTGCCAAGATCAATATACCAAAGTTAGTCAGACCAGGTCAGCGTCCAAAAGGCACTTTCAGAAAAGACTTCTCTCTGGAGATTAAATATGAAATAAAAACTGGTAACTGTTTTCTTTCTCATTTAATCCAAACTGTGCCTTTGGTACCAAAACTGTGCAGTCAAACTAGTCAATGGAATTTATTTTTTTTAAATCTGGATAAATATGAAATATTTCAAATTATCATAATCTTGATATACTGTCTCTTCTTCTACATGGAACAATTAATGAGCCAGATCACAGCTCTGAATGGTGCTGAGTATCCCACTGACATGCCTGAACATCTAACAAAACATCTAACATTTGTCAGTGGATATCGGAGAGTCAACTAATTGCTGCAGGATGTTTTTAATCTAAAAAAGTGTATTTCCTGAAGTCAGTCAGAGAGAAGGGCTCTGTTACATGCTGTGTGGGTTCAGAGCGAGAACAACCTACCAGCTGTGTTGGTGCTTGTCCACACTCAGTGTATTGGCTGTGTTAGCAAGTCCTTACTGAGGCTGGAAGTATGTAAGGTGAGGATTCCACCAGTGACAGCACGTGGTGAGGAATCACCAAAGAACCTGGGTTCTTTGAGCTCAAACCAGTTCAGTTTTGGCCAGGAATTTTTCTAATTAGTGAGCACAACTTCAGCCTGGATGTTCTGTCTTAATGATGTGTACGTTATGTGAGGGTAATAATTGGATACAGGGGAGCGTGTGTGTTCAGGGGGTGTGTTGTTTATTATTTCTCTTTAAAATAGCAGAATCAAAGTTTGAATCTGAAGTTGCTGCAATCATCCCATTTGCTTCCCCACAACTTAGAAATTTCTAGAGATCTGCAGCATGAACTGATGGCCTTATATTACTTGTAGTCTGGTAGACTGGAGGGATTCATTGTTCTGATGTGTGCAGGAGGAATTGCTTAAATCCAATGAGCAAAAACAAAGGGACTCTCAGTGCCTCATATTTCTTCCTCAGAATTTATGCAAAGAGGAACCAAGTCTTCTGCATTGAGAGCTCAAGATGAGAGTGCTCTTCACTCTAGCTCAGTGCTTTCAAGTGCCACCCCGTTGATTCATGTAGTTACTCAGAGAAAACTAGAGGCAAATAAGCATGAGTTCTTGCATTCAAAGACCTCAGTGATAAAATGAATCTCTTTTAGATTCAGAAACATGCTAATTATTTAAAAACAATTGCTCCCACTCCTTTAAATTCATCAACAATACATGTGACGCCTCTGCTATGACAGGTGGACAAGAATTGTTAGAAACAGGTAGGGAGAGGTCACCTACCCACATCACTCAGCTTCAGGGCAACTCAGAAATGTACCACGGGGATTTCCTTTGAACCATTTTGTTAGCTGGACTTTTTTATTTACTGAAAACCTACAGAAGTAAATGTATGGACACTGCATTATTAGTTGGTAAAGCTAAGAGATACATTGTTATGGGAAAATACTGATTGCTACCTGTTAATCATCCCTCTCCATTGAGGACATACCATTTGATTCAATTGCTTTGAAGCTATTTATCTCATCTGAGTAAGATCATCAGTGGTGTTACTGCAGTTTTTCAAGCTAGGTTTAGCTGACATAGCAAGGCAAAAGCAGTGCCTGGAATAGGACCTATGGTGGGTGTTGACTGTCTTTTTGCTCTTAAAAGCAAAGCCTATATTGATTTTGCAACTGAGTCCCTGAAAAAAGTATCTTGCCTATTACTTTAGAAGGCAAGTGAGGCCAAAATGGCAGAAAAATTAACCAAGGACTTTTTATTCTCAGGGTTTGGAATTGATCAGTTGCTCTGATCATCCATTAAGCTGGATTCAGCACATTGCCTTTAGAATGAAGCGGAAGATGAACTTCTGACCACAGAGACAGTGCAGACGAGATGGGAAAAACAAGCCAGAGGGATCAGGTCCAGCTGTGGCAAGTTGAGGTCCAACGAGGCATTACAAGTAAGGCAAAGATGACCCCAAAACTTCCACTATGCCAACAGCTGCCCTGTGGATCTGTACAGCCCCACGTCCCTTGTCTCCTTGCCTCCCAAATTCCCCTTCATACCCAGGTCCCCAAAAACATGAGACTGCCACCATTCACTATGAATTGAAGAGTTTGCCTGCGAGCAATTCCCAGGCATCTCATGTGTGTCCTCCATGGCCTGTTGTGAGGCACAGTGATGAGGGGGTTTCATATGCTTGCGAGCAGGGAGCTAAGCATTTGCTGAGGTTGCTTTTGCCTAAGGCCACCCCTCAGAGCAGGAACTTGTTTAGGAGCAGTCAGGAGACTTTCTGTTCACTTAGGTGGTGTTACGAATTGTGGCTGAGGTCAAGGAGGAAGGAGAAAGGTCTAGAAAAAATGTGGCTGCTGACCCTGAGAGAACAGCTCCCCATAAAAAGTGCTGGCTCTGCTCTCTCTGAGAACAGGTTGCCCATCAGGTCTGAGCTCTTCTTACCAGCTTGGGGAGAAAGTGCTTAGCTGACATATTCTTAGATAGAGACTGTTTTCTTTAGCTCTGTAATTTGCCCAGCCAGGCCATTTGTTGAAACTCAAAGTGTCTATTTTTGTTTCTGCTGTTGGGTGAGAGGGCACCTCATGCTTCTTTGTGGGCATGGTCATTTGGAGGGAGTAAGAAATGCTTCTTGAGAAGTGACAGGGAGGACTTTTTTCTGACTCCTTTCCTCCCCTCAGGTCCAAAGAAGAATTTCTAGGAAGCAATTTATTGTTGTCAGTTTTGGGTTTTTTTAGAAGACATAGCACTCTAGGAGCCTACAGTCACTGTATACTTGGAAGAGAGGAGATGGGTATGTCAGATAGGTGTTTCAGAAGATGGATGTACATTTCATTCGTTCAAAATGAATTTCTAAGATAGGTACGTCAAAGATTTCCTCCAAGGGTTTCCTTAGCACAAGGTGCATGTTTTTCTGAAATTTTACATATGTTTTCAGGACTTTCATAAGAACATTTGGGCTATATTTGCTATAAAGTGGCCCTTGGACCAGGGTGTATTTTAACTCCCAAAAATCAACTTCAGCTGAAGCAACCCAAAGACCACATAAAAAAAAAAAAAATTGCCCTGCTGTCAGTGACATTTGTGAATGATGGAAAACCATCCATATGGCTAAACAGACTATCTGCACTCCCCCACAAGTAATGACTTAGAGGATGAAAGAAATGTTCATCCTGATCGTCTGTTTTGTAACAGGGTATTTATCTCAAGCTTTCAAGAATGTCATTATTATTGGTGGAGGAGAGGAATGGGCAGTAAGACAGAATCTGTAATAGATTATCAATGTTGGGAAGTGGATAAGCTGGAGGGAAGGAAACCTGCCCGAACCCCATCATTCACCAGCCCTGCTTTTGCCCAGAAAGAGAGGCTGTAGGCCCATGATAATACGAGGGGAAGGAGGAGGAGGAAATGTTCTCACTGTGGTCAGTTAGGAGCCCAAGGAGACTAAATGGGGTCTGAAAAATGGTAGGACCCTGAAAAGGAGGGGGATGGTAACACATTTAGTGTGTCTGAAGGAAGGACTGGTTAGGACAGGGAATAGGGACAAGTCTGTAAAATTGTTGCTGCAAGCACATCCTTGAAAGCAAATCCAGCTGCCCTGCAGGGAGGTTGGCAGTGCAGGAGGCTGAATCTCACCTCTGGGACTCTGGTCCAGTTAAGCAAATGACACGGTTCTGACTGATACTGCCACAGAGTATGGCTCAGTGATTGTGGCTGCCTAAAAACCACCTAATTTAAACTCCATTTCTGAACTAAGGAGCATGAAAATGTCAAAGCTTTTTGCTTCCAGTCGAGACTTCCAGGGGTAGTATCAATAGTTTTGGTGAACTGTGCTCCACTGATTTAAAGCACCTGTGCTTCTGAAAATCAGGATTTTATCAATTTTTTATCACTTACACAGGAAGCAGTGCTGGGCTTAATGCTATTTATCCAGCTAGACATATTGACTTTGACTTAGGAGATCAAAGCATTTTGGTTAGGGATTGTGTAACATCTTCCTATAAGAACTGTCAGGGGTAAATTTACCAAAGCCTGAAACTTTGATTGATGATTGTTTTGCACGAGTGTTCAGCATCAGGAAGCACACAATAAACCCTTTCTCTTAATGGAGGTACAGGCTGTGGCCTCTTTAAACATATGTATTTTGAAACACATTTCATCACCTCCTCGAACATAACAGTACACAAAACCCTGGGGGTGCACTTGAAGGTGACCTGTCCCTCAGCTCCAAGGAGGTGACCCAAGATCCTTTAAGATGCAGCTTCATATAGTGCAAACCTGGAGCCAGTAAGAAGAGTGAGTAATTTGTCTTGGGGTTTTTTCTTTATTTTCTTGCCCTTTGCCATTGTAATAACAGCATTTTCCAATACATAAGAGGTTGGAAAGTGCTCCCTCAGGAGCTCAGCTCTTCAGTCCTGTGCTCCTATGCAGCTCCTCCTTACAGCACTGGTAGATATATCCAGCCTTTCCTTGAGGCTACAAGAAAGAGACTTGACTTCTTGTCCCAGCTTAAGGTGACACATATCACCTTCTGTGAACCAATTTCTCCCAACTATTTCTATCTGAGTGGTACTAAATACACTTGTTAAACACTTTGACATCTTATATCACTAATTACATACTCTAACTTTTAAAGGCAAGACACTGTCCTCCTTCTCTAGGATAATGAGGAGAAGCTGCACAGAGAGGAGGTCAGCAGGGGATTCTAGTTTAGGGGTGCTAGCTGCCCCCTAACAGAGAATACCTTCTACTGCTGGCTGTAAAGAGAACTATGAATAGTAATCTCCTGCCTCTGTCTTAAATGAAGCCATGCAAAATATCTGCCCCAGCCTAAATGTAAATGAAATAATAGTGGTCCCCTCACCACAGCAGGTGTTGGCAGCATGGATGTACCCTTCGAATAGTTGTCCTTAATACAGTAGTAGGGGGCATGTACAGAATTAAAATAGCTGAAATATGACAGATGGCTGCCTGAGTTTTTCTCTCAGCATAAAATAAAAGACCAATAAATATTATAGCATTATACTGGCCCTATTGCTGTCTATCAGTGGGTTTTACAGCCATGCAGGGCTTTGATCAGTCTGAAAATTATTGCTGTTGCACAAGACAGTGTTACTCCTTTTTTTCTCTAGGTTCTCAGACTGCAGACTGGGCCCAAAAGATGGGCCAGCCCTGCTTTGGCTCAGCACATCCTCTGCTGTGCCCTGCTGGCCTGCTCCAGGACTGAGTGTGGCTGTCAGAGCCCTGCTGGCTGACACTTACCCGTGACTCAGGCACCTGCAGGCAACTTGCTTCTGAGCAGCAAGGCATTTGGAGTGATGGTGAAGCTGCTGCTGCCACTGCTTTGTCTGATAGTCACAGCCTTTGTCCTGAGCATGCCACAGCCTGTGCGCAGCTGACCTCTGCTACTGCACTGCTCAGGGATCTCCTGTCTCGCAGAAGAAAATGTTCTCTGGGCTTTTCCTTTATTTTCCTTTTTGTTTTTAGCTACAAACAAACACTAAATATTTGGAGTGTGGATTGCATGGCTCAAGGACTCAGGATGATTAAAAGCAGGAGACCTACAGAGACATCCAGAAATTATTGTTTTTAACAAGACAGGAACTTTGTCTGAAAACAGGATGACCTGCTGCAAAAGACGCCGGCAAATCCCTGTAGAGCTTTAGAAAAAACAAGCAGGCGCCTGAGTGTGCTTTAAAAAAAAATCCTGCCTAGTAATAAAAAGGGATGTGAAGGTAAACAGGAAAATAGCACTCCACACTGCGAGCAGCCCAGAGGAGGAGAGGCTGGGAAGAGCACTGATCTGAAAACCTGATATGGAAACTAAAGGGAAAGATTTCTTAATATTCCTCGGGACAAACTCCCTGTAAAATCCTCGACACAGCTTTGAGTGGCAGCTGCCCACTAGTTCCTGTGTGCCTTTGTTCTGGTACTACAGAGGGTGTGGGAGGGTAGCACATGCTCCACAGGTTTTGTTGGCTGGATTCCGTGGCTGTAAAGTGTGGGTTCTGACTTGCTTGAAATACAGGCTTAAGAGACAGTTCTACTGCATAACTGTATTTCCTGACAATGAAGTGACTGCAGTTCTGCACACCTGTGCAGTTATACTGCAGTACAACTCACTTTTCTAATTTTTGTGTGAATCTCATGACATCTGTTGTTTTCTGCTAAGCCTTAACTCCTCAAGTTTTGCAGTTTCATGACAGTCTCACTTTTCATGAATCTGAATCCAGTCTTTCTAGCCTTCATGCCTAAGAAAGAAAAATCTTGAAATCAAAGGCAGCGTAGCATAATGTGTAAAACAAAACCCCTATTATTGCTATGTTTTGGATGGTGGTTTTTAAAATCAAGTACTGTTTTGAGAAATTAGTATATTGATATTTGGCCTTGATCACATTACCTTTTCTGCTTTTTGGCAGAATTTCCAGGCTCAAATACTAAGCAGATTTTCTGTTGGAACCGGCATACTGTTAGTGAGACATCTACAGCAATAAAGGTGATGATATAGGTATGCAGCAGCAGGTATATCAGAATCATAGGATGGGTTGGGCTGGAATCGATCTTAATTATCCTTTAGTTCCAATATCCCTGCCACAGGCAGAGATGCTGCCTACTAGATTAGGTTGCCCAGAGCACCATCCAACTCGGCCTTGAACACTTGCAGGGATGGGACATCCACAATTTCTCTGGGCAACCTGTTCCAGTGCATCGCCACCCACTGAGTAAAGAATTTCCCCCTCATATCTAATTTAAATCTCTCCTCTTTTAGTTTAAAGCTGTTCCCCCTGGTCCTATCACTCTCTGTCCATATAAAAAGTCACTCTCCTTCTTTTTATAAGCCCCGGTAAGTACTGGAGGGCCACTATGAATGCCAAAATTCTTTGCAACAGGTTTCTCCTCAGTGCTACTACAAAGTCAAACACATCCTCAGAACTGAAATAACACCTTAGTGGCCAAAGGGGGATTCAGTGGGACATGAAATGCACTGACAGTAAAAGATTCATCCTCTCAAATGTAGTGCCCAGTCCCTACCAAAATGCAGGTGAGTGGTTTGGGCTGGTGCCCATGGTTTGGCTTCACATTGGGGTTGTTAATATAGAAGTTGCTCCTCTCTGAGCACCAGAGAGCTAACACAGTCAGCTCAGCCACAAAAGCTGTGCTCCTACCATCTGCAAAAGAGCAGAGCTTTTCTCTTTTATTCGGTCCCGTGGAAAATACTGCAGTTCAGACAAATGCCTGTGACCCTACAGGCACTGATAGGAGCTACAGAGAGGCTTTTGGATCACCTCCCCTGGATGCAGCCCTAAATCCCCGGTGATGAATATCGGGTCCTCTGGCGCTCCTTTGTCTCCCTGCGGGTGTTTACCAGCCCTGGCCTGGGAGTGCCTCCTTGTTCCTCTGTATGAGGCTGCCTTCCAGAGAGGCTCCAGCCTTTCTGAGTGGCAGGGAGCAGGGAAGCAACACTTGTTTGTGAGTTTTTCTGATAATGGAAAATACATTAATCTCCACCCTTTTCTGGGTATTGCTGTAAGGCAGACAAAGAACAGCTTCTCCTTACCCTGGAGGAGAACAGACGCTGGAAGCGCTCGGCGTGGGGGCTGCCCTGAAGCTGGGCATCTCGGACTGGGGGCCACTCTGCAGCCAGTCACAGGGGTGACAGCTATCCCTGCACACCTCTTCATCCCCTGCGGCTGATGCTGAACACCTCCTGCTCTGGAGTTGTTTGGTTTCAATTTGCAGTTGGTTCACCTGCAGCATTTGGTTTTGCACCAGTTTTCTCAGGCAGCATGGTACCTTGGGAAGGGGTTTTTATCCACTCACTTTTTTGTTACGTAATGGACTTGGATTTTTTTTCTTTGCTTTAGTATAAATAAAAGGTGGTTTGCTACTGTTAATGTATGTGGCTGCCCATAGATCAAACACTTATCTGTAACCTGCACCCTCCAGCACTGCACTACTTGCGACTGAGTTACATAGTAGAAACTATGATCAGAGACATTTCCAAGAAATGAAATTAAAACCAAATAAATTTTTATCTCCTCAAAATGAATAGAAATACCAGCTGCTTAGTCCACTGATTACCTCATTATTTGATAGTCATACACATGCTCACAGGAACACAGCTATAGCAGCATGCTTCAGTTTGCCTCTCTAACTTCCAAATTCACAATGAATAGAGAATACAAAAACCTACTTGCAGGGTGTCGATAAGCATGTCTGTGTAAGGATTTTGAGAATTTTATTCTTACAAGATGTTCTTGTCCTCCTCAGACAAGCAAAGACATGATATCATTTGTATTGGCCTAAGAAAAAATAATTCAAAGTAGACATGCCAATGTGGTGACAGCTTGATTTACAAATGATTGTAAAATAAGTGTGCAAGATACTGAACTACATCATTAGGGGAGAAAAATAAAAGTTAATTCCTTCTCCACAAGCAAGAGATACTTAAACTCTGCCCTAAAATGAATCCAAATTGAGTGCGATGTCCCAGGTTCCAAATTCAACTCCCAAATTGCCAAAAGAGCACAGCAGAAGCAGCATCACTGAAGATCTAACACAGCAAAAGATGTCTCATTTCTGTTAAAAAATTGTGAGTTCAGGGCAGCTATTCAGCTCTCTGCAATTTTTTTTTTACCATAGCTCTGTCCTAAGACCTACCGACTTATGTTTGTCACTTTTTATTTGAAAAGTGGATGTTAGGGTGTTTTGGGGGGGTTTTTTTGGTGTTTGCATCTAAGGACATTTTAACTCTCGCAAATGAGTGGTTCATCTCAGCCTCTTGGGAGGGAGTTGTAGAAGACTGATGCCATTAGTGCAGGATAATTTTTAGGCTATTCACTCTTTAATGGGCTATGAAGTAATTGGCTATTTCGGTGCTGCCCAGCAGGGTTTCTGGCTTGGCCCAGTGCTGCTCCCTCAGTGGCTGCCATGCCTGCGCCCCACAAACGCCTGCTTGGAAGAACAGACTTTCTTCACTGACAAAAAAGCCATTCAAACCAGCTATTTTTCTGTAAAGAAAGCTCACTGTTCGGGTGGTGAAAACAGCCTTGCTGCAATACCACCCTCTCCCCAGGGGGACAATGCCATTGCAAGCGCTGGCCAGGGGTCGTGCTGGTCACAGAGAGGAGCAGCCCAATGCAGGCTCCATGGCAGGGGACAGTGTGACTCCTACGGTCACCTGAGGTGGCTGCAGGGAGGTAACTTCTGGAGAGAAGACAGCGGGGAAGAGAGCAATGGGGAGGCAGTCTGTGATTAAGGTTTGGAGGAAAAGGGGCTATTTGAGCAATGGGACAAGGCTGGCAGGGACCTCTGGAGACCATCCAGTCCAAGTCCCTTGCTCAGAGCAGGGTCAGCCAGAGCAGGATGCCCAGAGCCAGATTCTGCACCTTTAGCTCTCAGTCTGAAGTTGGAAGCCTTGAAGGAGAAGTTTGGCACAGCGCAGCTTATGCCAGACTCATGCTGAGAGGTTCTGAGCTATGTGGGATGATGCTCTAAAAAGATCATTTCAATGAAGTTCTTCTTTGTATTCCAACCAGTCACATATTATTTTTTTCTTCCTGCTCCAGATATTGTTTTGCATCATCCTTGCCATATGGAAGAAAGGAATGGTGCTGTTCTGATCTGCTGCCATAAAAATATGAAATGCTGTTTGTGCGATCTTCAGAGTAGATTAAAACTGGGAATTTCCACTTCAGGGGGATTTTCAACATGTCGAATTTCATTTTCCTTTCAATCTAGCAAGCTACAGTAGTGTCAAGTTTTCCTAAAAATTAGAAATCTCATCAGAAATGGATTTGTATAATATGTTTTATTAGTCTTTATAAAAACTGCTTCAAATTAAGATGTTAACTGATAATATCCTTTTAATATTTTAGCTATTTTAATTTATAAAAGTCAAATTTGACTTTTTTGCCATCTAGATGGTGAAAATATACAGTAAGGAAAGAGTCTCAGAGTCGGCATGACTTCTCTTTCTGAAGTCCTCCTTGATTTCTGGGAACAGAATGTGACAATAAGAGTGCTTTTAGCAAATCCAACACTGAAGGATGCTATTTAGCACAAGGAGTTAAAAAAGAAATACTGTGAAGATGGGAGCTATGGGTAAGCATCTCTCCAGTGACATGTATCATCTGTGCTATGGTTTAGTGTTGAACAGTGGTTCTGGGTTAATGGCTGGACTTGATGACCTCAGAGGTCTTTTCCAACCTCAATGATTCCTACATGATCAGCTACACCTGAGTGGCGAGGTGTGGTGATGGAGGAGCCAGTGCAAGGGTTACTATGCTCTCTGTTTTCCTAATATTATAAAGTGACATGTGGGTTTCCTTTGCTGAAGGATTTCCTTCTCTACTCTGGTAATGGAAATAATACAGGTTATACTTAATTCCCACAGAGGGCTTAGGTATCACTGCCTTACCTTCCCAGCACTCTGGTTTCTGAAGAAATGGGGTGGCTGTGGTGGCAGTGAGCCAGTGGTCCCCAGGCAGGTTCTCTCCTCCAGCTAATAAATCCTTTGGGAACTGGGCCGGTAGCACAATGTGGTGAGTTGGCACTTCAGTGGCTTGAAGAAGAGCTGGCCTGGGTGTAGGGTTCATGCTCTAGTGGAGCCACACTGGAGACAGCCTGGGTCTCTCTTTTCTGTCTCAGGAGGTGGTACACTTGTGTCCCAGCCAGTTCTGCGTGAGCAGATGGGTTTGGGCTTAGCCCCATGGGGGCACAGCCATCCTACTTCTTGCCTTATCTCTGGCACCAGTACAGCATGGCTGTGTTGTGCTTCCTACAAGCCAGGAATCCTGGCTGCTTTGAGCCACCATCCCAATGGCACTGTTTGTCCCCCAGACCACTCAGCAGCCTGGACACTGGGGTGGAAACAGATTTGAGACCAGCTGTCATCATTATACCCTTGTAAGAGTTAGACAAATTCCTTATTCTTACAGGGGCACTTAGAGTACAGGAGAGATTGGACTTTGCATCACTGTGTTTATGTGCTGTGGCCTGTACTGTGGCAGCCCAGTCCCACAAGAGGATGAATCCTTGCCCTTCCTATCTTCATTTCTTAATCAGACAGAAGCAATGCTAAAGATGCAAAGCAAAATATAAAATGATTTAATAGGGTATACTATACCAGTACTTAAAAACAATGCAGCAAAAACTACAAACAGCATAGAACTTTATCCCCATGTATTTTGGATAAGATTTTATGGTAGCATAGGAACAGTCTTTGAGGCATTTGACACAGAAGGTACATCTTATGGCCTTTCCTGGTATGAAATTCAGAACTTTTTCAAGGTTTGTTGGCAGTGCAGATGGCAAGTTACTGTGGACTAGATGAAGTGACGCCACAAGTGGGAAGCGATAGATGAGGAGGCAACGACAGCTCTCGGGGTGCAGACGGATGCACTCCACTGCAGCACAGGACAGATGTATTTCATTCAGTCCAAAACTGCTGGTAAGCCATCCAGAGTCACCGCTGAGTGAAATAAAGCTGAACTGATTACTCATACTGAGTCTCTAGTCCTTTTCTCATAGTCTGAATCTGCACATCGTAGCTCTGGGTTAAATCATGTGTTAGGAATGAACATAAATTAGGTACAGAGCTCAGAAGTGCAGATGACTGGGGAATCATATGTTAATGAGATAAAAATTGTATTTTTCCTCCCAAATGCAAGTGGACTATTTAAAGAGGAGAATTTTCCTTGGGGGAAAGACCATTTCTGAGGGTTTTTTTCCATTGTTTTTCAGCATCATTTCAGCCCAGTCAAGTAAGCCAAGCTACCAGGAACAGGGCAATATCACCTGTGAGTGATGCAAAAGCAGCTGGAGAAGGAGAGGAAGACAATCAGGGATCAGTTGCTGCAGCATTTTGGTAGGGTATTGAGCTAGCTCCTGAAGACAACCAAGCTCTGGTATCAACTGGAGTTGAGAGCTGCTGCATGAGGGACAGGATACTGGGGTGGATTCTCTTTCCCAGAAATGATCCTCTGGTAAAAGAGGACCAATAACTATGAGGAGGAAAGAAATATAAGGACAGGTGAAGAAAATTCTTAGTAAGGGACAGAAGATGCCAGGCCTTCTTATGGTCCACTGACTCGCTTGCCAAGCAGCTGTGTCCTGCTGCAGAAGGATAATCCTGGACAGAGAACAGCCAGCCAGCCATGGAAGGCATTTCAAGAGTAGGGTGTATATGATGCCAGTACTTCATCTCCAAGCTTTGGTGGAGGAAAGGAAGCGGAAAGAGTGTCCTGATGGGTAGTAGCAGGCATAGATGGGATGTTTTTTCATCATACTTGTTTATGATGTGGCACCTGGGCTGAACACATTCATTTGTATTGCATTGCACGGTGTGTGAGTGCTTAGCAAACATAGGCAGGTGTCTGAAATCAAGGGATTAATGGAGATCAGAAGCAGAATGACCTAAACGTGATCAGAAATTGGCTTTAGTATTGCACTGCAGGACAGTGACTCCCACACTGATGCAAAGAAGGGGTTTGAACGTGTGGGTTGCTGGCTTCATGCACTGTGGCAAGGACCTACACACTGATGTTTATAAACCACCCTAAAGAGTGTCTGCGAATGGCACAGGGATTCAGCAAGGGCTGACTATCTCTCCAACACATTACATTTGAATTTAGGGACTGAGGGACCTGAATTGGGCTTGGGCCAACCAGCAGCAGTCCAAACCTGGTGAGTCGTGCCAGGCTACACATTTGTGCGGACTTAGCTTGAGCAAAGTACTGCACTGGGGTACACAGACTGGGCAGCCTTTGCTGGTGGGACGCTCTGAAGAGAGTGGAAAAATACTAAGCTGGACAAGCAGGGCAAGCAAGGAGGAGAGATTCAAGACTATTCTGTAAAGAACCCAACTATGGCAAAGTGCCTGGAAACAAGCTTCCTGAGAGCAAACTGTTGCATGTGAAATGCTGTGCTATGATAGGGAGTTGAAGAAAAAATGATTGTTGACTTTGCAGGTGAATGACCAAACTGCCAGCATGAGAAAATGAGCTCTTGGTTTGCCATAGATGTGTTTGTTAAGCTTTCATGTGTTGAGCAACAGGAATGCAAAACCTCTTTCAGTTTGGTGACAAGAGGCATCTGAGAAGTAGGAGTACTCATCTGAATTAAAAATCAACTTTTGCTAGACTGGTGTTCCTGGCAGGTTACACCTGCTTCCCACCCCATGCCTTGCTGCCACTCTGTCTGGAGCAACGTGCTCTTAACAATAGCTGGTGGCTGGAAGGTACAGCGTGTGCTGCATGCTCACTTCCCCTTCCTCCCACCCTGATTGTTATTGCAGCAGTCGGGAGCAAGAAGGGCTCTTTAACACCATTAAGCTGTGAGAAACTGTGACAGTGAGGACCTGACTTCACGCAATATGAAGTTGAAGAAAAATATTTAAAGAGAGAAGATGCCTTCCTGTAAGTACTTTGTACTGTAAAGTGTATGTATTTACACAAACACTCACATGCACACGCATCTGGGAGGAGGTATGTGTCCGTGGGGGGAAATCCTGCCTGCACCACTCAGTGAACAAATTCCCACTGACCTTAGCAGAGCAGAGCTTCAGCAGCTCTCTGCATGCAGTGGGACCATGTGCAAGCGCTCAGGCAGGCACGCTGTGAGCACTTTACTCACTGTAGTACTGGGGGATGGCACCTGGGCCATACTGGCAGTGCACCGAAATACAGCTGGGGCAGGAGGGCCTGTCCTCAAGCCAAGCCCCACACTACATCCTGCCCACAAGTCATGGGAGCTCTGCCAGGGAGCGACCTCGCACACCTCAAGGGACTGGCAAGGGTCTCTTTGGTTGCCTGTTTGCTGTCGGCTTGGGGACTTTTCCTTTGGGTTTTTTTCCCTCGTTGTCTGTCTTTTAGCATGTGTTTGGATTAATCTAAAAGTTGGTGAACTGCCTTCATTTAGTCTGTTCCCAAGATAGGTAGAATAGTTTTTGAGGGTCAATCAGAAAGGCCAACAAGCCCTTGGATAACCCTGATAATACATTCAGTGATTTCCTCCAGCCTATTTTACCCTTGGGTCTGCTTTTGGGGAGGCAGAAGTTCAAGAAACCTACAACTGATTTTAGTGATTACTATCTTGAAAACTACTATTTTAAGGTTGATTATAATTCTGTTCCAGTGAATTTTTTTTACTGTTTTGAATTTGTGCAGCTCTAAGCATCTTTCAGTGATAATATAGATGGAAATTTAAGATACCAGCATAATGAAATAAGTCTGGGTTTCCTTAGGTGCTATTTAGAGATCCATTAAAAGCAATTTAGGGCACCAAGGTTTAAAGACCTGCTCTAGTATGTTTCATTACAGTGTGCCAAAACCTAAGTGGCTATTTTCACCTCAATCCCTGCACGCAGTGGGCCAGCCACCTGATTTTAGTAACAGAAAATGAGTGTTCATAACTATCATTTTCTAATAATTGGATTCTCTTTTTTTTGTCCTTCTCTTGCACCACAAGTATCACAAACCAGCATCACCATGTGTGACAGGAACTTAGCTGCCACCTTCATCCTGACCACACACTCCAGCTCTTGGAGCACAGAATTAGGTGGCTCCCAAAATCAGAGCTGTGATTCCTGCAGGAAAGCATTTATGTATCCATGTCTGGGACCAGATCTGGGGCAGTATGCCAAGCTCTTTTGAGAATTTGGCCTAAACTGTAATTACCATGACTGATGGCTGCCCGCTGCTGAAAATCTGCTGCAATGTTACGGCTGCCGAACATTTGGACAATCCCAAGATAAAGGCCAGCCAGTCAGTGCAGTGCTGCCTCGGTTTGAGGGTGACATGAAGGACAGCAGAAGAGGGGCCAGAGCTGCTTGTAAAGGAAAGCAAAAACGTGTTCAGAGTAATAGACACCGTTTGTTCAAGATTCCAAATATCTGGTGAAACCAAACCAAAACAGAAGTACTACTGAAAAATGTCAAGCATACCTATTTTTGTGTAACAAGTATAAAGTACTTTATCACTCCCAGAACAATCTGAGGTACCTCTAAGACTAACATGTCCTCAGTTCCTGTGGAAGAGCTTTGAACCAAGAACCCACCAGATGCTCTGGGCAAATGCATCCTCACTTCCATGCAGAACTGTGTTCCCTTGGCCATGCTCTGCATTTCACTGGAAAAGTTGGTAATATTGCAAGCTGATGAAGAAGAAAAACTGCTGAACTGCTTTGGAGCTCTTAGTGGGTGAAATTCATTACAATTTAATGATTTTTTTTCCCATTCATTTTAAAGATGTGTATGAACAACTTTCAGAACGTCATTATCATCTGGTTTTTAATTTTTTTTCATATTCTACACACTCCCTCCTTGGTGCATCTATATAGTGAAGCTTGTACAGGATAACGCATAAAGGAGTGTGGTAACCACTCTATAAAGATGTAAATTGCAGACATTGCCACAGTACCTACAAACTGTATTCTACCAAATTTACCTTCAAACAGTGATGTCAGCTGTCCCCAGGCATGTCTGGATGACCTCACATGTGTTAGCAATACACTGCAATGACACACGTGTGTTCCCACACAGCCCATCCCTGCACTGGCGGCGCAGGTTTCTTTGTTTAGAATTGCATTATGCATGTGTTTAGTATTCATGTTTCTGCTTCCCCAGCTTTCCTTTGATGTAAATTTAATACAAATTTTTTTCCCTGTCATTATTTGAAACAGAAATTCTGTGACAATAGGAGCATCAAATATTGGATATACGGAAAAACATTAGGCAGTGTGTTATACTTTTTCTGCAAGTCTAAGCCATAATAAAAAATACGTATTTCTCAGAAGAAAAATAATAGCCTTGACATTTTTCCAGGAGCTACAGACTTAGAGTTTGAGTCAGGCTGTGATGCCATGGCACTGAGCTGGCCAAAGTCTGCTGCAGAGCATTTGTGTCAAGGGTGCCGGGAAGAGACTGATTGCCTACAATACTACTAGAGACATTTTATTTTAAGTGGGCAGCTTGTAAGTCCCTTGTAAATCCTATACTGTGTCATACACAGTTTTGGAAAGTGAGTGGAAAGACTTATGTGAAGGTTGGGAAAGATGCTTAGTCTTAAGTTTTGCATTCCTCTTTAAATGTTTCTGAGTAAAACCTTCACGTGTTATTAGCTTTCACAGTGCATGAAGATCATGCTACTCTGTGCTTAACCTTTAAACAAAATTTCTGTGATTGCTGGCCCTGGTTCCCAAAGCAACTGTGAGAAATGAACAGGACAGATGGAAGCAGCCTTTCCCAGTGGATGCTACAGAATATTTCTGTAATGATTAAAAGCCATGTTAAACAATAGCTTGTTCACATTCAAATCCAGAGCATCTCAAGATGCTGCATGAGACAGGGGAGAGAGCTGAAATTGCTTTTGCAGTGATGCTGGGCATAATTAAAGGCTTATGTCTGAATCTTACATCTATCAAACTGCTGTACAACAAGGGAAACAGCTCCCTAAGTAGCTTTTTACAAAACACTAAATATACTATCATAACAATAAAACCTAACTATCCAGCTGCTGGTGAATTATGTACATGTGGTACTGTGTCCATCATGTCTCCTCTCCCCCCTTTAATCCATCCCTTTCTGCTGCTGGAATATAGCAAAGGTCCTCCAAGGAGCAGCTTAAAAGTTTAATAAAAGTAAGTCAGAGCTGCTTAATCTGTTTTTGTGATCTGGCTGCACTTTTTCTGATTTTTCCTTTGGCAAAGTACAGTGTAAAGTGAGAGCTTTCAGTGTGGCCCCAAAAGAGAGGAGAAAAAAGCCGGTTCCTGTCTTCTCTTTTGACATGGCAAAGAAAGGCAAATGTGTGAAGGTATTAGAGCCCCACTGCAGAGAAGGAAGAGGAAAACAGATGACACCATGCCATATACCCATAATCCCAATTAAAATGCATTCAAATTCATTTCTGTTCTCCTCAGCTTCCCTTTTCCACACCAGTGAACAAGCATGTTTGACAACAGAGTGTGGGAATTTCTAGTTCACTGAGCAGGTTTCCTTTCTCTTTGCCCCTGCATCCACCTGAGGATGAAGGGGCAGCTCCAAACCCTCATCATGCGCTTTAAAGCAAGCCCTGTCTCCCCTCACCACACAGCCAGGCATTGCACACACTGCCAGGGACTCCAAGGGAGCAAATTGGGAAGCAACAGACACAGCTTGAGGTTAAGCATTCTCAATGGCCGTGCGGGGCTTTGTAGGAAATAAAATCTTTTAGGCTCCCTGATGATGCTGTGCTTAACTCAGCACTTTTCCCAGGTATTGAGCTTCCTGTGCTTGAGCAATACAGGAGGAGAAGCATTGAGAAGGTGAGCAGGACCTTCCGCCTTCAACAGGCATGGAGAAGCAGGCACAGCAGCCAAGGTGAGACCTTCTCAGTGCCACTGCTGAAGAAGGGGGCAGGGGGAAAATGCTGCAGGGTGCTTAGAAGACTGGAAAATACCTTGGAGTCAGTGGGCACATGAATACAGGAGAGGAAGGCAGTATGAGCTACTTATTCGAGGCTGAATGGATAAAGGGAGAGAATGTTAGTGTGGCAAATCAATCTGCAAGCACCAAAATTATTTTGAAAAATGCAAAAGGGTGCACTTGCCATTATAAAATCAAATAGGAGGAGCAACAAATAAACATGGTCTACGATTCATAAAACCATTGTTAGATAGATAGCAGAATCCTTTTCTCAGGCAGGAGAACAGACAACTTCATCTGCAGCTTTTCTCATTTCTACTTTTCACAGTTTTAATGCAGAAGTAATTACTTCCTTTTAAAGGTCCTTCCTCATCTTCTTCATCTTCCCACTGACATAAAAGCTATTGACTGGACCTATAAGCACATCATGGCTTTTCATTGTCTCTTGATTTAAACTCTGTTGCTTTCTCCCTTTTAGGGTATCTCAGATCCCAATGAGAATGCAAAACACTTCCTTATAACTTTGCAGTCTCCAGGTTTTGGGTTTTACATCCCCCTCCTTGCCAGCCTTTTCAGATCTCCATCCCACTGCTTCCTACACAGAGTACAGCTGCCAGGCTGATGATACAGATGCAGAGATAAAATTCAGTTCTCAGAAGCTGGCTTAGTAAAAGGATTTAAACATACAGTTCCAGATAGTTTTGTCTGTATGCATTTTCTTTATGCTTTTAGGTTCACCGCATCAATCTTTGCCTCTTGAACAGGTGAAGGAATCAACAACAAAATCAAGTAGGGTGTTAACCTCCATGCTCGCTCATGCCACAGGGGAAGTGAGCAGTTGGGGAAAATACCAAGCAAGTGGCTCAATAGTTGTTTAGTCGAGCAAGAGGCTGCTCTGCAAAGTGCTAGGAAACAGGATCTAATGGACCAGACTTCTCAATGTCTTGTCCAGTCCCCAGCCACTCTGTGGTTCTCAGATCTACTCTTTCATCTCTTTACCCCAGTCTCATCTCCATGGTGAGCTAGTCTTGGTCCCACTGTATTCGCATTTGGTCTGGCCTGGCTCATTCGCTGTGACAGCTTTCAGTGAGCCGCCTGCCTGTGTCCTCAGAAGAAATGTCTCCTGCACCAGCTAGTTCCCATCAGCCGTCTTTACGCTTTCTGATGCCAGAAAGGCTCCAGCAAAGGTCTAAAGGGGGAGGTCACGTATTATCTTATTCTTTAAAAAGGCAGAGAATTAATAGAAAATTTCATTCTGAAAAGGATACCTCGCATGGAAAACTTCATTCAAATGTTAGGAGATGTGTGCAAACAGCCTCTTACAAGAAGAAATGCAGGAAAGGAGGGCTATTTGTGGCACCCCAGGTCTGTGATTGAAGTAATTATATGACCTCTTGTACACTGCTTTCCTAACCAGGAGTAAGAGCTCCTAAATGAGTTAAGTGATTCTCTATGTCAAGCCATATTAGCGCTGTATGGACTGTAATATTTACTTAAAATCCTCTTACAGACAATGTCCTGATTCAATTTGGATCCCATAGCTGTTGCAAACAATGTCATTATTATACAGCTTGTTATACCATGACAGCTGGCAGAAGTGAGCTTGGTAATCCACATGAAACTTTGAAAATGTGCCTGCACTTCTAACTCTGTCACCCACCATAACTTCTTAATGGCTGCTTGGGCAGGCTTCTACCGAACGGGATTGGTACTGATGCTTCAGGCCAATGGAAAGAAACTCGTGAACATGAGGCAGGTTTCTCCTGGCACATGCTGAGGTTATGCCAGTGGTCACTTTTTGCTGCGTGACTGTGGAGACCATGCTGGCTCTGTCATGTGAGGTAACCATGAGGGAAATCTGCAAAAAGGCACATTTTGAGGTTGCCTCATGATATTCAGGCTTTGACAGGCCCATTGCTTATACAGCATTAATACCAAATTGATGCTCTTGGGAAACTCCACCCATGAGTGATCCAGAAAACTTCCTGATATGCCCAAAAAGACTTCAGCCAAGTGCAGTAATTGTAGGTTGCAAAATAATTTTTCAGAGGAAAAGGACGGGAGAGAAGAGAGGGTGAAAATGCAGAGCAGAAGAGATAAGCAAAGAACTGATGGGCTACAGAAGGATAGACAATATAGGCATGACAAATATTAGTGCAGAAGTAGGACAGAGCTTGTAGGTCCGTTTGTGAAGACTGTACAATCAAATTGTCAGAGGCTGCACTTAAGCAGAATGGAGTTCATATTCTTCCTCTCCCTATCTCTCTCTCTGCTTGCATTCAGCCTCTGCTGGCATTGTCTCTTCCTCTCACACCCTGAAAACTTGAAGCCTCTTCTCCTCGGAAATTTCAGGGTCTGGCAGGACTTACAACATTGCCTAGAAAATTACACTGGAGCACATCACTTTCTTTCCCAATTCTTTCTATAGCTCCTGGTCATGCTGTGACAGCAATACAGGCTGATCTTGTTGGCTGTGCCAGCGTCAAAAAAGATCCACTTTTGGGCGTAATGATTGAGAAACTAAAACTAAGAAGTCTGGAAAAAATGAGATACTCTAATGCTTAAAGAGAATATTTAAACAATGCTGACACCTGGATTTTGTTGTTTGGTAACACCAAGACAAAGTCAACTTCAGAGGTTAAATCACCAGATCTTCTTGATGTTGGCCAAATGCTTCTTCTCAGTCAAATGCTTTTCAAAGCCAAGTTAACCCCGGTACACAGACACAATTAAGATACCGATGCTCATGGACTAAAGTTTAAAAACAAGTATAGGATGTTGTTAGAGGTTAAGAGTTTGGAGTACAAAGGCAGATAAAGGTGACTGCCTATGGCATGAGCCCTGAGGTGGCAGAGAAGTTATCTGCCTTCCACAGCTTGCTTCACCCATTGAGCCTCCAGGATCCCAGCACACGCCTGAACAGGGCCCTGCCCTCAGATCACCCCACATTAAAGAGAAGGAATGAAACATCCGGCACCCCCAGGTGATTCAGACTGAAGTGCAGAGAAATATCTCTGGCTCCAAGGGAAGATGGAGCAGATAAACCAGATAAACCAGCAGCCAAAGCATCAGCAGCTGGTCACCAAGATGGCTTTCTAGAATATATCTCTATGTCTAAGGTCCCAAGAAACCACCTCATGTCCACAATACTAGCAGCCAGAGTGACCAGAAGACAGTCAGCCTCTATCCCAGAAACTGGCCTGGAAGAAGTGAGTGAAGGAGACAGTGCTGAAGGCCACTGGTAGCATGGAGAAACCACAATGCAATTGGGCATTTTAGAAAATAGAAGAGACAATATTGGCACTGAGAGGTCTCCTGAAAATGCTCAGAAATGAAGCTCCGCGTGATATGAAAAATATTTCACTTCCAGGGCAGTTTAACCAGAGCAGCTTCTCAGGAAGGGAGGAAAGCTGCCCTGGATCTCCCACATAACAAAACATGTAGACTGGGCTATGCAAGGTCCTTACTATCAAAATATCTAATTCAGGACAATCAGAAAAAGCCAAGCAGAGACAATGTACACTTCTGTCAAGACCTTTTCCCTCTAATTCAAAAAAAAAAAGTCAAAAAAGAAGTAAAAGAAGTCAGGAAGAATGACAGGTTCAGTCCAGAGCCATCCTGGAGCCGTGGAGCCTGGAGAACTGCCAGGCAAGCTGGCAGGAAGTCAGGCAGGCTTGTGATGGAAACCTGCCCTGTGTTTCATCGGAAGTTCATTCAAACAGAGACGCTTCTGCAAAACATTTTGCTTACGACAAATCGGCATTCTCTGACAAAAACCTGGGCTGACGGAAACCTCCCAGCCCCTGTTCCTGATGGCATAATCATTCCTTACATAATAAAAAAGAAAAAAGAAGAAAGAGGAAAGAAACTGGGTGTGTCATAGCTAACGTTAACGGGCTACATTATATATAGTTTTGTGAGTGACTCCTCAAATGGAGCAAATCTTAAAGATGAGCCCTCAGACATTTCAGGCTGAACAAGTGCTGAAGGCTCAGCTTTCTTACCCTACAATGTATACAAACACAGAAGTAAAAGTCAGATTTTGAGTGAAGACGGAGCAATTTTATTGTATCCATCATCTTTCCTTTCTGAATAGCATTTTTCAGGTATTACAGGTTGTTAGCTCTGAATTCCTCCTTGTTCCTACCAAATCCATTAGACAGGAAAATATTGAAAACTTCTCCCCAAAACTCAGATTCTTTAACAAGGGCATAACTCTCTCACTTTGAAATTACTAACTAGATTATTTAGAGAAAGGAGAGAAATGTAGAAAATATATACACAGCTTGGAATACCTGGATGGCTGACAGCATTCTTCTTCATCAAATAAAAAAAGACAAGATGAGGGATATTTCCTCTTTTATGGTTTTAAATGATACTGGAAACCTCTCTTGGTCTGGCATCTCTTCCAGAGGAGTACCCAGAAGCCTATAAGAGAAGGTCTGCATACAGACTGGGGACCTCGTCCTACATTCTCTTCATTTACCTGAGAACCAGAGGCAGACCTGAACAGCTCTAATTCAGATAGCTGTGAAATAAATAGCAAAGCACCCTTTTAAACTAACCAGAAGCTCAAGTTAAGTGGCTGTATTTGTTTTTCATGTACCTTTAAAGGAAACAGACATCAGCTGCAATTCAAATTTTCTTTCTTTGCCCCCCAGCTTTGCGAACGCAGTGCACAAGATTAAGACATTTCCAGCATGTAAATTCAATCATGTGACAAGTCCCACTGATTTCAGCCAGTGACTTCCTATTGAGTCAGCAAAGCATTTATGCCTGCGTGTGATTTTAAGATGACTAATCTCCCTGGCTGCGCCCGCACTGGCGGGGAGGTGCATCAGCAGGATGTCCTGCGGCCCTGGCCCCCAGCAGACACCCTGGCTATGTCCTGCCTCTGCTTCGGGACAAGATCGGCGTGACTACCAGTTTCCACACACTGTGCTTTTGTCCCCGTGCCCAGAGACAGCAAGAAGTGCACTGGGCTTTGTGGGAGTCTGCAGCCAGGCTGACTGGGGGGATGCTCGGGGGGCATCGCTGCTGCTGCATGGCCAAAAGCCCAGCTTCATGCTTAGTCTTACCCACACGCTGAAACTCTTTGGTAATTTGGAGAGGTACTGTATCAGCCCTGGCTCGAAGGAGACTTTCACAACTTCTCTAATGAACCTCTCACAGTCTTTCAATAATGCAGCTATTTATAGGCTAGGTCTATACTGAATAGATTGCAGAAGCTGCACAAAAGCTCACAGTGTTTCAGCAATGAAGCTGCAGAGAGACATCAGAGCAGACTGAAATCACTCAGTATGGTTACATACAATCAAATATTACAATCTATGTTTTGCATGATTAGACTCACTGCTTAACTGAAAAATTAATGGCATTTTAACACATTTATACAATTTTCTTAGAAGTGAAAGCTGCTTTTTGTGAAGTACAAGAATTTTCAAGTCTTAGGCTAAGGGCTAAGCCCTGCTCTTGCTCACAACATCAAATTTTAGGTGTGGCATCACGGAAGTTTTACAGAATACACCCAGCAGTCAGTGCAGAAATTGGACATTGTCAGAAACCCTCACCAACCATCTCACCTTTCTCTTTCAAATTACTCTTTAGGCTTTAGCAAACGTCCTGGGTCGTGTGGTCCCAGCATGTATCATGAAGTGAAAATATTAATTAAAAAATGTTCAACCAGTGCACTCATGAGAAAGCATTGTTGCTGTTCTTTTTATCACCCAAGCCCATTTCATCTTAAATGTTTCTAATTGAGATTTGCAAGATGCAGGTAGCACGAAGCAGGACTTTTTGCATATGGCTCACCTGAATCTTTCTTAGAAGAAATTGGAGAAAGAATTTTACTGCTTTGACCTTCTCAGACTCGTGTCTCTCTGACACTTGTTCGTGAACTCCCAGTAAACAGCATATTTACACAAACATGCTTTGCTTATGAATGTTATAAATCTTTTTCTGAATCTTAAGAGAGAATTGATATTCAATACAGGTGTTGGAATAAGCACTGCAAGCCTCTGGCTTTCACTACTGTGGCCAGAAGAGGGTTCAGAGACACCCTCTAGCCCAGAGACTCACAGCTCTTGCTACCTTCTGTGTCCTAAGGTTTTATCTCTCTAAAAGGAGCAGGGATTTCCTCTGGGGATTACGAGGAGATAAAAACCCAAGACAGAACTACTATTTCATTACAATACAAAGCACAAATGGATGAAAAAGACAGTCAATGGTTGCTTTTCCATGTTCTCTTTTGGCAACTGATTCCTCTTTAGCTGCTCTGAAGAGAAACAGGGTCCCTCTCTTTTACCCACGCCTGTAAGGACACAGGCCATAGACAGACTTACAAACCTAACTGCTACTGGGAGCTGCAGAATTCTGCCTTTATATGGCATTGAGACTCTCAGTATTTCTTCTCAGTCCATTCTTGCTTCTGCAAGTGCACTGAGCAGGTCCTTGCTACAGGCATGGGAAAATCACATGACCCCAGTCACCAGCAGTCTCAGTACCCTCATTAATGCCAATGCTCCATCTTGAACTAGATTTTCCTGCACTGGTTTAGATTGTTGCTGCATCCCAAGCCAGGGAATTTCACATCCAGCCCTCCTCAGACTTTTGAAGGATGAGGTTCAGCAAGGCACGTGGATCCAAACCAAAGTTCCTGTTGCAGTGGACTTGTACGAGTAGCCTAGAAATTCTCAGAGACTTCTGAACAGAACTGTTAAACTATCCAACAGCAGCTCTTTTGACCCTCACACACCCAGATAGTTTTTTTCCACCTGTTTCATTAACTTTTGCTTCTGAACTGTGGGATAATGAAGCAAGGCAAGGCGAAGACCTTGACCTGATTGTGTAGCTTCATGACAGGAAATGTGTTAGTGAAAAAGACAATTTTCCTGCTTTAAGTTTTATTTACAAATACGCTGGTGGTACCTTGTCTAGAACTGCTGACTGTCTTAAAAAGAAATATTTGGGAAAGGATGACACATTTTGTCTCATATAAGGTTCCCCCATGCTCACTAGTAAAATCTGACAACACCAATAAACAATCAAAGATTTTAATATTATTAATATGTTTAATTGTAGGTACAATATTAAGTTTTAAATATGCTCTGTAATAGATAAGAAAAGCAGCTTATCACTCACTGACTAGTTTAGAAACTCTTTTTTTCTGCTGCATTTAAAATTTCTGGTGAAATTGGTGAGGAGTGCACTCAGCACATCCTGTTAGCTGAGTCAATTGAAATTGCACCTGTTCTTGGATGCAAGTCATAACAAATGCAACCCATATACATTGTAAAGAAAAGGACTTGTATGCACTTTTTCCAATTAACATCTGCCTTTTGGCAAGTCATTAACCTATTTTCTCACAAAGAAACGGCTTCAATTGTATTATGCATCCGAAGCGTGCAAAAGTCCCTGAGGGGGTACTCTGACAAAAACATACTGTTCCTGGATCCAATGTGAACATACATATTCATTAATTGTTTGGGGCAATGAGTACAGCATTTCTGATTTTTACAAGTCTTACAAGGTAAACAGGTTACATAAAGCTATGTCCCTGGAAATAGCCACATCCTGGCTACTGTCTCTCAGCAGAAAAATCAAGAGTGATTTTATGCTGTGATATGGCAATGAAAATAATTCAGCAACACTGTAAAAAAAACTTCTAGGAAGAAAAAATAACATTTTTTGCCCTAAAAATAGTACAGCATATTTATTTACTTAAATAAATATAAATAAAGATGTTAAGTTGTATTTTTCAAATCCCTCATGCTATATGGATCTGTTCAGGACATCCTAAAATGGCAATGAGAACCTATTCTACCACAATTTTTCCAGCTAGAAGATTAATATAATAGAAATTTAAAACTACAGTTTAGATTTCTCACCATGAAGATGATAATGAAAAAACTTACTATTATCTTACACATGTAAAAGCAAGAAACAACAATCCCCCAATGACAAGGGAATTGTTCAGATACATTCACCTCTGGGAATTGGTTTTCCTAAACCCCAAATTTATAACAAATATGTCAACAATAGCAAAAAGTGAATGCTGAAGTAACAATTGGTAGCATTTCTTTCCATTTGGAAGAGCACTTTTAGTTTGAAACGTCTGCTGAAGCACATTACAATGAGCTGCTGAGCTACTGCACAGCGCTTTGACACTTGAGGAATCTGGAGTTGGGTTCCTCCAGAGACAGTCTCCCAGCAACAACTATTCCTGCCACCACCTTCTCTCTCTTGACACACTAACCTGGGGGATCTACTACGTGTCATTCTTCTTAATAAGTAGTTGAGCCATTTTTGCAGTAGCAGGCCTGAAAGCTGGAAGCAGTCTTTCTCCAACAGGGTGGCCTATTTATATTTAGTATCAGAGGGATAATTTAGCCTGAGGAAAGCTGTACTGCATCAGGTACATTGTTGAGCTTGTTTAGAACAAGTATGGGCTCTCAGTACTTCACTGCAGTCTCCAATACAGATATAATTTTCATAATTTAAAGGCCCATGCAATTATTTTTTCACATGGTGAAAAAGCACAATTAAGACTAAACAGCAGTCATTTTCCTCTAGTTTTATAATTCAAGTTAGTCAAGTCACCAGTTATTTGACAAAGCACAAACCCTAGAGTAAATGCTTCTGAGAGATTAACAGCCTTGGCAGGTGCTTTTAAAGGAGGTTTTTCCATTCCATAACTTTATTAGAAATTATATGGGTCAAGAGACTAAGATAACTTGCCCACATCAATGCTTTTTTGAAAAGAAATGCCATGTTAGATGGTTGTGGCTGTGTTTTAGGAGAGCCATCACAGCTTGAGGAAAATACATCCATCCTGTTTTCAACCAACCGCGACCAGACATCTTCCCAAGTGTCATCATGTTGAGTTTCAGTATCAACAGACCACCCAACAGAATGACAATAACATGTCTTAATTTGGGAATGTTACGTTGGTTCACCAGATTCACAAAGGACAGAGGACTAAACTGGATTAAGTAGTAAATGCCCCAGATAATAGGTACTGAAAAGGAAGATGGATTAGCAATAGGAGCTAAGGCAGAAGGGAAAATTTCAGCAGATTTTATTTTAAAATATGGAAATAAAAGAAATATCCAAATCTTATTGATAAATAACCCTGAAAAACTTTAAAGAAAAATCTGCAGATTCAAGACATAAATATATATATATATTCCACCAAGACAAAACAAGAAATAAGCAAAAATTTTAATAGCTACATGATTCTGTGTCTTCTAATGGAGACAAGAAAAGGCAAAGACCACAAGAGTGTTTGCAAATCCATAAAGTGAAGTACATTTGATCTAAAAGACAGCATTTACATAACTTTGTGTTATGTAGTAGTGCAAACAATTGCATAATCAAAGGTCAGGCTGGAATACGTAAGACCGTTCTTTGACAGAAAACCTGTGGCTAGGATGCTGCCTAGAAACAGTTGCATCCAAAAATTTTATAAAAGACTGCTTCTTTGCCATAACCAGTACTACTTAAGACTGAGCTGCAAATACGGAGTACCTATTGGTAAAAATCAGAGTTAACCAATGAAGTGAGGTGATGTCTGGCTATCTGAAGGTGGTTGCTGAGAAAGTAAGTATTTAAGTAAAAACAAGAAAAATTGGCAGCACATTTCTGTGTCTTGAACTGCAGTCATACCTGCACAGTGAGCTCATGTACTAAAGCTGAACTCTGTTGATGTTAATGAGGTTCAGCCAGGGAAATGGGCTTTATCTATATACAGTCAGCTGCAGAATTAGATTAAAATGCTCCCCCATTTCAAGTATCCTATTTTTCAACATACACCTAAAGTTACAGAAATGGATGATTATCTAGTTTTGACTGTGGATTTATAAAAGGTGGTCTGCAATTGCCATTTAAAAAAATAATAGATAGACATAAAGAAAATAGATATTTTCCATTAAAAAATAAGACCTAAAATCATCTTTATAAGAATTGCATTTTTATTAAAAATAAAAACAAAACCCAAATCATCATACTCTGCAAAGTCTTTCCTGACTAATGTCTGCATTCACAATGCATTACCTGATGGGGTACATTCATAGCATGCAAAGTTTGAGCACATGTGGACATTCTCATAGGATAAGAATCTTTTGTATTTATGACATAGATTTTGCATCATTTTGTGTTTGGTTCAGATATATTCTTCAGAAGTATAAAGCTGATTTTTATTTTTCTAAATATGAAAAATGGAATTTTGATGGGGATTAGATAAGCAGAAGTGTTCAAATGCATCAGTCTTGCAGCTGAATTCACACAGATACAATTATAGCTTCAAAGTTTAAGTGACTTAATTTTTGTATTTGTAACTAAAAGTTTTCACACTACATCTTCTTGCAATCTTTATTAAAATGTTTAGAAGATGTAGAATAACTCACTAGTTTTTGGTAAAATATTTGAGAATATGTAAAGGACAAAGAATACCTCTGGCATTTTTGGTACTATGTCTTATTTAATTTAGGTGTTTAAGTAATGTTGCCTTAGCACATAGAACATTATTTTCACAATCCTTGCCTGAGTTTAAAAATCTGCACAGTGGTAACCTGCATAATAACTGCTATTCATCTAAAAATATGTATTTAGCTTAGCTATATTCAAAGATCTTGTTAGGTTGAAATAAGAGTCCTGGAATGTTCAATGGAAATTATTTAGAAAATACTAGTTTTGATTGGGCTGCACTTCATTAAATATATAACCAGAATATCTGCTTGCTACCAACGTTTGAAACATTTTTTTTTTAATTTCTTCAGGTTTTATTACTTTGATATGATGTTTCTCCTTATAGCGAAATCCAGTGAAGAAACATTCCTTGTGATTTTATGAAACATATTCATCAACATAGTTCATTTTCATATTTTATTTGTTCTGTTTTGCTTAAGTAACATTCTTTGCTGATCTTTTATGCATTCTTTCAATTTATCTTCAGTACAAGTAAGACGTTGTTCCAGGAGTGAAATAGTCTGCATGAAGAAGAAAATAATTTCAATTGGTTTTATATTACTCACACAGTATTATAAAAGTGTGCAACATAGTAACATAAGAAAAGTAATTTTAACTCAACAAGAAAAACATCGTGATACTGTAAGATGGCTTCTCCTTAGCTAGTCCACTATTTACAACTGTATTCAAAAATTATGGCCTTGTATCCATGGAGATCGTCTAAAGGTTTTCAATTGTTTTCGCAAAACACTTTCACTGAGATACTGACATACTTTGTGAAAGTTGCATTCATTTTTCAATAGAAAAACAGCCATCACTGTGACCACAAATGATGTCTTTCAAATACCTAAAAGAAACTTTTAAGGCATCCTCAAGAAAAGGAAGTGAGAAAAAAATATACTATTTAAAGGCATTCATTCTCTAAGAGATTATCTTCATCAGAAAAAGTAGTTTTTTGGACCCAGGCTGGCAGATTTTTTCATTCAATTTACCACACAAATCCTTTTCAACCCATGACTTGACTCCATACTTCCCAAAACCTATTTCTTCCTAGTTAACATCCATATTGCAAAAGAATACAGAAAAAAACCCTTAGCTGCTCCATTTTGATGTGATTTAATGTTAATATATTACAGACTACAAAGCAGTATCTTAAAACATAAGCTAAATCTGGATTAAAAAGAAGTATTGAGCATTTGCAAACAAGCGACTCAGAGTCACTGACTGAGTATTTGTGCAGTTTCACTGACTGTAGGACTTCACTGCTTAGATGCCTACTTAAATCAACCAAGCTCACACACTAAGTTTGAAAAGGGATTTAATGGTACTTTGCCAATTTACTTTATTTATCTCCTGCTAGTGCATGATTGTTCCAGCTGGAATCCAACAATGTCTGCTAAACAACTGGCTTCTGACACAACTACCCTAGATCTCACTACTGAAAAATAGTGATTCTCTTCACCCAGAGTTAAAAATACAGCAACAATCTTTATTACATATGAGGAGGCTTTCACTTTAGCAAACACAATACATGCAATCAATATTTTCTGAAAGGAAAACACCAAAACAGTCACTTGGCTATACAGCTATTCAAAATAACCCCACAGTCTTTAATGTTCTGATTTATGAACACGATTCTGGGGTATTGTTGCCCTTTGACAGCACTGTCATTTTGCACTGCAAGTGTCCCCTGTTATTGCATACTTACTAGAGTTAACATATCCAGCTGCCCCACAATGTGGTCCAAAGCACGGTCCACGGAGGAGGGGATGCCTCTGTGCTGTTCCACACTGTGCACAGCTGACCCGCTCTCATTCTCTGCCTTCCTTTTTGAACTTCTTGCCGAGGAAGAAGCAGAGGGACTCTGCAGCTCTTCAATTTTGCTATTAACCTTGAATATAGAAACATCATTTGAAGATTCAGCTGCCTTTGTCTTCATTTAAGTGGAACCATACCGTAAGATAGACAGGATAGCCAAAAGTCCGGCTTTTAATGAAAAAAACATCTACACATATACTCATACACACAAGGACCTTCAGATTTCCTTTTTGTACCTGGCCCAATTCATAATACCTGATTTTTTTCTGACCAAAGAGAGAATTCCAGCTGTGATGGATGAGGCAATAAGGAAAATCTCAGCAGTCTTTATACATATGATTGAAGAGCTACATGCTATACCACTAGGGCTTGAATTAAAGATTGAATAAATACTATTAATAAGAGGTCCTTTCTTCAAAAAGATAGCTCTGGTTGACAAAGAAATTCACTCAGAGTAGTCATATGGATGAAAAATCCATATGTGACTAGATGATCACAAGGGTTCCTTCCAACTTCAAAGTACGAAACCTTTGTTTAATATGAATTAACTTCTTATTTCAGCATTTAAAAAAAAGTAGTTTTTAGTTGTTTGTTCAGTGATGGTACTTTTTGAGACACTGATTCCTTCAGAAAATGGGAGAAAGAAACACAGAAAAGACCCGCACAATGCAAAGTTGAGTGAAGTAACTTTGATGTATAAACATTGCTCTGGGCTAAGTGAGAAAGCATGACCTTCCCCGCCAATTTGGTTTTGTCAGTGCCTTGAAGTTCTTAATGGTATTTTTTAGTCATGAAAGGTTAAATCATCATTAATTCATCAGAAAATCCTTCACAACAACTTTACCTGATTAATTAATGACTTATTGAGATTTCTTTGAAAACTTCTTACATCTTCAGACAATTTTAGTTTATTCTTACACTAAAATAAATTGTGATAGTTAAGTTTTGCTATTTCTAATTACATTTGATATATCTAAATTTACAAAATAAACCTTTTAAATGGTTACAATTAAACTGTTTCCCTGGAATTTATTGACAGCCCATGAAAATATCCACTAGCTATGCAAAGGGAAAATTTTAGTCTCACCTAAAGTATTTAAAATACACAATATTTACAATGTACCCAAAATATATTTATGTTGCAAGGCTGAACAGATTTTCAAAAGAGAGAGTCTTAAAATCATTGTCAAACATTAAAAAAACCCTCCTAAGTCTCTAAAATAATCTTGTAGAATGTAAATTGCTAGGCAGAATTATTGGCAGACTGACAAGATTACCTAGGCATGTTGCTGAGTTTCTGTCAAGAATGATTTACATGTAGTTGACCCTGCCTTTGAATCAGGTAGGATCAGAGGCTGATGGATTAAACACTGCCTCTATGATAATGTAACTATTTTAAATTTAAGTAATACTAAATCATATCATATTATTGCGAACTTATACTGCTGCATTTTGCACAATAACATTCATGTGTCTTTGGTGCCATCCTGCACAGTCCTGTGTGCTGGGAAGCAGCTGAAAGCAGAGGCTGTGGTGAGGTAAGAGAGCAAAGAAGAAAGTCTTACAACCCTCTCTGGGTTAAAAGTTCCATTGTGCAGTTACTTTCCGCAAGGACAGATCTCGAGCCCCCAGGCGAGAACCCATGAAGTGCAGAGCATGACGTTGGTAGAGGCAGGGGCAGATACCCAGGCATGTACTTCAGACCTTAACTGACAATGCTACAAAACCAGAGGGAACCCATCTCAAGGTTTGATAGTACCATGGTATTCGCTGACATCACTTTCATTGGTTTCTTTACGAAAAAAGAAACAGATAAATTCATGGCAAGATACTTCCAGTTTCCTTTCAGCTCTCCTTTCTGTGGTTGGTGACTGACTTAGGAAAATGAACCAGGCACGTCAAATAATAAATGCTAGATGCAACTAGTACCGAAATCTATCAGGGATGCACATTGACACCAGGGTGTGGCAAAAATAAAACTGTGCCAGACATCAAACTAGAGATTTCAAACATTAAAGATACAAGGCTGTTCTACAAAAAGACCTAATGGTTGTAACATTTGCACTGAACTAAGAGAACTGACCTTCTCAGTTCAAGTCTACTTGAATTCATGACTCATAGAGCAATGCTTTGTCAGCCAGGCTGTTGCCTTTTAAATGCACAAAACTGTGGAAGAAAGGGTACTCTCTCCAGCCATGCTGTTCAAGTTATGCCACTGGTCAACAGAAAGCTTTAGTTCAGTGGTTAGGATGCTCAGCCAGGAGCAGGTAAGTCCTGTTCTCATGAGAGGCTTTATATTTTATTTATAAGGGAATAAAATGAATAAAAATTCCAAATTAGAAAGGATATGAACCCAGAACTTTCCCACTCCTAACTAGATGGTTTAATTACGTCTGTCTCTCCAATACCATGAATTCAATTTTCTTCTCAACATGAGAAAACATGTTATGTCAACTTCAAATTATTCCAAGGAGTTGTATATTGTAAAGGAGTAACTTGTTAGCACAAAATGAAATAGAACACAAATGGTTTGATTTTTGGACAAGATAGGCAGAAAATTAATTTCTCATTTAATTTTACTTTGCTTTAGCTCCTTGCTTTAAAGTTTTGTAAGTTTTCAAAAGAAAGTATTTCAAGTATCTTGGAATATTTTGGCTCCCAATGTACCCCATGTACTTTTAGATAAACCTGTAAGTATATATAGGATTGTTGTATCTTAAGACTGTCCATATCTTTCCATTACAAAGATTTTGTGACATGAGATACTGTTAATGCAGTCCTAGAAGAACTCATATTCACTGTGTTATTTCCAAATTACGAAGATATACATAAGGTTCTTAGGAAACAGTATTAATGGAAGGCTTTGGCATGTTTACTAAATCACAAGATGAATGTAGTCTCAAATGCTGATTAACATGGAAAAGATTAAGTTGAATTTGGCATTCAAATGTTAAAGACAAAATATCGCCATGCATTAAAGAATTCCTGTCTTACAACCAATCACACTATGAAGAACACTCTTGTATTTAACTACAATGGGACAGTCTCTTAGACTTCTCAGTGATATTTCAAGAAAAACAGAAAGATAGGGAGCTTACAGAAGCCTTGCTTTTGTCTGTAAATCTTGACTCTTTGCCCAGAAGATTTCAAATCTCAACCAGGATTAGCTAAATTTGACAGAGAGACAGAGAACTCACTGATTAAGTTGCAACAAATTTTAGGAAAATTGGAGGCCTGGTAGATGGAACACACTGCAGGAAAACCAGGCAGAACCCAAGCATTATATATTCTGCATGGCAGCAGTAAACCTGCCCAGTTACGACATGCCTTATGAAACACAGGCAGTTGATGAAGAAAGTTAAAAGCATCAGTGAAAAACCCTCAGTAGGTGCAGGGACAATTTGTAAATCTCATGCAATTATATTTTGTAGACATCTGTACGTGCTCTCTGAAAATTATAGCATCTATTGCTGATTTTAATCAAACCTAAGGAAGAGGTAGGGTTCTCAGGAGTAACTCAGTTCCTGAAAGCTCCAGGAAACCATTTGCCAGAATTTCCCACCTCAGGTTAACACAGCTCTTCAAGCTCACACTCCTTGACTCAGATGGAAATAAAGTGTGAATAAGACCCAGGCTGGAACCCAGATGTTCCCAGACACAATACCAATAAGCTCACTGTAAACAAACCTAGTATTGTTTGCCTAATGTTCACAAAGCTACTTGTACTAATGTTTTGGGAAGTACATTCATTTTCTTGCCTTTGAATGATAAAAGCAACTAATTGGCACAGACAGAACAGATGTAACTGTAAACTCTAACTGATACTCTCTGACTTTGCTCAAAGGCATTCTGCTTTGAAAGTTCCGTGTCCTAAGGATAATCTATTAATCCTCAAGTATTCAAAATTAATAATACTCAAAATTTCTGTTACATATTCAAAGACTTAGGAGCACAATGCAACATGAAAGCATTTACAGAAGGCAAAGACCTCGATGTTTGTCAAAACTCAAACACAGATAAGCAAATAATTGAACTTTCAAAATTTGCAAGAGAGAAATGAAATAAGACCATTTCAAATTTTCAGCTTATCTAACTTGTGTCCAAAATGGTTATTATTATCATATTCTGGAAATTTGTAGAGATTTTTTAAACACTGTCAGACATAAAGTATGTTGCTGTATCTTTAAGGCTATCTTCTTTATATTTAAACCTTTCCTAATATCTAACTCTACAGTCTCCACCAGCTCAGCAAAGGGTCCAAAACTGCTGAAATCTAACACAACACTCAAATGCCAAAACCTTGCTGTAAAGGAGTGACACTAGTCTCAATAGATTTACTTTACTTTTGGATACCAGTCAGTTCATGTCCAACGCTTCCATTCAGCATAACATTTAATTTTAAAATAAGTTCTTTTTAAAGAAAGTCTTTCTACACACAGTCTATTTCACATGAAATGTTTCAAGAATAAAATGTTGCCTTTCCTTCAAATTAGCTCCTTTCTAAAGTACTTGAAATACTACCAATTCATAAACAACAATTCTATATGTCACCAGCAATGCAGTAAAAATGTCTCATAATTCAAAAAAACCCAAACTGTTCTGAGAGTCATCAGACCTATAGCTTATTTTGAGAGAATAAATTTTAATAAGGCAATCAATTTTAAATTATTACTTCTGAGCAAAGCAAAGAAGAAAATTAAAATGTGTACAGTGTTTCCATTCACAGCCCATTAGTAATAACATGAACGCACATTTGGGCAACTTCATGTAAGTTACAAAAAAGGAGGAGAAGGAACAGATTTAATTAATCAATAGGAAGTTATTACCATGACATTAACAGTGGATGTTCAGCAGAAAATTAAATTTAGCTTATAAAATGATGTCACAAACAGCAAACCATAATTGCTCATCTTTGTTTTCTGTCAAGCAAAATAACTTTGTGGGTGGTACTTGATAAATTTGTGAAAAATCCTTACACATAACCTTATCACCTCTGCCTGTTCCCAAATGTTTTCCCATGAAACATTCACCCAGCAGATAGAAACAAACACTGCATCCCAGGCTCCCTTTGCTTCATGATGGTTAAGAATAGAATCTGAGTAAAATGCAACCATATATAAGGATGCCTGAGCAGTTTTATTTATAGAAATAAAAAATTCCCTCAAGGGAAAAAAATGAAAAAAAATAAAAATACAAGTCTCTGTCACTCAATTGGATATCAACAGTCTTCAATCTTCTATGAGCTCCAAATTCGGAAACTACAGACCATAGTTTCTAAAAGTGTATCTTAGAGATCTCATAATTAAGATGGGCTTATAAAAAAGTGACATTGGTAAGCTTCCTAATGAATCACAAAAATTGGCATGGTCTGCTTTTTAAAAATAAACCTTTAAATTCTGAACACATGGTACATTTGCCTACTAATAGTAAAACATTTCTGATACTGTGATTAAAACAACTACAAATAATTAGTCATTAGTAGGGCATTAAGCTCAAACAGACCAAAGAGCAGAGTAGTCTCCCACCTTACCAGACGTTGAATTCCTGTATCTTTCGGTTATTTGAAATCATGGAATGTTTTCAGGAGTAATAGTACTATCATTATCACTGCTTTTTTCCTCCTCTTGTGAACCTACCCTCAAATAAAAATGGTACACTGTGGAAATGCTAAATTTAACCATTCAAGAGCTGTTTTCTCTCTGGGGTTTTTTTTTGGGTCGGGTTGGGTTTTTTTGTAGGCCATAATTATTCACAGATTGCTTCTACTGCTTTGAAATTATTTTTTTCAGTCAATGAGTGATCCACATAAAACAGCTCTCTGATCTATTAGGCTAACACTGAGTATATTAAAGCACAATCTGTTTTATCAGTTCCTACTGTAGAAAACTTCCCTGTAGTTTCAGCTGATGACAGCACTCTTCATTTCCTCTCCTCTTGCACGCACATGAATCAGCACAGCAACAACTTGCCATGTGCCAACTGTGGCTTTCTGCCCCATGTCATCTGATGAGGTAGCTCTGGAATCATTTATTTGCAAACTTTAATGAAGTTTCGCATTCAAGCAGTAAAATACAGATAAACTATGTGGTGCATCCAGAACAAAGTTCTACTAAGCATTTCTAGCTTGAGCAGTCCACTTTCAGAACTTCTAACACAGAATTTCACACTCAGAGTCTTTCATGTCATCTTACACATCAGAGTCTTCTCCAGCTTTTAAAAAAATGCCCCAGCTAAAACAAAAAAATTAAAGCACTTAACAGAAGTGCATCACATCCAGTCTGACACGGAAACACCTTGAAGCACCACTGAAGGTAGCACACCCTTCAGTTTACAGCCTGATCACAAGCAGTGGTACCAGGTCACAAACTCACAGCCAACAAAACAGGCCAAACTATCAGATTGTATTCTTTAGCAAAACAGGCTTTTCCACCTAAGATGGAAGAGCATAACACTTTAAGTCTTGAAAATAGCAAATTCAGCCTGAAGCTAACTGAGTTTATAGAGGCCAGAAGGCCAGTACAAAACAATGAAAACTAGTAGCTTACTTTGGTGGGGGTTTTTATTTTATTATCTGTACAAAATTAACTGAAATCCTGATGCACTTACAGCTATGGTCTGATTAACCAGATTTATTTATTTCTATCAGGATGACAGCTATATTGAAGTTAGCATTCCTGTGATGGCACAAAATAATAAACTCTCCTGTCCACAGGCACATCTCAAGATATCCTGTAGTTCTATGCAACGAAATTATATCACACTTTACAAGAGTTCTTTCACACACATAATGAGAAACTGACTACATGGTTTTCTTACATCATCTTTTTCCCAAAGTGCTGCTTCTGGTTTGAGAAAACACTGTAAAACAGAGTACATCCAATGCACTCAGTATTTTATGATTCCACATATAGAGAATCTAGTACAGAACAAAAATATTTTCCCTGTATCTCATCCATGTCAAGAAAGCACAGAAAAAGAACATAGAATAAGCCTTGTTTTCTCCAAGGAACATAAAAGAATTATTTCTATTTCCCTAATAAAAACTTCATAGAAGTCCACAAATATTTGAGTGCATCCAGTTAGAAATAGTATTCCTGAAATACTTTTTTTAAACTCTCAGACCATCAGTAATAAACTTTACTTAAAACCAGGTGATCTTTTGTTTCTAATTTGCCCATCAATGTTAATTTCTAACCTTAGTAGTACCCTGCACAGTCTGCATCAGTTTAAGCTTTTAGAAAAAAACTAAGGATTTCCCCCCAAAAAATAAGCAATACTGCTGAAAAGTTAGGAATTGATAATTAAAAGCCAACCAAACAGAAAACCCCACAAAACAACAAACAAACAAAACAAAAAAAAGCCCCCAACCAAACAACCAAATAAAAAACCCCAAAGCATGTCATGAACATACAACATAAACCAGGCAGAAATCATTGGCAATTCAGTTTCCAAAGGTGAGAATCCCCTGTCAGGAGGTCAATTCTAAAAAAATTCTAAAAACTCCCCTATTCATGTTAATCAATTATTTTAAAACTTCTGAAAGGAGGAATTACTTTGGTATTTTAATTTCACCAGCAGCACCCTGGTGATAGCAGGAATCTATGAAACTGTGTCCATGCAAGGTACAAGAGGATGCATCATTTCTGACACTCTAATAAAGACACAGCATCACTGGCCCTCCCAGCCATCTATGTCCCTGCAACTTAACAAAAGTCATTTAAAGGGACAACATTAACACAAGTATTTTCTAGACATCAATCAAGTTAAGCACATAACAATTATATGTAAGACACTCCTGCTAAGAACAGCAGCTCAGATTTTAAATGTGCTTGCACTCCCCTATACTCCTGGCCACATGACACTTTCTTTGAAAGTAGAGCACGCTTCTCTAAATAAGTTGCTTGCATTGGTTAGGGGTGGATAAGGGATATAAGTGAATTGAAGGAAAGATATATAAAGATATAAAAATAAATATTCACTAAATTAGCATTAATGAAATACCGCATTAAATACTATCCACTGGGGTACAGATAAGAAATATAAATACAACTATGCTAAAATGTATGTAAAACAGAATTACACCCCCTTTGTTAATTCCATTTGATTAAGGCTGACTCTTTTTGCAACCACTCAGAAGAGTTAAACAATAGACAATCAGTTGTGCAGTATCAGTTGTGACAGGTAGTGGCCTAGTCAAGATGTGGAGATGCCACACTCCAAGTGGGATCTGCCACACTGCAAGTGGGATATGGAAGAATGTATATCCTGACTGTGTGCTGCATACTTGATATTAAAATGACAATAAAAAGAAAGCAGTTGGCACTATAATCCCAGATCAACAGCTGGCATTCCAGTCCTAAATGTCAAATTCCTGTTGGGGATTTACAGCCTTCACAGACAAAATATACCGTTGCTTTTTGCAACTATAAAAGACAGAATAATACAAATGACCATAAATGAGAAGTGATGAAACACAGTTGATTGGGATAATTGAAGATCTCAGCAAAAACTCTATAGCCATTAGAATTAGCACCAATAAAAAGGACATTTTAGCCCTAAGGAAGCAATACTGAGGCTGTAATTTCTGTCTGCTCGTCCCCACATCTCACTTGCAGGTTTTGAACTAGTTGCAGATATAAGAGGGTCTGGTGGAGGAAGAGATATCCTAGAGGGAGCTGATTTCATATAAACTCCCTGAGACTAGACTGCCAGCTAGCAGAGAGAAATCAGTAAGTAATCCCATGAGGAAAAAGGCTCTGGCATAATTTTACACACTATTGGAGTCCAGAGATTGCATGAGAAAAACAGAACTTAGAATTACTTCAAGGGAAGAGAACAGTTTCAAATAAAACCTTACAGTCATCTATGAAAAACAGATTTATAGGAAGCAAGGCAACATAATTTCTATAACTCAAGGATTATTTGTACTTTAAAAGTATCAGAAACAAAAGAAGCCCCAGCAACAGCATACTTATTAGCTAGAGAGGTTAAAACATTATGCGTATTTTTGATGTGTTTAATGAGGTATTTTTATCTTCCATTTCAGAAGATAATAAATGCTGTAATTGTATTTCTGGCAAAATACTTTCTATTCTAACCACAGCAAAAAAGACTATCGGTTTTGAAATAATTTAACAAGTCAGGTAATGATACTAATTTTTAATATATCCTGCAATAATGGAGAAAATACCAGGGGAGTGAGGAAGCTGAAATTCCATCGGTAATCAGAAAGGATAAACAGGATAATGGTGTGGTCACAGGTCACAGTCAGCATGTGAACTGTGTCAGGGAAAAAGTCAAAAAATCAACTAAAAAGTTGACTTAGGACATATAGAGCAAATATTTAAGGCCTAATGTCAATACAGTTTGAGGACACAAAAAAAAGAAATGATCTTTTAAACTGAAGACCTCTCTAATGAAATATTTAGTCAAACTGTTACTGATAAAATCATCCTTTTTTAAAAATCCATAATATGCATGCTACAATTTTATCAATGCATTTTAGGTTGTAATGCATCATGAACTCAATTACCTAGCTACTGTTTCTTCAAAAACAGCTAAATCAGAAGGACAATGCAGAATTATGCTGGTTTCAGTGACTTCATTGAAATCTGCTCTTGTTTTAGTCCCACACAAAATGTACCAGCAATCTGGAAAATCAAGTTTACAAAAAAGGCATAATGTAAACTATTAAAACAGTCAGGGTTACTTGGCATCCTGAGTTCATTCAGCTGTCAAAATGCAACTTTATGTACACATGCAAGACATCAGAGAAGAATACACTACAGAAAGCAGAGGTGTTGAAAAGATCTACAAAGACCATAACTGGACAAAATGATAAACCTTTATGATAAGGTTACTGAGTGAAGAATTACAGTAGCTTACATACAACTAACTGAAACTACTAAGCAAATAGTATTGTGCTATTTCACTACGCTAGCAAAAATTGGAAGTATGGACACTGAATTCCTTTCTCAAGAGATGTAAGGAAGGAGGAAACATCTCGGAAGAGTAACCTTTTCAGTGAGGAGCACTTGATGCTGGTTAATCTAAGAACAGGTTAAGGATAAAGCAATTCTTTTAAATCTCTGTTGCAAGTAAGGAATCTTCCTTTACAATAAAAATACTGCAATATTCAACTCAGAGTTGCATTGCAATGCCTTCACTTCAGGATCTGACATGCAGAGTGGAATTCACACCTTGGTGTACAGGAAATATCCATGCAGTTAGAACATGCCAGAAGACAGCATCTCTCCCCTCCCCACCTCCTTCCTTCAACCAACCCAAACTGCTACAACCAGAGTACCATGTGTCAGGGGATACAGAGAAAAAAAGAACAAATCCAATCCCAACCAACCAACTTTTCAGAGCAGTAATGCCACATATCTCCACTGACGGTGTCACCCACAGAGCTACTCTTTTTCTTTCCTTTTTTTTTCCCAAATACTTTTTATTGCAAAATGCAACAGAATCCAGTGTTCCTCTTCCAGAAGAACACCCTGATCACTAACCATAGACTGTTTCTCACTTGCTTTCCTCTGATGTCATATACTCTCAACTTTTACTCTACAATGTTTCAAAATCAAACAAAAACAATAGAGCTGCCCCCATTCAGTCGCTGTTACCGGCTGTTTATGCTACAGCCATGCAGACAGAAGAAATATGAGTCCTCTTAGGCTGAAAAAAAACCCCACCTGAATCCAACATATGTACTGCCTGAACAAAAGGAAACCATTACTACCACCTCCTTTCCTCCTATTTTTTTCCCTTGCAGCTTAAGAAGGATGTTCAGTTGCAGCATGCATGTAACACACCTGTATATATCATAGCACAATCACATTGGATACATGGCTCCACAGACATCAGCCAATTCAGTCAGGTTAGCCAATTCAGTCCGGTTACAGCCAGCTCTGATCTACTCCTTAATCTCTAAATAATTTTCTCTCGTTATTTCCTTTGTGCTTGTATCAGTGTTCAGACTGATCAGGGAATTGACTTGGATGGAATTAACCAGATAAAAACAGTCATTAAGTTAAAATGACTGGGAAATCATCCTTTTGCATTGTTCTACCTAATTTCTAATCCCCACACTGTTTTGATGGAAGATATAAGCTAAGATGTTTTTCTACATCAAACCCTTATCTGCTGAAGGAAAATTTTTTGACCTAGTTGCTGAATTTTTTTTGAAAAGTATTATTTTTTCAGTCTTGTTTTAAGCAACCTATGTAATTTTTGGATGTGACTCAGTGTTTCCATTATCTTACATTAAGCAAGTAACTACATCTCTTACTGCAAACTAGACAGTAATGCAGCATGGCTTCAAGGAGAGATGTGTTGTATTGGAACAACTAATATATTTGGAAAACACTCAAACAAGCTTTTAGGCAGAAAGCATCCTGTGGGTTTAGATATCACTATAATCTAAGTGATAAATAGAATTTGCTAGCACTTGTTTAAGCACTGTCATTTAGGAAAAAATAAGAAAATATTGAAGCAGTATTCAAAGTGTTTGCTTTTATAACAAACTTCTTTTAACAATTTTGAATAACATATTTTGAATAACATATAACATAAATTTCATGTTATAGTCAAGTTTCTACCACACAGTTGCAAGCATGCTGTGCTAAACTTATACTCCAGTTGTATTTAAGAACAAAGGATAATTCAAGGGCAGTATTTTAGCTCTACACTCTTGTTTTCTGACATAGTTGATCTGTAGCTCAGCTTAATTATGCAACTTAAGATAAACAAAAATAAAGTCTTGCAACCTTCTCTAAGAGACACACATTATGAGCTAAACTAAGTATTCCCTTGCTTCTTAGTCCCACAAAATGTGCAATCTCAGAATCAATAAAGTCCTGTGAATAGTAAGAAGTTGAAAACTTTATCTGTACTACTGCATAAAAAAAGTTAAACCAGGTGCTTATGGGGTAACAGAGCCACTGAATGAAAACTTCATTAACTTCCATTAAGCTAAATAACTCACAAATGGCATTTACATCAGTAGTAAATCATCATCTAGGTCAGCAGGAAGCTCATTACAGACTGACAATCCAAGCGACAGAAGCACTTTTCTACAAGTGCTATAGTAGTAATTTCCTGTGTGAAAGGCTTGCTGCTGTTCCTGCATTCCTCGGGGGACACTTCTTCTCAGAGGATGTTACTCTTCCCCAGGAAGAGGAAGGAACCAGTTGTTATTGGATGTGTGGGCTGATAGCTGTCGGGCATTTTCTGCGTGCCGCAGAATCAGCTGTGAGAACTGTGAATACAGCTTAGATTTCCAGTCAAAGCGGAGGAAAACACTGCTTGAGCAGACAAGGTCAGAGCATGCAGTATCTCAGGAAACTGAGAGAGAAATAATACCTGGAACTTCCATCCCTCTAGTTCCCAGAAATGTACTGATGTACTAAAGGAAAAATATACAGACATGGATCAACTTGGAAAGCATTCCTGAAACACAGCTGCCCTGAGTAAGACCCTCAACAAAGTAAAATTTTGCCAGTTTTAAAAGGCCTGTTATCTTACAGAATGTTTGTGTATGTGTGCACGTGTACAGTTTTTTCCTGTTAGGTCCCTCTCCTAGGCTTCCTGTTCTATAGGAACTCAAGCTCCCTCCGTATGCGTTGAGACACTGTTACAGGGTAGGTCACCAGGAGCTAGTCTATGCCTACTCAAGTATCAGTTCACATCCCACTGGCTTTTTCTTAAGTGATAGCACTAATATGTTTCCTTATTCTAACTGCTTATTTCCAAACTTCATTAAAAAACCAATCCACCAATTATTTGATTATAAAATTATTAGGGAGACAGAACAGTGACAGGCAAATAAACAGTACAATCTCATAAAGTACATTTCCTCAGGAAAGCAGGCTAAAAATAGTATAGGAAATATTATATTCTTGCACTCTCTAGCGCCCAAATTCAGAACTCAGTCTCTGATAAAAACCTGACTTTCTCTCCAGCTCCAGTTCACTCAGAGAATATAATGAAGATGATTAAGGAACATCAGGACATGTATTATTACTTAATTATGTAGAGGCACAACATATTTCCTGTTCTCTCCTTGTAAACCAGCAGTTACATGCTGTGTTAGAACAGCATCACTGCAAAATGCAAGGACCATTTGGATCATATTCCTCTTTTATTACACGCATTGAGTTCACCTTCAAGCATTTGATTTCTAAGCTTTTTTTGATGCTAGTGGTATCAAAGCACACTGCTTTTAAGATTACGTACACAAATCTTTTTAAACATGCCTAGACATCTACAGCAGCTCAAAATGCAAGTTTAGAAATTCAATATGCGAAACACTTCATCTTTTCGGCACTTGTGATGAGTCATTTTGTTCATATACACTGTACCTTCTTAAGAAGGCTCTTAGCTGGGCAACAGAAAAAGCTGTCTCACCACTTCATGGTTGTTCCAGATGGATTAGGGGTACTCTTTGAGGGGAATGGGAGACATTCCTTCCCTGAGAGCAGCTGAACACGTTTAGCTGCAGAGTTCTGGGGAGAAGGCAGCTTATCGTCTCGCACCAGCCCCACACATTGTACCTGCCTAGAGTGCAAAGAGTAGAAAGGTCTGTATAAAGTGTACTATAAGCCAAGATCACACTAAAAATTGTCCATCTAAAAGCGAGATTGGACAGAAAGGAGGATTCATTTGCAAAGACACCCAAGCACAATTCTTATTTTTATTTCACTACACTGACTTCTTATACAGTACATGAGATATTCAGAGTCTGTTTGAGAGGTTTTTGGTATGCTTATCTATGAAAAAGGTGCAGGCGGCTTTACCTCAAAACTTTGGAGACACAGGATCTCTTCATACTCTTTCCTAATTTCATTCTATGTTTGTCACTGGGAGTTCAGGGAGCTGGCAGCTCAAATAAGCATTTACTGGTAATCAGAAGAATGGCAGTATATGAAAAAAAGCCATAGCTATTCAGGGAGTGGCCTTTCTTATTTCTCTGTCTGGGAACAAAGAAGGTAAGGTGATGGAAGAGGCTGGGAACTGTCAATTCTTATCAAAGGCCTCTTACTGAAAGGATCACTCCTCAGTGCAGAGTTCAGTCTAACTGGCAACTGAGTTTTGGACAAGGAACACAAGGGGGGCTGTGATTCCAGTCTTTCTTTAAAAGGGAATACTGCTGGAACTTTTCCTTGGTAGAGAAAAATGTACGCATATCATGCAATGATCAGAGTTTTTGTCTGAGGACATTTAGGAAAGTTGATATCCATGAACTACAGAAAGGTAGAAAAAACCAGCAAAGGTAACTACTCTGCACAATGAAGTGCCATATGAGTTTTGTTCTACCAGCTGTTCCCTTCTGAACTGGACTTAGGCCCCAGAGGAGATGATTTATGTATAAAATTGCCATTATTTCCTTTCTTGCTTTTACCCTCCCCTTAACCTCACTGAAGACAGTTGGTGTTTATTTCCACATAAGCCAGAAAAGGATGTAAATCAGAATAAATTTGAAGTTGCATGGTAAGGAAAATATGAAGTGTTTTAAAAATTAGTTTTTAAGATATAATTTCTTTTGTCATCCTCTCCTACTGGATTCTGGAGTTATATTAAGCCATGCAACAAAGAGACATTACTCCAAGATCTTTTCAAAGTAAGTTTCCATGAAGAAGAACAGTTGACTTCGTGTATGCTGAAATGGAAGAATAGATGCAAATTTTTCATTCATAATTGCTGTCTTTCCAAATACATTGGGTGTTTTTTGATGGTGGAGCTCGGCTTTTTTTGTATTCAAAACAAAGGCAAAGAAAAGTGTATCAAAAATACCTTAACCCTGAAATACAAACTGCGAAAGCAATGTGTAGAGAACAAATTGAGAGTACATATATTTCTACTTTTCGCCTCAAGACATCTGCTATAAATGCAGTACAGATAAACTTTCTATTTTAAAACTTTGTATGTTCTTTTTGCTCCAAACAGAAGCAATCCTTATCTTTTCTCACTCAGTAATTAACCCAGTCTTAACTTTGTAGAAGTTGTGCTGTAAACGAACAATAAGAATGTCTTGTTTTTAGTGTTAAACGGCACTGGAAGAGAAAGAACAGCAAACATCTCCCAGCCAGCGCAGACATTCTGACTTCCAGATTACAGTACATTGCTTTGCTTCCTCCAAATCCTGTTTACATGAGCAAGGTCAGGGGATGAAACATTAGAGAGCCTCTACAGTGATTTCCTGCTGCTGTCAGTAAAAACTACAGAGACACCATCAACTTTCCCTTGTTTCCAACAGCTTATCAGGGACTGGAGGTTAGCAGTGCATTACAGAATTGAAAAGACCCAACCTCTCTCATGACTAAAACTAAAATCAGAGGATGAAACAGAAGGAAGTAGTCCCAAAGAGAAACAAAACTTCCAATTTTTCCTTTTCAATAGTTCAGAAAACAAAGGCAATGTTAAGCTGCTTGACACACGGAGAAGGGGTAGGAGAGAGGCAGTAATGCTTTCAGAGTCTTGAATGAAATAGAAAGGAACCACCCACAGCCCCCAGATTTGACCCCAATTTAGAGAATATTTTCAGAGTGCAAAAGGCTAGAACACACCTAATTTCTAGTAACTTCAACATATGAGGACTCTTACCATTGAAAAAAGTCAGGATATTACACAAGTACCAGTTTGTTAGGCATACACAGCTAATTTTTACAGTGCTTTCAATAATACACAGGAGAACTGAATAAATGAATCATCAAATCCAAAGCTATTTCCTAACCATAATAACATACAGGAGCTCTTAATGGTTTTGTAATTATAGTCCAAAAGAAAGCAACTCCATACTGAAGATTACACTGAAATTTTTCCACTGACACAACGATCACACTCCCTTAACTGAGTTTACAAAAGAAGTTGCATCAATGTGAACCTTAGATGAAAAAAGATTTTTTACCATGCTCAAAACAACTGGCCTTAATACTAAGCTAGAACAGAAGCTGAAAAGATAAGGTGTTTACAATTCAGGCAGTTTAATAATTTAAGTGTTTTTAGCAAAATCCCTCTAAGAACATTCATATCTGCATATCTTAGCTTAACCTCTGAAGCAAGAAAATACAACTAAATTTAAAAAGAACAACACAAAAGCAGGCATTCTAAGTGTGGAAGCTGTGATGGATTGTTGGTTTTGACAAAACAAGAAATTAAAATTCCTTGAAAAGAGGAGGAGGAGTGAGAGGAAGAGATAATACTAGTATTTTCTTAGACAGCTACAGCTCAAAATAAATGAACTGTTAAGAAAATAACTAAACATATATTTTAAATTCACAATAAAGAATCAAGAGTGTTATATTTTTAAATATTTGTTTTTAAAATCTTCTCTAGGCAGACTGTTGTCAAGAATAGATGATGGTGATACTTCGCTGCACCCTAATTATCTAGAGCAGCGTGTCTTCTTTTGGGCTGCTTGGTCCCGGATAGACACTGACATCCTGGAGCAAGTCCAGTTGAAAGTGAAGAAGATGACAAAGGGGCTGGCACAGGTGGTATCAAGAAAAGGCAGAGAACCAGGTTTTTTCAGCCTTAAGGAAGAAAAGATACAGGAAGATCTTGCTGCCATCTCAGACATCTAATGCGTAGATAGAAAGAAGACAGACACACACATTAGACGGCAACAGACATGTTGGAACATAGGATATTCTAGCTACATATTATGAAAATAAATATTTTCATCAATCAAACACTAGAGCAAGCTGCCCAGAAGGTGGTGGAATCTCTATCCTTACACATTATTAACAAATGAACTGGACAAGACTTTTAAGAACCTGATCCAAGTTGGCCTTGCTTTAAAGGGAATGTTAGATGAAATGACTCCAGACATCCCTCTCAACCTATATGACTCTATCACTTTCATTAACAAATCTTCACAGAAGGAAGGAAAAGGAAATACCTTTCTGCTCTGTCACAAATCATCTTGGGGCAGTAACAATGTCTTTCCCATAAAGGAATAGGACATTCCAGCTGAAGAAAAGAATCTCAGTAAGAAGAGCACTTTCTCCTACTCTCCTTTCTCCTGGACTAGATTGAGACCTCCAGAAGTTTTTGACCACTTACAGTCAGGAATTTTGGTAGTTATTCAACAAAACATTACAAGGTTTTGCATAGACTTCCAATCTTCCTGAAGACATTTCAGGGAGCTTTAAGGAACTCACCACAGATCCTACAAAAGCTTTAATGTTGTTACTCGTCCCAGAGAAAAGCTGTATTTAAAGACTTACATTTTCTCGGATGACTGTCTCAAGTATCTCTCTCCTTCAGTAGAAAAACTAAAGTAAATATGTTGATTAGCTACTTCCAGTGGTCTAGGGACTTGCCAATATGTTTTGTAAATAACCCTTAAGATCCTGCTATGTTACATGTGTGATAAATGCATTGAACAAGAACACAAAAAGACACCTAAATGCAGAGTGCATTTGTCTTTCTGCACATATCAGAAGGGCAGAAGAACTCCTTAAGGCAGAGCCTTAAAATAATAAGTAGGTATAGACAGGACATGGGTAAATTAGCCCAACAGACTGATCAAAATTCTTGTCATTTGAACAAAAATTTTGTCATTTGGTTCTTTCAGTAGTAGTGCCAAAAACCCATAAGCGGTTTTAAAATGGGTGTTGACATGTTTGCAGGGAAAAAAAACATGCACAGTGATAATATCTTTGATAACCAGGAGAAAAAGAGAAACCCATTGGGGCTATAATCAAGGATATGTATGAGGTGGGATGATGAATTAGACTAGGACTAGAGGATGGCAACCTCAAGTTGGAAAAGGATGAAGAAAAAAAAATACAAATAATGCACAAAAGCAGTATCATTCAATTGAGGACAAACTGTATCAAGAGGAAATCTGTCAGTGAAAGTGTGATAGGAATAAAGCCTGCATCTGCCCTTTTCTCCTTGTTTCTTATGAAGAACACATCAAGCCTCTATTACACAGGGTCTCCATGCATTAGGGAAACTGAGACAGCTTCAGATAAAAAGGTCCAAGTAACTGAGATCCAGAACCCTCTAGAAACAAGACACAAAGAGTCTAGGGGGCTGGCCTGATTAAGAAACAGGTGATAATTCCACAAATGACAGAAGCTGGTAATGTAGCAGACAGACACTGGACAGGAAGATGATACTAAAGGATGAGCTGACATTAGAAAGCAGGGAGGACCAGATAGGTTGGCAAAGTTGGAGGAAGTGTTATTCACTGTGAGAGAGGAAGGATATTAGTGGCAAAGAAAACATGTAAATGATTCCTGAATTTGAGTGAACAGTGGCAGGGTTAGGGTAAACCTGTGCTGAACAGGACAGTTGTCCTTAAGGCTACAGTCCAAGTAACAAGGGTATAGAAATGTTTCTAGTTGGAAAAAGATGCAGATGGGGAATGCTGAAATGCAACAGTGGTGAGAATCAATGATAAATGGTAGATTGAGATGCTGGGGGAAAAAAGAAGTAGTGATTACTGACACAGCAACAAAGCATAAATTCTGAACCAACATTTTTATAATGAAGATTGTAAAGCCAGACAGGCAGCAGTCAAAAAAAATGCCGTACCTCTTGGGTCAATGCATTCCTCTGAGTTCTGGCAATAAAGTTTTATAAGCTGCTTTCATATCAAAAGAATTAATGGAGACTAAGTGATTTGTAGGTATGTAATAAAGAATTACAGTGCTACCATACATTTCAACTCTGTGATGAGCAGTAAGTAATGAACACAGAGTACTTAAAAGTGATAGGTAGTCAATAAATTATATCTACCACAATCCACAATCTGTGAAGCCTACTAAACAGATACCTGTAAGTCTACAAAGAACCATATTTCCATTGCAAAAACATGACACAACTGATAAACCTTAAAATATATAACATTATCACCTCTCAAATACAAGTTTTTATATGATTATTTGTTAGGATGTAAAGTTTTCTCAACAACCTGTGTATCATGATCTTCAATAAATGATCTTAAAGAATTTTATATAGTACCTTCACAACATAGTTTTCATAAAGCATTCATGACAAAATAGAACAGCAGAAACCACACCTGCTGCCTTTTTGTGTGTATTAACCCTTCAACCACACAAACTCTTTATGGTAACTAAAATTGTTCAAGAAACAATTCGTGCCTTCACAGGAACAGATTCAGAGCTAAAAGAAAAATTCTCATTTTAAGCTAATTCTAGAACAGCACGTCTTCTAAATTTCATACCAGGAGAGCGTATTTCTCCTCCCACGAAACTACCGCTAAAACATTGCCTTCCTCTCCTCATACCAATGTCATACGTAAAGCCAACACTAAAAGACTCTAATCCTATCGCTCTGTCTTAGAATGTATTACTTTTTTCTCCTTCTAGGGAGCTATTAAATGCCTTAAAATGAGAAAAAAATAAAACATCACTTTTAAAATTGTATCAATGAGGCAATGTTTCTTTAGGTTTCCCATTATTTGCAGATAAAGAGAGAGTTACAAAAAGTGTTTGAGAATAAGCCACAAATTTTAACAGTAATATTTAGATGTATCTAGCATGGGCTTATAAATAGAATTTGTGCTTAGTATAGTGGTAAAATTACAGGTATAAAACGAAAGCTTTGCTATTACACCATCTTCTGGTTAGACTTGGGAACTGTGACAGAAAGTTTAAGTTGAGAATTTAGGATACTGAGCTCTGAGCACTCGACAATTGTTAAAAAATCTATTTCATTCATATGGACAGTAAAAGCACATTTCTGTAACACGTTAGCTATATCATACCCTTTTTCTTTTTTTTCTTTTTTTTTTTTTTAAAGCAACTTACAGGAGTACTGATGGATGAAGAGGGTCTAATCTCTATGACAATCGGGTCAGGTGTTCGTTTATCAGGCACGTCAAAGGTAGGGTTGACCTGTTGAAAATGAATTACATCATTATTTCAGCACCAACAGAGATAGGGAAATAAGACTGACATAAAAAGTGAGGACACACTTAGCAGCCCAGATCAATTGGTTCCCAACTCCCATTCAAGTTCAAGTTATCCACTACTAACAGACTGTTGATATGCTTACTTCTGTACCAACTCTGATCGCCAAAATAACTTTGAAAGCACTTCTGTGGAAAACAGGTGGGAGGCAACACTGAAATCTGTGATAAGTTAACAGACCTAACAAAACGGCTTTGCTGCTAAAACCACAGGAAAAACTGCTTTACACTGGGACAATGTCAGAGGCTGATTGATCAGATATGTCATCACAGTACCTGCAATTTTGCTCTTAATATCACAGTAACTACTTGCTTATTTTTGGCTATAGGAGTTAATCTATAACTTCAGCAACATTTTGCTAATGTACCTTCCTGAAAGTGAAGCATTAAGAAAGTATAAGAGAATATGAAATTTGAGAAAGCTGCTGCTTTTATCTTATGGTTTCACCGAAGGATCAGAATAACGTCCCTATAAAAATCTGTGTGCATATTATCTCTACCATTATATTATCTAGGTGTATCACAGCCTAAGATGTTTGCCCTCCCAGCATGATGCAAGGAAGTACTATTCTTATTATTTTATGAACTGGCAAAATTTACAGAAAGACCAGATGACTTTCAAATCAACAAGAAGTCTGACGTAATACAGAGAAATGAACTTTTCTCCTTCCAACTTTGTATCAGTAATCCAGAGACAGTATTAATTCCAACCACCTCATGGAAAGCAGAAAAAAAAAACCCAGAACCCCCAAAACTCACACTTGCCTAGTGACAAGGTTAAGTTTAGTTGCTGAAAGTTTCTTAGATACCAGGGTCATTTTATTTTGACTTCTGAAGAGGAAGATCCTACTATTTCACCTGAAGACTGTCAAAATTCTGGCTCAGCCAGAGTTGCCCACTCAGTAACTGCTTCAGTGCTATTTCCACAAGGAAAAATCCCTGATGCTAGGTCTATACATCGGTATAAAGACCTTTAGGTCAGAGACATGTTTGTTAGGTAACTAGAATACAATCTTATATATGGAATTAATAGTCAGGGAAGGAAGGCAATAGTACTTTGTACTGCCTGAAGATTTTTTATTCAGTTTATTTAGATTTCCATAACATACATGCAGAAATTAAAGCTAAAATTAATAAAAGCAAGATCTTCCTCAGTAAATACAAGTGGAAGTAGATGGACAAAGTATACTAGTAAGCTAGAAGGTAAACAAACATTTAAAAACAGATATTACCTGATTATTCAAAGTGAAAGTGATCCTCACACTTTCCAGCACTTACAAATCAGAGATGACAAACCTTCCTTAAGGGGAGACCTTAACACTGTTTTTAAGCTTGTTCACTTCTGTGACTAGCAGTGCTTAGCTCTTTCTTTTATACAGTTTCAACAAGCCATTCTTCATCTATGATCTTTTTTTCTGTCTTCAGATTACAGGTGCATCAATCAAGAATGAGCAGGGACTCAGGGACAATCATGAAAACCCATTCTGCTACAGGGTCATCACAGCTGAACACTTAAAATTCTTCCTCATTTGTAGATACTAGGATCAAGTCTTGCTTTCTTCCAATTTTGTCAAATAGACATGGAGGAAAGAAAGGGAGAGAGGAGAACCAAAACCAGGTAACATGGTCTATGTAATGACCTTCAATTTAGGTGAAAATTCTACCATTTTAACTGGACTTCTCCCTTAGCATCTTCTCTGCAAAGACATGATTAAACAAAATCTCCTCTGAATATAGTATTGCTTACCAGTTTTTCACTGTAAAGGTGAGCAGGAGAGGAACTGAAAATTTTCTTGTTTCACCTGTACACATACCATGTCTATTGAGATTACATAGGCAACTGTCCCACAGAGCTTATATTTTTTCAGTGCCCAGCATAAGCAGGGTCAGTTGCTTCTGACATTGTCAGCCCTACAATAAATATAATTAATGCATTATCTGAGTGTCAATCATACTATAGGCATGTGTAAGACTAAAGGTAGGTAGGTAAGGTAAGACTAAAATCATTTTCTGACATGCATCATTTGGGCACTGGAAAGAAGACAATACATTTGCAGGATTGTGCAGAAGAGGGACTGTAGCTGCCCACTACCCATCAATACTCTAATGTGGAGGAACTACTGTAGTATTATTACTAATAGCTCTTGAAACATCTTTGAGATATATCTCTTTGTTACATACATCAGAGATATCGCAGAATGAGTTAAATTCCTGATAAGGGTTGATAAATAAATACATGGTATTATTAAGTTAAAAAAATGTGCTCTTTTTGTGGAAGTGTCTCATCCTGGAGCTAGAATGAAAATTCCTCTGAGTATACTTCTGCTTACTGCTTTATCAGAGATAAGGAGAGGATGAGGAGCACCGTAAACACTGACTAGGGGTGCAGGAACTGTCATAAGCCATACTAAAAGAATTAAATATAAAATTATTAAGCAACTATTCAGAAATAGCATCTAAAAATGTCTAAAAATGCGCAAAAATATAAAGGCTATATCTAAGTCCTTTGTACAAGTATTAGTGTTTAATATTGCATAAAAATGAATGAGGTAACAGAATGAAGCTAAATGTAAAAGTTTCAAATTACTTGACATTTCCTGACAGGTGATGTAGTTAGCTGTAAAATAATCTTACCAAGGGAAGTCTTAAAGGTAAGTCTTTGAAAAGACTTAACTTTAAGAAACAAGACAGAAAAACCAGAACACTAAAAAGCAAGGTAGGGAGTACTGGCATGTATCACAGGTTTTCAGAAACGCCCTTTCAAAGCTTTGCTTTAATTACCTGGTAAACTGATACATAAATATTTTCATTATCATCTTCTAATATGATAATACAATTACCACATTTTGATCCATAGTACAATAAAACATATTAGAAGAGAAGGTTTCTACAGAATCTTTCATGAATTAGAAAAATGAAGTTAATAAAATTAAAAGAGGAAGTTTTAAATTACTCACAAAGTATTTCTAAGGAAAGTGATTTAGCTACTTGTGAAATAGTCTCTCCAAACATAGCAAAAGAAAATTAGCTTTCACTTCGATTAAACACTGTTCTTTGTTCTAGACTGGGGCCCTCAAACCAAGCAAGCCATATAATCTTTTTTTCTACTGCCACCTAGTGTATATTTGAATTTCCATCATTAAGAAAATATTTACAACTGAAATTACACTGAAAATTTTAAGATGAAATTAAATCAACAGAAGCTATTTGTGCACAAGAGATAAACTCCATGCACCTCAATATGTTCAAACCTCAAAGCTGTTTTGAAAGAAACTAATTTCTAATCTTTCATTTATTTTAAAGAAGTCTTTAGCACATGAAAGGTCAATTACGTACAAACATGGCAAATTCAGAAATCCAATTCTCACCAAGTGGAATGAATTTTTTAGTATATTTCACTGAAACTGCATAACTGATTAAACATACTGTTTTCAAATAACTCCACAAGGTCCTTATGTCAGAGACAAGAACTGGGATTTATCTCAGCTAAATTTAGACGTTCTGCTAGACACCTGTATTTGAGCTGGTAATCACTCAAGATTACCTCTATGGTCAACAGAAAAAAGTAGGCGCCTTTAGAAAACAAATAATTTACTTACATTTCCAAGTTGTCTGAAAAATTGCAATGATTATAAGCATTAAATCTCTACTTACTCAAATATTCAGGAATCACATTGATCAGTGCAGCTGGAGAACAGCTGTAAAGATTTATAAGTCAAGAACATGAAATTCAACACTGCATTAAAATTCGGGCTGCTGCTGGGCTGAGGAGGAGACACAACTAATGATTTTCCTGTAAAAGTTAATTATGTCTCAAAAATAAATAAGTAGAGAGAAAAAGAAAAATAGGGAAGGTATCTGAAATACCACAACTTCAATGTATAGCTTTGAAGAGTGAATAAGAAAAAGTTATCAGAAAAGGCAAAATCCACTCAAGCTTCATCTGTCACTATCCTGAAGGCAAAACACCAGGTGATACCTGCAATTCTTAATGACCTTGGGCAAGCTATTTTATTCAAAACAGGTGATGTGTGAAAACACTGCGACTGTGTATCTGATCACAGCTGAATAAATTCTAAGTCAGCTCCATTTTTGTGTATACTATTTCCTCAGAATCAAGTTCTGGAATTGCAGGGGCTTTGCCACACAAGCAGGGATAGAGAAGCAATAGCTAACCAAATAGCAGTAAAAAAATAAAAGGAAAGGTGTGAAACATGAGGAACTTTAAAAAATAGGGAGAGAATTATTTTCCTCTTGAGTTCTGCCTGTACATCTGTTGAACTTTTTGTGTTCTAACACATTGAATTTTATCCTAAGGCAATCCCTCTTCATTCCTGTTAGAGGTGACTAAACTTAAGCAGCTGAGCGTAACTCAAGGCAATGCATTACAACACATCTTAAGCATTTAGACGACATTGTAGTGGCTTGTAGCAAACCTTAAGCAGTCATTGATACTTTTAAAAATCCTGTCTCCAAACTGCCTCCTCTGCCTGCCTGTAACTCTTGCATATGTTACCAAGTCTCTTAGAATAGTGTACCTTCTGTTCAGTTAATCTCAATTATCTTACCCTGTTCACATAGAAATACGAACAGAAAGGAAGAAAATAACAAAGGAAGCAGTTCTGCATATTATCTCAGGTGTAGATGAGGTATTAGGAAAAAATTGTCATTACAACTGCTGTGCTGTAGTGGAATAGATCACAGAGAGATAGCAGAATCTCCAACCCTCTTCAAGGCCCCCTAACCAGACACAGCTGAACTGATGTACCACTGATAGGAAGAATAGATGATCTCCAGAAGCTCCCTCTGACATGCCTGTGATTCCATTCCTCCTTTCCCTTATATATATTAGAAACATGATGAGCCATTGAAAGATGAGGATGTATTGCAGTGGAACAGCCTAACGCTAGAATTCTTTCTATTGCCTCTGGCTTAGAAAGAGGTTGGCATGTTAAAAAAGTAAAACATTTTAACTGAAGAAGGACAAAAGTACTTTTTTTTCTCTTTTTCCTTCTCCAGAGTACAGCATAGCACAATGGGTCTAGACATTACACTTTTTCTCAGTTACAAGAGGAAATAGTTAAGAAGATGGAACACTGAAAAATTTCAAGCACAGTGCTACCTAAGAATTAGTGCATGCTAACTAAAGCATGTTACTGCTCGTAGTAACCCGATACCAATTTTGTCTGGATAAATTATCTTTTTGTCCAGTTGGTGAGGTCTGTTCTTCCTCATCGCAATGAAAATCCCATACTTTGAGAAAACAGGAGGAGCAATAAAAAACAAAAAAAGACATATGGAGCAAGAAAATTTGATAATTTCACCTTAACTCCATCTCAATTAGTATATTATTACACTAATTCTGAAAATTAGCGGCAAAAGATATTCTAATCACTATTACTATATTATTTAATTAAAAAATATAAAAATTTAATACATTACAGTAATATGAGTTTTGTTAAAACTGTCAGACAGACACTTTTGTCTGAAAGAAGGTAACATACTCTATATTTACTTAAGAGAAAGATACTCTAGTGACAATATGAAGTTACTAGAAAACTAAATACAGCAACTCTATTCTTAGAATCCTGAAATCAGGCCAGAAGATATACCACAAAGAGTCCAAAACTTTGCTATGACAAAGCCATAGAGCTCTTTCACTAGTATGGAACAGCTAACCCAGGAGCCTATAAGCTGCTACAAATGCTGGAGCCATGAATAAATGCAGACATAGGGCTAAGTGAAATCTGTCAAAGCTAACTAATAAATAATTTCTTGACATTCAACTATTGAATTTCTTTGCTGAGCCCTTTCAGTATTGATAATGAGGTGCTTCCTAGCCTTAGTTTAACTTTAGCCTGAACTCATTAAAGCTTTTCCAGAGCTTCTCAATTACCTAGGACCAGGAACAGGAAAAAAAATTCTAAAAAATTGTTTTAGAGTACATTCACATCTTTTCCAGGCATATCATCAGCAGAGAGGTCTGGAAATGTTGACCTGAAAAGAAAGCAATGGAACCTTGCAGCTATAAGCTACTGTGTTTGTGTAGTACATGTTATAACTGGGTGCAATTTTAATGGTCTTGAAGCAAAATGTTGCTGCAGCAGGAGTGGCTTAAATCCTCTGGCAGATGCTGTGATTGCATTTGTTCTGGCACTGGCCAACTATACTGAAGGCTAGTACCAGTAAACCTAACTTCATGTATTTACCTTACAACAAATACAAAAGTCCAGCACGGAAGTTTGTTTATGAAGCATGTCATACATGCAGTCATCCTGTTCTGACCAAAATGCTAAGCATTAGAAAGCTTCACATCTGACTTAACAATAGAACCAGGCACAGAAGAAATCTTAGCCATGGATTTTACCAGAGCTCCCTTCCTCCAGCAAATGTTTTCAATCTTTATACTATTCATGTTGCATATATTCATACTGCAAACACACCCACCCACCAAAAAAACCCCTCAGTATCCCCAAATGTCAATGTTTTAAAACTCTGAGCAGGAAATAAATGCCATGGCAGCAGTATCTACGTTTTCTATGTAGGCAACCAGGCAATGGTGAATTTCTATAGTACTCTGACAGCATATTATAGCAATCAGAAAGTTCCTAGATTTATCTCAGATACAGTTCTTCAACACTAAAGGAACCTGGAGAATATCGAATAAGATAAAAAAATATAGGTAATCGCCATGCAGAAACTAGCCAGCTCTATCAGGGACCGTCACAAATAAAGCACAAACAATGGCCTCATTGAAGGCACAGGACTGTTTACCTATTGAGCATAACTTCCAGACAACTTGACAAACACAGGATTTTTCCTAATATTGACACAGAACATTTGATGTTGCTCTTTGGTTCCCTAATTTCCAAGACTTTCGATGGATGCCAACAGATAGTTTGACAGTAAAGAATGAAATATCAGGAAATCAGACTACACAGTGATGTAAAACACACTGCTAGCCTCAAGTCTTCCCAAACTTTTAGACAGATATCAAGATCTTCTCACAATACCTAAAGGTCTTGGAAAGAGGGATAGCTTGTGACAATCAAGTGTTTGACTTCCAGTAGTATCGCCACTTTGTCCTGCTCATAATGAAGTATTTTGATTAGTATTCTAAAGCTCACTGAAGATTCAGATGCCTTCTGCAACACTTGCAGTGTTATTTCAGAAACTAGATTATAACCTGTGTTTTGCTTGAATCAGATGTAGAGTACAGACATACAAGAAGCATAAAAGTAATTTCAGCATAAACCTGCCAGCACCAGCTTGCCTAGTAACCCTAATGCGGATTCACAAATTATGGTTGCTTCCAAAGTATTATACAGAACAATAAAAAGCTCTCTGGTATACATAAAAGACATTTAACTATAAATGTCAGACAGTGTTCACAGAAGCTTCTTGTTTCCTATATTAGACAATTTATCGCACTCACCTCAACTGACATAGGTTTTTCATCATGGAAATGAGGTGACCTTGGATAAATATCAAGAAGATGAGGAGGATCATCAATATGTGTTCTTCTAAAATTGTGTTTGAGAACTTCTTTATAATCCAAAGTATCAAAGTTGGTTTTCCATAGTAATACCTGTAAGAAATCTTCATATCAGTAACTACTTGAAGGCTATTCAGTGCTCAAAACATAACTATTCAGTAAAGTCTGTTATTACTAGTAGATCACTGCATCATAACAAGACCGCAGTGATGTCTTAGTCTGATCTCTGCTGCAACACAGGCACTTCCCCAGAGTATCTTGTACTTCAAATCTAAAAGATGTGGTTCAATCTATTAAAAAAATAACCTCTAAAATACATCTATAATCATAAACCAAAGTAAACTCCTGTCCCACTGAACTTTCCCAAGTTACTTTTCTGCCAGATCAAGGGATCATATGCTGATAAATTTCTGCCCCCTATAAAGGCTTGCAGGTCTAACAAGAAAGTCTGAAGGAATAAGAGAACCGAGAGAGCTCCACAGAACTCCAGAACACCTGGTTCTAGTGTTTTAGCAACAGGAATCTCTTTTCTGAACTTTGTCTAATTATATTTTATGTAGAAAAAATATACAAGTCACACAATGACCAAATGCAGAAGGTCATGGGATGCAGAGGTAGTCCAAAGGTATTCTATCCAGTCTTATGAATATTCCAGGAAATGAAATCATAACACACAATGTTGCTCTCTCATGTCACAAAATAATTGCATATTTAAGTAATTTAATTAAGTTTACATGACCGGTGAACTCTTTCTTACTTTAAGTACCAGGGGAGAAAAGAAAAATGGAATTTGGAGGCACTTAGAAGTTACCAAAAGTCCAATGCTGATATCTACAGCTGCTAGCTAAATTAAAGGAAACAAAGACGAGACCATAATCTGACTTAAAATTACTTCCCTGTCCAGCCAATAACATTTTTGACAGACATTAAAAGTATTTTTCAGATACTAATAATTATAAAGCAACACAAATCATAGATTTGTTCACAGAAATTTCAAGTGCACTAAATCATATTTTTAATATATTCCTGATAGTTGCATTACTACAAGTTCATTTCAGGTTCAACATCTTTCATGACTCTCTTGAGTCAAAGACCCCGAATATGCACTGGGAGACAGCGCACCAGTAAAGGTGAACCCAGACTAACTCAGACATTAGTAACAGTGAAAGAGGGATGCACAGATCTCAGTCAAACTACCTAAACCTTCCTGAAAACCTGCCACTTGCAGGACTGTTAGATGATAGATTAGTTGATTCACAGTAGCTCCTGCTTTCTTTCCTCAGCTGTGTAGGTTCTACTACTTCCATCACTCACTCCAGAGTAAAGTTACTTACTTTTTTTTAGTAGCTTCCCCTCATTTTTTTCAGGCTAATTTTCTGCTGGTTTAGTAATTTGAAGTGTTTCAGCACTGAGTGTAAACAACAGTGCAGGCAGGAGGCAGCTCACCTTTCATCAGTGGTGAGCTTTTGAGCAGCTCAAGCTCTAAATATGTTTCATTTTGTTCTAAAGTGAAAGGCCATATCCCTGCAGCTTCATCATTTCAGATAAAAAAAAAATCAGTAAGAGTAAAACCAGCACGGAAACATCCATATATGCCTTGAGTATCTCAACTGCAATGCAAAAGTGCAAAAGCAAATATGCACAACCTTAGAAAGATGGATATTCCATAAAGAAGTATTTCTCTTCACACCAAGGCCTTCATCAGACATGAGTTGTTTCTTCTATACAGTAACTGAATTAACAGCATAGGCTACTACTTTCCAAACAAATAGGTATAACTTTGCTCTTTCACATAAAAGGTTTTATGTTTTCCACAGCAACAGGTTACTGAAATAAATTGTCATGTGCACATATAGCCAAAAACGTGAGGAACACGAACTTCAGAACACTACACTTCGAGATCTTTTTTGTTTGAGGAAAGAAGCAAATAGAAACAAAAGTATCCAGTGTTTGTTTCAAATATTTAATGTACTTCTGACCAACACTGTCAGCTGGTTCTGCACCAACCAGAAACTTGATACAAGAAGCAGAGATACTGGTTTTCCTTCTTTGATGGAAAGGTATGGAAGGATCTGTTGTTTGAAAACGTAATAGTCTTGAAATAACACGTGAATGAAGTAAGCAGTCTTCCATAAACTTAGAATGTATCAGCTGCCTCCAACTCATGCTGTGAACAGACAATATATTTTGGGTACTGCATGAGGGGTAGAAGGTACACTTCTATGGCGAGCCTCTGCTCATAAGCATGACATTGCTGATCTGCCAGCATAACTTTTCCAACAAATACACCCTACAATTACAGTAAACCAACAATCACAGTGAGTCGAGAAGAAGTCCCAGAACTATTCTCCTGGCACACATGAAAGAAGGCTGTGGACAGGTTAGCAAAACATGTTTGAGATGTTTGAGAAGTATGTGTGTTTATACACCAACAGAAAATGGACACTGAGGAATAAAGTTCTTATGTTTACTATTGATAAAGATATACACCTTGGTAGTTACACAACAGTGGTTAGCACTGCACATTTTAAAACTCAGAAAAGTGAAAGTTGCAGCAAAATAAGTACTCCTCTCCCACCAAAACTTTCATAAAACAAAGGGAAAAACTTCAACACAGGAAGGCCCATTTTTAAGGTAACTTAAACAGTTATTAGACCTGCTATGACTACTTTCTAAATTCAACATTTAACTAAGAAAGTGCTTCCTGATGAAATCGGATCTTCCCTCTCATCTGTTTAGCATGGACCTACTATATCAAACTGCAGAGGAACATGAGACACAGATTTTTACCTACTTTCTCCATGCTCTCATGCCCCAGAAGCTCTACAACAGAAAATCAGTGCAGAAAAAAGGCAACGACATGACTGCACTGAACACACATGTCATTCGGGGGGCCCCAAATTCAAAGGAACTTTGAAGTAAGACAGGCATTCCCAGGGTGTGTTGGCATTCAAAGGGGAGGCTGTGTTAGGTTTAATAATGTAGGTCCTTGCCTTCATCAGAGCTTCTCAGATTAATCTACTGTCATGTGACCTAGTGAATACACGTACTTTTATTCCTCTCAAGTTAAGTATAATATACCAACAGTCATAAAACTCAAAATAAAATACTCATGGAAGGTAAGGTCAACAATTCAGAATCATGTGGGACCTAAGTTGCATGTTGGGACTTGCAATCTTTTTTAAAACTTTAGTATGGAAAATAAAATATCATACTAGTGAGTCAAGAAATAAATATCTTTCCCCCATTCTTGGTTGTTTTTTGTGGGTTTTTCCTCTGCTTGTAAAATTAATATTGGATGTTTGATAACATTTTCATTTCTCCAATAACTTCAAGTCTTGGCAATGCTTCTTACTTAACACTTTGTGATAGAAAGCAATTTTTTTTTATTTCCCAAGACCATCTCTGCTACTAGCTGAAATTTATTTCAAACTCCACAAAACAGAATGTAGCCATGGATTATGATAAATTCAAAAGATCTTAATTTCTACAGCATAGCATTTTATATCTACATTGAGCTTTTAGCTTTTTGGAACATGAAACAATGAAAAAGACAACTAATATTAAGAAACATTTCAGACTGAAAATTTAAATCTTGTGCTACAGAAGTTATTTATTTTTGGAAAATTTATAGACCTGATAGAGATGATTCCAAGCTTGATAGTATTTGTTCTTAATTATGAGATTTATTACAGCAGATGGAGATTAATTATAAGACTTACTGTTTAACTTTTTTTTAAATGCTCAAACTACTCTTTTCCCTTCATAAAATCCAGTATTTTACTGTTTCACCAAAGTAAATTAGTGAAGGTAACACAAGAGTTTTTTCCCAATTCTAGCCAGAGTTTTCCCAGTAATATAACTTAATACCTACAATTACAGAGTAAGGACTTTAAAAAAAGTGAAAACCTAACAAAGCAGCTAAGCCTTAATATTAATTACAACACAACTACTTCATTGATGCTGAATTGCAACACAACTACTTCATTGACACTGAATTGCAACACTTTAAATATTTTTAGTTAAAAACCATTCCTTTATTTTAATATGTAACAGAAGTGGCTAGTCTCCTCATCATAATATCTAATAGTGAGCCTATATAATGCACTAGTAGACAGAATCCATGTGAGTAATTAGAATGTTACTGGGACATACTATATTTAACTCCCATCCACTATAACAAACATTAAGACACTTCATTTAAGGAGACAATACCACAAACCTGAGCATCCATTCCACCTGAGGCAAATTTTTCACCACCTTTTGAAAAAGCCACACAAAGTACAGGTCCCTGGAAAAAAATAGCATGCAGTAAAATTAGGCTATTACTGTAATCATAGTATTCTAGAGCAAAGAGAAAAACACTGATGCCATTACCTAATATAATAGATTTTTCAATTTTAATAAAATAATGAACAATTTTACTGTAGTGAAATTTCTGCAAAACTTGATTGAAAAGTTAATATTGCAGATTTTCATAAGACGCGACATTACAATTACAACAATCTATACTAGGGGAATAGTGGCACTATCCCTAGACTTTATACTTCAGCTTTGCAATGAAAAATTACAAAACATGTATTACATTACTCAAGGCAATATGTTTGAATGATTTATTATCAAAAATAGGGTTTGTTTGGCATTAACAGGAAAAGGAGGAAATGCCTGCCATTCTTCACAAAGGTTATCTCCTGTAAGCTTCCCCCTCCTTAGAAAACACTGTTTTTCAATAGACAAAATGACTGAAGTGCAAAATAACATGATTTTGAAAATCAAGTGAATTATTAATGATTCAGAACATGAGCTTTTACTTAACATCAAGCGTGTAATATTGACAGATAAAATGCATAGTTACAGGTAAAACTGATGCATTTCCTTAACCACTTGTGACAAGGTACATTAATACAACACATTGCTGTCCACTAAATTTCATCTGCAAGTTGGAAGATAAAAGACACAATGACATAAATGTTACTTTTCCTTTGTAAAGATACTGAACAACCTATTAGGATCTCCATTTAAAGAGGATTATAGTGTATACCTTGTGTCCATGAAGAGTGTAAATAAGTCTTTCTCCTAAGAGGTCCAGAATCTTAACGGTACCGTCAGTAGAAGCAGTGATGAGGTAGTTACCAGAAGGATGGAATGATATACAATTAACCCCTGCTCTGTGAACTAATTTACAGAAGACAATATTCAAAGGCTGTAGATATCTACTAAGAGGAAATGTACACTTTATTTCTTTGCTCTTTTCTACTTCCCAAAGAACTACTTCATTTAAGGGAAAAACAACCAAAGTGCTGGGGTATAGAAGACTCTCCAAAGTATTTGCTTAGTTCAGTTCTAAAAATTAAGAGAAGCAAAGAAATAAAAAGGATTCAGATTGGATTCTTAGGGCTACTAGACTACTAAAAGATACTTACAACATGTCAATATGATTTGGTTGTCCATTTTCCCCAGTAAGGAATGAAATAACATACTCTTAATAAATCACATTTAATAGCAAAGAGTCCCATTGCAAAGCAAATAAAACAAACTACGTTGTTTTTACCTATGAAATGCTGCAGTAGCTTGTTCGTTCGAATATCCCATAGTTTCACTGTGTTATCAGAACCTGCAGAAGCTATACATGTTCCACTTGGGTTGAAAGCCACAAAAGTTGCAAATCTAAATATAATTAATGAAAACAGATTTATAGTGTGTTTCCACAGAAATATTTAGGTGTGTGTATACATACAAAGCCCACAATATCAACACTGAGCTGCAACAAACTTGTGTGGAATACATATGTATGGAAACTCAAATAAGACATTTCAAGTAACCAAAATAAGCATAAGAAAACAAGATGTGCATGATAAATCATAATCTCACTTTTGTTGAAAATATCGTATAATTGATCCAAGTCAAACCTTCAGAGTTTGTGCTAGAGTACAAAGTTCCAAGAAGATAGTGTTGCAAAGAGTTTGTAAGCAACAAGTAAAATAATTTTGTCTAAGAACCGACTATCTAGCTATAACAACATTTTGGACTTGAAAAAGGATGAAGGCAGCCATGAAATCAGCAAAGCAAATATACAAGATAAATATTCCACTGACTTGTTAACTAAAATCTGGATCCAAGATGTTTAACAAAACTGCATATAAGTAAAAGCAAGTATTTTTTAAACTTAAATAAGGCAGATCACTGAAGGTAACAAAATACTGTTTTCATCAACAAGTGGAAAAGTCTTCAAGCTTTCTTCTTGTTGAAGCGTCCAATATCAAACAGCATTATCAAAATTGAGGGAAAACATGGAAACATTCCAAAATCCAAGAATAATCTCATTTCTGTTTGGATTATCTCTTGATTGCTGGAAAACAGCTGGATAAGTGCAGCCAGTTAACCTCTTTAGAAAAACATTATATTAATTATTTTATTTGACATGGGCGGTAGAATTCTGATCTGTTTTCAGATTTAACATATATAGATGTTAATACCACAGAACATTAAATTAATGCCATTAAAATTACACTATTACATTTCTCCTTTTTTTCTAGTAAAACTTACCCTTCATAATCTGAGAAGCTATTAACACAAGTTTTATTTCTTGTATCCCAGATGTTAACATATTTGTCCTCACCACAAGATGCTATTATTCTTCCATCAGGTGAAAATCTGGAACACACAAATATATACTTGACTAAACAACTGATACTGCCTAGATAAGCATTAGAGACAACTAGCAAAATACCAGAACCAAGAAAGCCTGTTTGAAATAAGGATGCACAGCATTTAAAGGACATTTGAACTTCTAGTATTTCTCATGGACTAATAAAACTGAAAAGAAATTCCACTCTGCCCCATTTCACGATCAACTACAATTAAAAACAGAGCTATAAGCAAGAGAGGGGGGTTGGGGGGGAAGGTATCAGCAACCTAAGGATGTCACTTCAGATGACAGAGATTATTATAGAAAACTATAGGTAAAAAGACAAAGAGAACACAGTAGAATCTTGTGTTCAATGTTAACCTATATTTGTGCTCTCTGAGTTCTCTCCAGACTTACAAATAGTGGGCAATGCATTCATGATTATTCCTAGACTAGCAGACTAGGTTTTTAAACAGGAAAATTGACTTGTCTATATCTGCCTCAAGCAGTTATTTCACCTATGGAGCAACTGCACAATGACATTAGAAAACTGTTCAAGAACTTTCACATGTAATTTCCTAGAACTTTACTTCTTCTTTCCAACAATTAAATACTTTGAAATATTGTAGGGCTCTGCACTTCACCAGTGCTAAATTTCTTTCTCAAGAGGCTTGTATAAGGCCTCTCTTAGCTGCAGATTTCCCATTAATATGGAGGAAATGAAAAATTAAAAAAAAAAAAGATCAGCAAACAATCTTTTCTTGTCTTTGAAGAGCTGTCCTGTCTTTAAGGAGCATGAATCCTAACCTGCAGTCCAAAGGCCATTTCTTTTACCTTTTCCAATTACTTAAGCTTAACTCATCTGGATTCATGACCATTCTTCTTTGCCACTACTATTCCAAGAATAGTTGAGAAAACCCCTAAAATGCATGATAAATCCAGAAACAGGTGCTGGGAAGTAAGTTAATACAACGCAAAACCAAACAAAACTGGGGAAAGATGGGATACTGACAGAAAATAAATACAGAAGACCCCATTTGTCCTTTAATGTAATAAAATGAACACACAGCAACTGATTTAGTATGTATACATATTAACACAGAGCAAGCTTTCATGCTTCAGCTAGGAGATATATACAAAACTACAAAGATTCCTTTGTAAGATTTAATTATTGGTGGAAGATCATTATCTGTCATTCACAGACTTTTCTTCTCTTAGCTCTACCCTGGGATATAAAATCACTTTTGTTAAGAATTCTATTTTACCAAGAGAATAAAAACAACACTTACTTGGCACAGCGAACCCAACCAGTGTGTTGGAATAGGGTAAACAAAAGGCGCTGGTAGCAAACACTCCATACTTTTATTAATTTATCATTGGATGCTGAAACTACAGAGCAGCCATCATGGGAGAAGCTCACACTCCGAACAGATGCTGTATGACCTTGCAGTACTGATGTTTCTCCATGACTAAAGAGGGGCAAAGAAAACGAAACAAATCCCCAAATACCAAGTCACAAATTACAATTATATTACAGTTTCAATCCCCATAAAACTCAATGCTGGCATATTTAGAATCTTACCTAAATGAAAAAGCAGCATACAGAGGCCAAATCTTAATGTCACCGTTAGTTTTTTACTTATTTAAATATTATTAGAATAACATTCCTTAAGTTGCATTTAACCTGACCAATTTTATAGAACAGTGCAATTAAGTAGCAACATTGGCCTTTAGTCCCATTAGCATTAGTATTTGAAAGAGAATTTATTTTTTTATATAGCAATCTATAAAACCCTTAAAAGTTCAAGTAACATCAGTCTAAGATCATACTGAACAATTCATAATTACTACTACTCAAGAATAGTCTAATAAGGCAAGTCAATTAAAAATATTTTTTTCAAAAAAACTATTTTTTGTTTTGTTCATCACTTGTCTCCTCAAAATAAGTGCAGCCACGCAATCCTTATAAAAATATAATCTTTAAACCAGAGAAATATTATGAAGCATAGTTCTACACACATGAAATTGTGACCTCTGAGTTGTTGTATTTTTCTTTTGAAACTACAGAATATTCAGAAAAGAACAAAGTAATACAGTAAAGAACTGTGTTGCTTGTGCTCCCCGATCTCTGTTTCTGTCAAAGCCCAGGCATGTGGGAAGGAAAAAGAAACTTGAGTAAAGCCTCCAATATTCACATTGCACAATACTGAAACACATATCCAGCATTGCCCAGTTATACTCACATGCAAGGAATCCACAGCCTGACAGTGTGATCTTGAGAAGCTGAAGCCAGCACCTGCCCATCTGGTGAGAACTCTACACTGGTCACTGCTTCTGCATGGCCCACAAATCTGTACGCTCTGCACTCCGTCCTCAGCTTCCACAATATAAGAAACCTATCCACAGAGCAGGTAACTGGCAAGAAGTAAAAGATGTTAGGAGTCTGCTCACTGTTCTTCAAAAAGTCGGAGCTAATGACTATAGATTTGGATTCACTGGAGAACTCAATGGGTATTACAGAGAGGGAGGAGTTACTAGGTTTTAATGGATACTTGGCCTGAGCAGAAGGCTCATAGCAAGTAACGCCAACACCAGGCTTTTGGAAGGATGCCACAAGACTAGGAGAAGTAAAGAATAATTCTTAACAGGTAGCTCTCCCACATACTAAGCCAACTGGCTTACAAGTACTTTGAAGATACAGAGCAAAAAAATTCAAAGCCAAACATCACGCACATCGGTATGAATCCAGATTTGGTTTTACCAAATCCTAAGAACAATAGACAAATTCTTCAGTAATCTCATTTGGATCTCTGAGATGGAATTTGTTTCAAGCATCCAGTGTTTAAGTCCATAAAAACATGCCAACTTAAACCTAAGACATGACTTCTGACACTTGAGATATCTACACTTGACTGAAGATATCAATGTATGATAATTCTATAATCCTATTTATGTAGCAATTTCATAATACTGACATTTGTCTAGTACAAAAGGGAACATAAAGTCACCAGTCTGAAAATAGAAAGAGCACTTTTGAGGGTGGGTTTTTTGCAGTCACTTTACAGGTGAACTATACTATCTACAGTCCAAAAGGCAAACCTAACTTTTACCAGAGCTTGATCATTTTCAGGAACCTGTAAGAAGCAAAGACAATAAGCAGTTGAATTAAACTGGTACATGTGATATTCCTACATCCCTACCATCTTTGTCTCCGCTAAATGCTAGTATGTAGACATAAATAAAAACAAGATATTCACACTCCTATCCCTCAGTTGTCATATTCCTAACTCCAGCAGAGAAAAGAAGAGAGAGGAAGAACAAGGGCCTCCTTGAAGTTGGAAAAGTACATGAAGAGGAAGGGTTTTCTCTTCCCAGTCTCTTTCAAGCACCAACATAGCACAAAGAAATTGAGTTTCCTTATTATCACATGTCAAGGCAAGCCTCAAACAAAATATTAGCATATCAGAATATTAAACATTAACTACTAAATTTCCTTTATGAATTTGATACAAAGATATTATTTTTATTCCCAAAAGACTAGTTTCTGCTAAAAGATGTGAGACCAGACTCTCTCTATGTCCATATTAATAGGCCTATATTTGACAAAGAAATACAGGATATTTTCCCCCCTCTTCAACTTTTCAAAACCCTATTTTACAGCAAGCTCTTTCTAATCGTACTTGAAAGAATTCCTTTTTCCCTTTGATTCTCAAAAGTGTGATCTACAGTGGAGTAAAACTAAAAGGAAAAAGCGAAACATAAGCTAAAATAGAATTTGAAGGCATCAGGCTGGAAATGTGAAACAGACAAGACTGATGGATTCTAAAACAAATCATTGATGAACTACCAAATACCTTTAGTATTTTATGAACTGCATGAAGGCTGTGCAGTATCAGCTTTCAGTTCTAAAAACAGTGAGAAATATTCTTTGAAAGATGACAGCACAACGCATTCAAAGCCTGGTTTCTTGTAGCTTAGTCTCTCATAGATAGGCTGTCCCAAGGTAATGAGACACAAGCAGTGATCTGAACTTCTCCTTTCTGTGAGACATCCATGACCATCTTCCTTGTTTTCCCTCTGGACTCCCTGCTGCCTATGCTCCTCAGCAACCCCTCCCCATCATTACATAGGTTTCTTTTGTGAAGCCACCAGCTCATTACCTTGACACACAGATTATTACCATCTCCAATGCCACAGCTCCACACCTGCCAACACCACCCCAGGGGTGATGGAGGGAAGAAGCTCAGGACATGCATGGGAAAGGGTGACTAACTGACAGACCCGTTGCAGAAATATTTTCCTAAGGCACACAGGCAGATGTAATGCTATATTTGAACAGCATGGGAGAGACGAAAACAAAAAAATATTCTAAGCTGAAACTCCGCATCTATATTAAACTTTGGCCCTTATCCTTTACCATTAATGAGGCTCAGTTAAGCCAAGCTATTCCCTCCTCAAGTAAGCTGAAACCAATTTTGGCGCATAAGGCTAACACCAAAGCATTTCACTGTAATAGCAACTGCTTTACCATAGCAAACCACAAGCAGAAAATACAAGAGGCCATAGGGTAACTGTGTTGCCAGAAATATTAATCATAAAAACAGCTTCATTCAGGACAATGTACTATTATCAAGTAAACGTCACTATTTCTTTTTATTCCATTCTAAGGGCTTTTGCCTACTTTATAACAATGCTGCTTCTTCAGTTTACTCTAGCACAGTGCTTTAAGGATTATTTCTTAATCCTTTATGCATTTTTACCCCCTCAAGTTCTCTCCATTCAAAAGGAGAGGAGCAAGAATCTTCCAGGATGGACTACACATGAAATTCTACAGGAATGCAGACCAGACACAGATGATGCATTCTGACAGCACTTACTAAGTACACCAGCACATTACAGTTGGACTTTCAATTACCAGATCATCAGTAAATAGTCCACAACAGATCTCCAAGGCTAAAGTATTGGATCGGAAACAAAAAAAGCACAGAAGGTCCAGAAGAACTTTTTAGGATGTTCCATAGCACAAATAGGCCTGTTGCTTCTCAGAGAATACATGACATAACCAGAACCATGTTTAGAGGTGAAAGACAATTTGTTCTTGCTATGAAAACATTTGACCAACTGAAAAATATGACTAAAATGTAGAAAGCTGAAAATTCACACTGAGCTGACTCCAATATACAACTTATTTCATTTATAACTTGAGTGCTTTTTTTTTTAAACATCAATGCTTCCGTATACACCCACGTACAGCAGACACATCACCAGGTAATTTGCTTTTCTGCTGATGAGTCATCACAGAACTGAACACCAAAGAATTAAGACGGCCTTATGCAAAGGCCAAGTTGAGAGATCTACAGCAAAGTGCTGTGTAAACAGATACCTGAGCTTCACATATGCCATGAAAAAGATTTTATGGTATTTGCAATGAAACAAAGCTCAATTTATGAATTGTGACTATTGATGCCATACATTTTTATATATACACACACAAATACATGAACACAAGTTGCTGTAAAATGGAATTACACTTTCACTCTCATTTCCCACAATAACAAAGTGGTGACTAAGAAAGTTGTGCAAAGACCAGAAGAGACAAACTCAGACAGGCTTTAACAGCTCAATGTACATCTCTCAAAATACTGAAGCACCTCCAATATAATTAATCACTCAGTGCAAGAATTACAGGGCAGATGGAATACAGTGCACATGATGGGTGTGTGAATATTCAAACCCCACCACTGCCAACAAACCCCCCCACTTTACAGGAACCCTGCAGCTCTCGATGATATGGTGCAATGTCACAAACACATTTTGTAATGAATTGTAAGATTTCCTACTTGGACAAAAATAATTATTAATTGAACCTCTGTTAAAAAAGCCAATCTGGAATTCTAAGCACAGTGGATAAAATACGAAGAACTTTTAATAACTCCCATAAGTTCAAGTTCATGGCAGTTTTGTTGCATTCTGTATGCATGTACGCAAGAAGAAAAGAACTGAGTACAGTCAGCACACTAGCCAACATTTAATTTTCTGGACTTTATTTTTTCAAAAGAAATCCCGAAGCCCTCCACATGTATTCAGTGTTAAGTTTACATTCAATTTCTTTTAAGTCACTTAGAATCAGTAGTTTAAAATATATACAAGTGTCCACGAAATCTTCAAAGTCCAACAGAATAGAAAACCATTCAGAGTTTCAGATTTTCCAAAAATCTGTACATACTGAAAAATAATTGGACAGGAGTACTGAAATGGCAAGGTGTTGTTTGTTTGTTTTTCCCTTCTTTCTTTCTCTCTCTCTTTCTCTAGTACATCCTCCTTTTATTCACGTTTTTTATTCCCATTGGGAAGATTTTTAGAGTTTTGGGGTTTTTTTTAGGGCCAGGTAATTTAATTTGGTTTTATTGCTCTCCCCAGTTTGTTTCTAAATAACTCCAAAAATAGAAAGGGAGGTCATGGTGGGGAGGAAGGGTTCAGACACATACAAAGAGAGTAACTTTTCAAACTAAGAGGCAGATTCACTTATAATTATTGCTTAAATAGATAAGGAACACTTTGAATGTCAGGTTTAACTTGAAGTTATTTCTTTATACGAAAAGCAGGTTTTGCCAAGTGCTAAAAAATTAACTGTATAAAAGTTGCATAGTCTATATTCACACCATTCAATTACTCTCATCTGAAGAAACATGCATTGCACATACTATTTATGATCTGCCATACAGGAGAACCTGGGTCTTTTTCCTGTCATTTCTATTGAATGTAACAGCCTACAGCAAGCTTTTCACAAAAGCACATACTTTATATAATTTACTGTCCCAGTACATAATGACTGGTTGCCTTTTAAAATTCGATAAATTGTTCATAACTTGCAGGTCCACAAAAATATTCCTGCTGCAAAGTGGAATGGAATTTTTTCAGGAATGTTTCCCTTATGTAGTAAAAAGTTCCCTTTCTTCTTTTTTTTTTTAACAAACAAAAAACCTCCTTAGGGAAAAAAGGAAGATAAAAAAGGAAAAAAAACTCAAATTGCAAGTAACTGCCTAAAAATAAATTAAAGACTTAAAAGAACACATGCCACACAGTGGCAAGCATTTTTAGCATGATTCCACCCAAACCTCTCAAAGCTTTCAAGTCACTAAGATTTAAGAATATAACTATTCTTACTTATTCTTACTTTATTTTTGGCAAAACTTCAACTACATCAGGTCTCACTTGTCCCTTTTTAACCCTTCTACCTAAACACCTGTAGCAAACGCATATCCACCACATTCCTCAAGTATGCAGATTCCTATTGCTCACTAGCTTAAGTTTCTACCTACCAGCCCCATGTAAAGACTTCTTACACTATGGCTACTGAAGAACATTTATCACTTCAATGAAAGTAATCAAAAAAGCTGGAATGCCCAACACATTAAGAAAAGTGTTCAACTTAAATCTATGAAGCTAAAATACAGGTACTAACTCAAGATTTTTTTTCAAGTACACAACATATCTATCACCTCTACCATCTATAATCACAATCAAAACAGATTAGTGACATGATTATGATTCAAGAATCAGTATTCTTCAAAACTCAGCATAACAGAAAAGAGAAAACATTTTTAATAAGTAATTCTGTGAACCACCTTACCAACAAATCTTGGTTCCCTCCAAGCTCTCCTTTGCATTTTCAACTCCTCTCATGTCAGAAGCTTCAGCTTCCCAACCTTACCCAAGGTCTCCAGTGGTACTGTTTCGACTAGAAAGAGGCAGCTTATGCTGTATTATCTCAAAACTCTACCTACAGCTGACCCATGCCAGCTGTTGCCAAAACACAAAAAAGCAAAATAAAACAGCTCAAATGTTCCTCTATGTTACCTTCCTCTACCCTGCTGACAGACCAATTGGAAAAAAACCCACAAAAAACAAACATCAAAAACCCCAAACATGGTCTAAATTACATAACTTTTGTGTCCCTAGGATGTGGGGCTGAACATGGAAAAGCTTACACAGAGGCAATGTTTACACTAAACATATAGCTAAGAAACAGCATTAGCCAATGCAATATGGTGGTTCCTTTCCTTCTCCATTACCTTTAAACAGAATTCTTACTTGCAGCCATCCCTATTTCTTCCATTTGTGATATCACAAGCATGTCCCTGGTACCACTGCTACCACACTCTCCTCTAAATGCACGAGAGCTCCTGACTAACCCCCATTGGGTAAGATTTTTACAATAGGTACAAGACTGCAAAGCAGTGCCAAAGCCCTTCTAGTAAATAAACTTCTTGTTCTTCTATATAATATAGTACCCTTAACAGTATGTACATTCCCAGGAAAATGCAGACTATTACAAGGCTTAGATTTGACTTTCCACATCGACGTCCATTCAATCACATGCTACTGTAGCATTACTTAGGATGCCAGATACATATTTTATAATGTATCTGCAACATAGGTCAGCTAATACCACTGCAAGAACCTTAACTTTTACTTCCGTAAGTAAAAATTTTTTGTTTTCCTGTAACATTATCTTGCAGGATTATTGCATAATTTTAAGATAAAAAAATCTCTCCTCAGTCCACTCAGAAGCCTTTGTTTTACCATAATCAAGACAGAGCAAAGTAACAATGGACCAAAATTTTACAAAAATAAAAGGCATTAGATGTTCTAATCCACGTTTTAGAAACTGAACCCCACTATTTACTTCTGCTTTCCATACAGTTCATCACAGTAGACAGTTTCTACACTACTACAGACACATCTGAAAACATTCCAAGCTATTCAATCAAACACTGCTATCTGCTCACACATGTAAAAAGCTTGGAAATCACAGTCCATTTGATTCATACTACCAGCAGTGATTATTTCTCAAATTTCCAAATCTGATTTTTATCTCCAGCATCACAAGTTCTCATTTGCACATCAGCATGCCCCTCAGTCGTACGATAAGCAGTAAGGCACTTCCCTGAATGAGGATGATAAATAGTCCCATCTTCTCTGAAGTGCCAGATAATAATTTCTGGGATAGGAGATCCATCTTTTGGGCAGCTCCTCATACCTATGAAGTCTTCACGCTCAGGGACTTCAGCACATAGCTCAGTTACAGAGTTAAATCTTATCTCCTGATTTGATGTATATTCAAAAAATTGGTTGCCTCCCTGACCATGACAGCCAAAGAGAGAAAGGTGAGACCCAGTAGGATTATGTTCCTGTAAGACATAGTCAAGGCACTCTGAAGGTATTCCTGCACTGCGGATAGCACCGTGCCAGCCAGGACGATCTTCTGGTACATGCAACTCAGCAAATACATTTTTTAAGTACCAGTGAAAACTCTTGCATTTCAAACGCTCTCTAAGAATCTTTCTTTCAGAAATGTCTCCATAGTTTTCTTTCCTTGCTGAAGGATTTCTGTTGTAAAAGTGATCTTTGAACTCATCCATCCACACCTCAGCAGCACGTGCCGTGTTCTGAAGGAAATTTGGTCTAGCATAGGGCGCACGCTTTGGAAACACATGGCCCACATGGGAGCACGGATGAATTTCCAACATGCCTCCACACTGCCAAACCCTAAATGATAATTCTAAGTTCTCCCCTCCCCAGACATCCATGCCTGTGTCATAGGTTCCCAAGTACTCAAAATATTTCTTGCTGACAGCGAACAAGCCACCAGCCATAGTTGGGGATCTGATTGGGTCGGTTTCAGATTTGCGCCTGAGACGTTCGTGTTTAGGCACTGAGTGCCACTGGAATGTCAGCCGCCAGTCAAACCCCCCAATCATGGGCTCTGCCGTTTGCATGTAGTATTCAAATGTTTTCCAGTCAATGGTGTCGATGACAGGACAAACAATAACAGTCTCATTCTCAGCAATCCTCTCGAGCAGTGGTTCCAGCCAGCCAGAAACACATTCACAGTGACAATCCAGGAATGTGAGAACATCACCGGTAGCAAAGGTAGCGCCAATCAAGCGTGCACGAACCAATCCTTCTCGTTTGTTGGTTCTTATCAAGCGAACTCTTTTCAGACTGCTTATGTATTTTTCGAGTTCAGCCTTCAAATACACTTTATCACTCAGGTCATCCACCAGTATAATTTCTTTCAGAAGCACTGAAGGTGATGTTTCAAGAACGCTATGTATTGTCCGCAGCAGTGTTGACCAGGCTTCATTGTAGAAAGCAATTATAACAGATGTCGTGGGCAGTCTTCTGTAATTGTAAGATTTAGTTTTACAACCACTCAGCCGATTATCTTCAATGTGCCGGTGGAGAGAAATTTTATCACTTAAATAAATATTTATTGCATACTTCTCAATCAGCTCTTCTTCCTGTTTCTTTTCCTCAGGAGTCAGCTGTGGGCGAGAGGGTTTACCCCATTCTCCTAGAGCATAAGCATCAGGAGTGGGTTTGTCATAAACTGGACGAGCCAAATCGACAGCTTCTTCTGCTCTGTCAGAAAAGCGCCTCTCCCATTTCCCTTTAGTGATGCTCTCGCCGGCGAGGGAGGCACCGAAGGAAGAAACCGACAGCTCGACCACAAAGTAAGCGATCATCAAGAAGCCGAGGAACACGCAGCTTTTGCGGACCCACGTCCATCTTCTCGCCAGGCGGATCCTCATCGTAGGTAGTTAAAAGCAGCTCCTAGCAGAGAGGGGTCCGTGAACTCCTGCCGCCTCTCCCCGCGCCCCCGGGGCGGAGGCGGCTGCAGGCACTCGGGCTCGGGCCGCCGGCAGAGTTTGCAGCCAGCCCTCCGTGGCGGGCCCGGTATATTCCAGGGGGACCGCGGGGGAGCGGGGCGGCAGCGGAGGCACGGAGCAGCCCCCTGCCCCTCCGGCCTCGGCGTTCCCCTCACTTACTTCCTCCTCCTCCTCCTCCTCCTCTCTCTCCGCGGGACAAACCCCTCCTCCTGCCTTGTGGTTTGCTCAAAAAGTTGTCGCTTAAGGAAGGGGCAGAGGCTCCTCAGCCTGCCCGAAGGCGCGGGAGCCCGCCCCGCCTCCGCGCCCGGACCTGCGCCCGGAACCGCCCGGCGGCTCCGGGGAGGGAAGGAGGGAGGAGGGAGCGGGCTGCCCCGCCCGGAAAGCAAGCGGCGCCNGGCCGAGCCCCGGATTCATCCGCCGCGCCAAGAGCGCGGCTCCCCATCCGCCCATGCGCGGCCGCGCTGCGCGGGGCGGGGCCGCACCGCGGGCCCGGTGCGCGGATCGCTCTTAAAGCCGCAGCGACCCCGCCTGCCCCGGCTCGGCGGCGATGGAGCGGGGCGGCTTCCCCGGCCAAGACGGGAAAACTAAACCCTCCGGGTTTGTGCGGTGGTCGGGACGCGGCGGCTCAGTGGTTGCGGGGGGCTGAGCTCTCAGCGCGGGGAGCGGTTCGGCGGGTGTTGGAGCCTGCGGAGCGCCGCAGACATAGGTGGGACGCTCGGCTAGCGGGAGGTCTGGCCCATGTTACCTCGATTTTGTGACCAACAAATTCATGCAGGGCAGCTGTGTTTAAAATCTCAGACTGATTTTGTATTAAGCTGCCTTAAGTAGTTTGCCCTCTTGTCTTTTTTTCTTGGGTTGCTTCTTATTTTAGCAAGACTTTCCAGATTTCTCAGTTGGCACTCACGTTTTTGTCATAAAGAGCGGTCTTTTAACAGACCTTTAACGCTCTAAAAAACTACGCCTACCTTAAACAAAAATTAGGACCCCAACGCTGCAACGCTGGTGTTAGTAGTGCTGTGAATGCCTATGGAGCTTCATGAAAAGCTAGGTGAGGGAACCAACCTCACTGGAAAAGTACTGCTCCCATAGCTATGCTACTAAAAACAGAGTTGACAGCAACTAGCAAAAAAAAAGGCTGTGATGGCGAAGCTGTCATTCGATATGCGAGTTTTCCTGAAGAAGTAACTCATACTGCAATAACCATTTTTTCTTTTTTAAATCCAGTCTGATTTTTACTGGTTGTTCTGACGTTAAACTTTTACATCTACAGAATCAGGTCAGTAATTAGGCCAACATATAAGAATTGTCACTTATAGGACAGTTCCAAAAAAATTGTGTTTAACTATGAAATGCACATTTAAAATAGTAATTTTGTAAATGCTGAAAAAAGCAGGGTTATCACAAGTGTTTAAGGCAGTTTCCATGAAAATCTACTAGCATTCCTTACATTGAGGTTATGTAGGCTGATAATTTGCCATTTTGACTTCACAATATGAAACCTCTTTAAAAAATAAGTGGTGGGACAGGACACATTGACTTTATCTTAGACCTAGCAAAAGCTACAGTTTTTGCCATTATTTGTTTTTGGTTTGGCTTGTTGGCAGAGTTTTGTTTTTATTTTTTGTTTTCAGGGGTTTTTTTTTTCCTTCTACACAGCTCACCTTCCCATCCTTTCATTTTAGTCCCTGTGATTTAGATCACAAAGTAAAATGTAGCATTAAAAAAAGTTGGTAATGATAAGACTTAAATGTTCTGCACCCTACCCCACTGCAGGAACAGTAAGTTGACTAGTTAAACTTAGATTGACCTCTTCACCACTATTAGTCTTCCAGGCTGTCTTAACCTTTTTTCCAACTATCCTCTTTTCTCCCAGGTTTTATCAGCTGTGAATGATGTGTCTCATCAGGAAGACTACATTTAGGTTCTATCCCTCTGGGTTGGTACCAAACTTTGTGTGATCTTAATTTATTCTGTGTCTTCTCATCTCCTGAATGAGAGAAAGTACCCTCTCTGCTGCTTTAATTGTGTGCTGCGGTATTTCGATATTTCTTGTACCTTGTGTTTTCGGGTTTGTATCTGTTCTGGAAGCTCCTTAAAACCCAGTGGTCAGAAACATGTTACTGTTTTTAGAAACTGAGCTGAATACAATTCCCAGTCCTACTGAATCCTTTTCCTTTTCCCTTCTTTAGATCCTCTATGCTTCAAGCAGCTCAGTATATTTTACCAATTTTGGGATGCTAGCAATAAACTGGAATCTCAACCTGCCCACAAAGTTCCTGGATTATAAATTGGCAGGTGATAGGCATAAAACAAAGGCTGTGATTTTGGAGAGAAGGAGGGTGGCATCCCTTTTTCTACAAACTGATAGACAAGTATTTCTCAAATTGTAGGGCTTACAAAATTAGTCTGTTCATTGCTGCTTCTCCTCACCGGAGAGTGCTTTGAGGACTCCCAAATTCTGGTAGGAAACAAAGTATTCCTTTACTGCAGACATGTAATTAGCTATAGGGACTGTAGTTATAAAGCTGGTAGGTAATAGTTTCTATGACGGTTATGTTCCCTCATTAGTATGTATAGATTTTATTTTTAGAATTATTTTAAGATTGTTGTAACTCAATACAATTATAAGTTGGCATTGTCTTTTTAAGGTTGTGATATCCAAGAGCAATTTACTGTAATAAGTTGTTGTGCATTGTGATGACAATGATAAATGGTGCCTCAGAAAATATATTCCAAGCATCCTGTGTCAGCAGGCTGCTGTTTTAGCAGCTGTGGAGGATTTTTTTTTTTTCCTCAAGCACTATTTTAAGGTAGTATATGTCCAAACAAAAACTGTGTCTAGAGAAGAACACTTTAAGATGGTAATTCCAGGCTTGTGCTGGCAGCATGGTCACTATAGGAAAAGAATTAGTAAAAGGATCTGTAGAATTCAAGGATGCATGGACAAACTTGATAACCTCGGTGCAAGTATGCTGCAATGCATACTGCAATGCTGCAATGTGGTCATTATTACACTGATCACATATGAGTTCGTAATAATTGATGTAAAACGATACATGGGCACAAGGGGCAAATGTACTAGTAATATAGTAGCCCACCAAAAATTCTTCCATCTCTGAAATGAGGTATTTTAACTTAGTGTTAATCCTACTTTAAAATCAAACTAAAAGCCCAAACAGTAATTATGTTGGATCCTATTGGGAGCAGCTGTGTTAGCAGCAGAGCTGTCCAGGCTGCCGAGAGGTCTCAGGAGGTCATACTCTGTCACTAGAGGGGAGTGTGAGATCTGCTTTGCCGGCGTGGTGTTGGGTATTCATCCACCTACATGCAGGAAGAGAATATAGAACGAGGGCACAAAGATTTAATTGCAGGCTGTCTTGCTGTTGTAGAACCATCAGACCTTATGCCCCCAGCATCTTTGGAACCTCTGATCCTACAATTTTTTTCTTCTCCACCAAAATGGTTATGAAAATAGAATTAATATTAAACCTATAAAATAACTCATGAAGTAGTGTTTGTTTTCTGCTTCTGTTGAAATTTTCTTTCCAAAATCCCATTAAAGTCTGTTTGCCAACAGCAGCAAGAAATGGAAAAGAAAAGAATATCAATTAGGTGTATAACTGCAAACAGAGCTACCAGTGCTGAGTGGTATCCCCCCAGGGTTCTGTTTTGGGGCCTATAGTATTTAATATCTTTATTAATGACGTAGATAGTGGGATCGAGTGCACCTTCAGGAAGTTTGCAGGTGACACCAAGCTGAGTGGTTCAATTGGTACAGGGGAAGGGATGCCATCCAGAGGACCTTGACAGGGTGTCCAACTCTACAACACCCAACACGAGGAGGACATGGACCTGTTGGAGCAGGTCCAGAGGAGGGCCACAAAAATGATGGCTGGGCTATTGATGCTGATAGATGTTTGAGATTTTTCCTTGTTCAGTGTAGGGATTGTATTTGTACTGAAGGATAAATAAGAGAACTTATCTCTTATTGCTGATGCCTGAAGGGAAACAAGTGTGAAAGAAAACTGCATAATTCAAAACCAGCACTTTAAAACAAATAGCCATCTGGATTAGAAGCTGAGAGTGACAATTACTCTGCCGAAGAACTTAAAGTCATTACAATTTGTATGAAAGTGTGTGTTATCCAAAGGTCTTTTCTGTTTGTTCCTTTTAATTAGATGTTTTTGTGTAAGAGATGCATATCTTTATAATGACTATGGGGATTAAATCCCTTAATGTTTCTCCCTTAGTGCCCAAACAGCACAATAAAAACACTGACAGTAATATGCAGCATGTGTTGAGCTGCATGTAAGTCTCTCTTAGTGTTACCTTAAATGTCAGACTATAACTCTTGCTCTCTATAATGTACATGCATTATTTGAATCTCAGAAAGTTTGCAGTCACAGATTGTTTTCAGATAATTAAGCAGATTTTACTATGAAATTTTCTGGGATAATCCTATTATGGTGTTTCATATCAGTAGCATCACTATGTGGTTGAATACCCATGTGCAATTCCAAATTTCAATAACATCTTCCTTTTTTTCCTCTAATGTTTTAATGGATGATCAATACCAATAAGGTTTCCTGTGTTGCCAATAACATGGGTATAGTTGGTAAATATACTTTTATTTCAATGCACTTGCATCCAGCTTTTCTAAGAACAAGTAAAGCAGGGGGTTTTTTTGGAATACGTAGTATTCCAGATACGTAGTATGGTGTCTCTTTGCCATACAATACCTGAAATCCTGTCGTATTGTGAAATTCAGTGTATTGGAGTCAAATTACTTTACATAGCTGTGCTCTATGCATTTGTTTGGCAATGTCATAATGCAAGTCTCCACACCACCCAGGCACCCTCTAAAAGGATCCTTGACTCTGTATCTCATGACTGGTCCAGAAATTACTTGGGAGCTGATATAGAAGTGTCACCGCTCTCTCCTCTGCTGCCACTTTGTGTCATCTAAGGACTGGGCCACCAGTTTATTTTACCAGGGCTGAACCAGACTTTTGTTAGTATGTTTAAAAGAACTAGAAGAACTTGATTCGCTTAGGTTAGCTACCCATCCAGTGGGACAAGAGTCAGGCAGCAGTGGCAGCTGCTTGTGTTCAGGATAGTTGTAGAGGAGATATGAGAGAGAGACAACATTACAAATTACATCTGCATTCATCACTACTTTACCAGAGTAGGGCAGGGATTTGTGTCTGAACAAGGAAAGCCTGCATCTGTACTCAGGTTTTTTTGCCTCTTTTTTTTTTCTGTTGCAGCACTGGCTGCTTGGGCAGGAAGAACTTTCCAGCATGACAGTTGGCAAACCCACAACATGATGCACTACCACAGATGCTTCCTGCTGCTACCATATAGATTTTTTTCTTGAATATCACTTGTGTGGCTGATGCACAGAGAAAAATGAAGGGGGCGGTAGTAGTTTCAGACTCTCTTGTTTTATTATTGAATGCATTGTTCTGTTTGTGTGCCTGTATCAAGTACAAAAGCTGCCACCACAGATGAGATAGACACTTGTCTGATTCCAAAATGAGTGGTGTCGTTACATCTTGTCAAATCATGCTTAGAAAATGGTAAAAATCTCATCAACAGGCCCTATTCTACCAGTGAGGCATGCACATACAGTGGGTCATTTTGAGGATAGAAAGTCCAAACTGCACATACTTTCCCCATTTTGCACATTATTTTTTAAAACTCCCTTTTCTCTCTTGCAGGAAGGCTGTATACATACATAGTGGATGTGTGTCAGCTTGAATCAACCCCTTCTTGCAGGGGCTTTAATATTTTGAAATTTTATGCTGATCTGAGCATAATGACAGGTTCTGTTTCAGAGAAGGACGGCTCCCGAATTGCTGAACAAGCCAGGTACCATAGAGTAGAGTGAAGCAGGAGGCATCTGCTTAGTAGCACAAAATGGAGCCAGGAAGAATGCCTCCAATTTTCTCATTAGAACAAGTTTGCAAAAAAAACCCTCAGGCCCCCAGTAGCATTCTGCTGTATCACAGAATGTTACCTGTTTTTATCATCTTGCACGTTACTAATTGCAAGGCTGCAGCATATGGACATACTATATGCAGAGTCTCCATCATAATCCAGTTGCAATTCCTCAGGGTGTTTTACAGTGGCAATTAGCAGTATGGGTACTATGGAGACTGGTCCCAGCTGCAGGGAGAGTCAGCAGGGCCACATAGCAGACAAGATACGCAGCAAATCCCTTTCAAAGTTACAGGGAATACCTGGGTGCCACAGCTTTTGCAGGTGCACTAGCAGGAAATGCCCAGGGAGCATTGTCTGGTGGCTTCTGCCCATTCAGAGCAAACCCAGGCAGTTTTCCATCAATATGCTGTAAGACTGCAATCTAACAAGTGTTTTCACACCACACAATCTTTCTGATGGAGACAAAATACTAAATTCAGGCTAAAATAATCAGAAGGAAGCCTGTTGGGAGATGATAGCACTAACTTACTCTGTGTGCTCCTTACATTTTTTTTTTCCCTAATTCTTACTTAGAAATTGTTTGCTGGCTACTTTCATTCTAGTTTAAGAGAATTCATCTTTAACTAGGTTTTTGTTTTGAAGAACATAGCTTATGAAGAACATAGTATAAGCAGCTTATTCTTGCATCCATAAAACAGACACTGTTTTTTTGAATTTCCCAGCTGTTGACAGAAAATAGTCCTACATGCTTACTAAAAGAGCTGCCTCCAAGATCACTCCTGCTGCAAGGAAGTTTTCCTGCCTTAGTATTCAATATGATCGTGAAACTTTGTCTTCACCAAAAATATATGAACACTTGCAGATAGGCACATTTTACTGTGACACACCACTTAATAATGTCATCCATGTTTAATTTTGGTATTTTAAATAAAAATCACTAGATTAAGTTTCTTACATCAGTTTACCAAGAACAGTTGGTGTTCTGGTTTTGTTATGCTCCGTCAAACCTATCATCACTTATGTGAAATCCTAGAATGATCCATAGTGGTTGTCAAATTTTGGTATTCAGATTCCCAGCGCAGATACTAGTAGGTTCTTCTCCCAACCGAAACAAGAAGTAAAGGTGACTGAAATACTCTACCATAAGTATGAACTGACAGAGGGCATGGTTTGTTGTGCTCCTGACATTATTTCCTCAAGCTGGATAAATCTGCTTTAAAACACAAGCTTTTCAACTTGTATATTCATGTTTTTTGCTCCTCTTACTCCTATGTTGTTACCCTGCTTTTTTTCCCCAAAAGTTTTCAAAAACCTTCTCATTGCTCAAATGTTTCCTTCCACTCTCCCCTTTCAACTCCTACTTGCTTCATCCACAGTGCCTGGGTTGTTAGTTCCTCGAGCTCTAGACTGGGGCAGCAGGAGTCACAGGGGGAGCACTTCTGTGCTGGAGTTTTTGCTGTGCAGAGAGCACCCCACAGCTCCGGCCTGCAGCAGCAGTTTACCCAGAAATGGTTCCGGTGTGGTTGACCACACTGTCACAGAAGCTGTTGAATGGCACAACTGCAGAAGAGTTCCCTCTTCCTGCGGATGGAACACTGCAGGAAGAGAGGAGTGGTAACCTGGGCCAGCATTGCCTACTACAACCCCCCTGTCTGAAAGGCTCCACTGCAACCCAGTCACACCCCTGCAATGAGTTTGAGGCAGAGCAGTTTGCTTAGAACAGCTACAGTTTTTGCTAGAAATCTGACAAGGCTGACTGTATAGATGCTTATAAGTTGAACTTGTCTACGCTCTCCGCTGGCATAGCAAAAGTGATGCCCAACACCAGGAGATCCTCCTTGACAGGTGTCAAAGCTTGTTCGAAAATTTGAAAATGGTAGAGCAACAGGCATGAACAGAAAAATAACAAATTTCCTTCTTTGAAATGGCTAAGCCCTTTCATTTCATAACACAAAAGCAAACCTCTTGAGCTGTATCATTTTATTAGGGTGCTTAGTACTTAAATAAATTTTTCCATGAAGTTGCCTCTAAGGCCTGATTTCTGAATTACAGCACAATTATCAAGCCTCACAAGACTAAAACAAGGCAAGAAAGCTATGGGAGCAGTTCCGTTGTATTTGGCAATATCCCAGATGTAGTCAGTTTGGAAATAGCTATCTATGGCTTAACTGTTGGACTTGGATTGATTCCAAGTATGATGTTTCAAATTGGGTTTGTGATAGCATGCATGAGTGTGTCCCAGCATTTCAGTCTTTTTTGACAATGTTTGTCAGAGATGAAGCATGACTTTGGAAAACAAACACTGAGGGGTCTATTGGTTGTGCTGATTGCCTTTGGGGACAGTAATGAAGAAAACCAATGGAAAATAGTGTTCTCAAGTGGTATTTTATCAGCTCACACTCCTCATTCAGTGATCAAAAACCATGTAGCACTTCTTCATTTAAGCATATAAAGTGCTGATTGCGTTGATTGGTATCAAGCTGACACTTGATCATTTAGTTGATATTCAGACTTGGACCGTTTATGGCCCTTTTGAAAAAGACTGAAGTCAGTGAGATTTAAAACTGTAATAACTGTATTCAAGTATTGACATGCCTACAGAATTGGCTGGGCATCCCAAGCTCTTTAAAAACAGCCATTCAGAATACTTTTAGCCTCCTGCTATAGAGTTATATTTTATTACATCACTAAGACTTTTGAAACATGCTTCATTATATTGACTTTACAGATGAAAATTTGAAAGATTTCTGCACCTTTAAGGTAGAGAGCCATTACACAGCATATTGGAAGTTAGTGTTGTAGGCACTCCCCCACATCCTCTAAACATACTTGTCTTAAAGGTGTTTTAGTTTCAAAAGTAATGTGTTATTTCTAACAAAAAAAGACCACATTTCTGTTTTGCAGAAACTCAGCTATTTTTTCAATAGTTAGAATGTCAAATTTCTGTTTGAATCATCCCATTACTATAACATTTGATCAGCCAGCCAGCTAGTTTTACTATGCAGCTTATACATGGACACTTTGAAACTTTTTCCTATTACAACATTTGTAAGATGAGAATGGCAGTTTTGTAATGCCAATCTTCCTGCATTAGCATTTAAAGTTTTATAGGCAATTATGTGAGAACCAATAAAAAGAGAATCCAAATCTGATATAACACTAAGTTTTTTAAATGTAACAAAGTATTTCCGCAACTCAAGGCAGAAGAAGGGAGCATTTGTATGCAACATCAGAACTGATATGGCGTTTCATTTAATTTCACCGATACTTTGCTCAAATAGATAAAAGCCTGTAACACCACCACTCCATGAAATAAAGGAGAAAAGTCAGCTTCTCAATTCCGTGTAAATTATAGTCTTCTATGACTAAAAACATACTTTTCAGCGTTCTTTGTCTTGATCCATTAGAATAATATAAATTTAATTAACTTTATATGCCTGCAAGAGAACCTTGGATTTTTTAGAAGTTGATCTTAAACACTTAAATCCAGAGAAAAAAAAAGTAACTTTGAGAAAAAGGACCAACCAGGTTCTTTCAAGAGAGTCCTAAGTAGAGAGCAGGGCAATGGAACCACACAAATCTTCAAATAAGATAGAGTTTCATTTTCCTTAGAAACAGCTACATTTTTTTCTTTATATGCCTGAAAGAGCCAAATAACAGAATAAGAAATCCTCTTCTTGAGGAGCAGCTGATTTCCACAGGTCTGCAGCTTTCTGGAGATCGTATTAAAGTCTGTGGGCTGCCGTATGAGCTACAGCTAGCCAGTCATCATTCAAAAAGGTTTACTAGAGCAGAAGTGATCCAAGCTCTGCTATCACAGTGAGCATTACAGCAGGCAAATATCAGCAAGCCTTTTGTTCAGGCCAGTTTAAGATAAGAGAAAGAAAATAGTCAGTTGCTTTCTTGCTTTGTCTCAGGTTTGATCATTCCAGTGACTGATTTCTTTGCTGAATTCCATCTGTGTATAGAAATAATATCCATGAGGATAATGGAGAAACCCTATAGAATTACACCTCCTCCTCAAGAATTTCAGGATCAGAGAATTACTGAGGTTGGTAGGGACCTCTGCAGGTTATCTACTTCAAACCTTTGCTAAAAGTAGCATCAGCTACAGCAGGTTGCTCAGGGCTGTGTCTAGCTGAGTTCTGAGTGTCTCCAAGGATGAAGACTCCCTAACCTCTCTGTGCAGTTTCTTGTGTTCAGGCAGTTTCATGTGCTGTCACTTCTGACTGGCTGGCAAAATCAGAAACTAATTTCATATAATGGCAGTGGTTTAGCTATGTTCTGCTAAGACACGATGGGCTTTCTAGAATCTTTATGGGCTAAGTAACCAGCCAAGCCACTCTGGTGATATTTGGGCTTCAAATTCTTTTGGGCTTAAAAACTTTGTAATGAAACTCATACTTTTGTTTTTCTAATTGGGGAAAAAGCTGTCTGTCTCTCTTTAATTCTTTCTTTTTCCAAAGCTAGTTCTTTCGATCTGTCTTGACTAAAGAGCTCTCCTATGAGTTGCTCTGGGCTACAGCACCAAAAGATGCTACCATATATAAAGTACTCCCAAAGTTTACTGATGGTGGGTGAGATCTTGAAGAAGAAAGCAGGAGAAGATCAAAAGGCAAGATAAAAATATAGTAAAGGAGACAAATCTACAACTGCACATCTTATCCCATCTGTCCTTCACTGATTCCCTACAATCATGCTTGGCAGACTGGAAGGGGGAAGAAAGGAAAGATATACCAAGTTTTAAGTCATGTCTGTACAGAGCCTAGTTGATTTGGCAAAAGGAAAGAAGCTAGGAATGATCTCATCGTTTGGGGAAATTAAATATGACAAAAAGTACCTTTCCCAGGGTTTTCTTTTTATTTAAAAACACTTGTTTATTAGAGTGCTTTTTAGAGTGATGGTCCTCAGTGAATTAAATTGTTGCACTGATCAGAATACTCATGGCCAATACATGGCAAGTGATTAAAGACTATCTTTCCATCTCTAAAGCAGTGTTGTCTAAAACCAAATCCTGGCTTCTACCAAAATACCAGTTCAGAGAATTTCCTATTTCATGCATTCTGTGCCCTACTCATGTATTTGATTGGTCCTATGACAAGGACCTGAATTTTGAAAATTGTTTATTTTGCAGATTCTCTCCTAAAATACATAGCACAAAATACTATGTAGTAGCTGCCAGCACAGTATTCAAAATATGTATTTCCCCACAAACATCTGCCAAATACAGGCTTACCTTCAGGAGATCTTGCAACAACCTTAGGTCATAACTGAAGATGCTTTGTACCTAACAGACATCAGAGCAACTAACTTGTGGAAAACTGAGAATGTCAAGTTAAATCCTGTATTTGTAAAACTGAAATTGTCAAAGATAACAAACATATCTTCTAGGGTTTATTTGTAGAGTGGCTTTGTGGTTTTCATTGTATCCTAAATCAAAAGCTTTGGGAGGCTTTTCACACAGAGCATTTGAACTGTACGCCCTGATTCTCTACAAGAGACTGAAAACTTTAAAACAGGAAAAGCCAGTATTCACTCTGTGCCTGAGCAGTTGCCATAGAGTGAATCCAAGACTGTGCCTTTGCCAAGGAGGAACCCATAGAAAAGTTTTCTGTATGATCATACTTACCATCTTTCAGCATACTTCAGCTTCATGCCCTGCAAGAGAGGCAGCCTAGGAAAGCAGATGAAGATGTTCAGAATAGTCAGATGCTGCTGCCTTTGCAAGGGCTCAAAGGGATCCAGAATGCATACTTCCATTTTAGTGAGCAACTGCTGCTTCAGGTTTGGATTGGCACTTGTTACACCAGAATGTGAGATGATGTTCCAGTGTTCCAGAATGTACACTTCCAGCAAAAGCTGTTAATTCCCAGAAATACTCCTGTTAGTTATTTTTCCAAGTTTAAATTCCCACTGTCTTCCATCTGGGGCAAGTCAAGCAAACCTTTTCCAACAGATAATTGTAAAGATTTTGTAGAAAACTCTATGTTAGGTGCACAAAACAGTAGTAGAGTCACTATCCAGTGAGCTACCTTTCACATGCTGTCTTTTTTCAGTTGTCTAAGCCCATCCCATAATTTTCTAAGCAAACTCTCAGTTTTGAGCATAAAGGACCAGTAGCACTTGTAGGAGGCTCCTGTTTTAGACACTGAGTCATATCTCCTTGATGGATGCTGCAACCTCTTGAGGAAGGTGGTTTGGTATTCTGTATACAGTTCAGGGGAGAAGATAGGCAGGAACAGCTCTGAGGCTCTTTATTCTGGCCCAGAATTTCTCATGACATGGCCCTGAATAAGCAGGCCTAATCAGGCTGGAGATAAGTTGGAGCTGGACCTTCCATGCTGGTCAGGCTCATCCAACAAAGTTAAGGTACTTCAGTGAGGACTAGAAATCTGTAAGATCAGAAGAGATGCACTGTTGGGGGAGAGGATGCAGGTGGAAAAAAGCAGGAGCTCTTTAAAAACCAAGTATTTGCATCAGAAGAGTAGTACAGATACTGAGACATTCTACTTTAATTTAAGTAATGCTTATTATGATCTGGATTATTCCAGAGCTCTGCAGAGGCTAGAGCTACTAGCAGTAGAAATTGAACTTATCAGGCCTTAGGAATCACTTTCCAATACTCAGCCATACACAAGTTATCCTTCCATGAATATTCCATTTTCTTGCTTACTTCAAAACACATTGGAAAGTTTGCTGGTATTCTAAGAAAGCCTCCGAATATGTTATTTCATATTTTTTAGCTGCTTGTACTTGCTACAGACCCCTGCATTTACCCATTCAATTAGCATTAAGACATTTGTTTCCATTATTTTCTCCAGACTACTCCATGATGCAGCATTTTCCTCTTCCTGCTAAGGCCAATATAGAAAAAAAAGTCCTCTTGTATTACCATTTTCACCCCTCCTTCAGAGCCAACATGAGGTGTCCTAACACATACACAACTATAGTAGACATCCCACCCAGGAAACCACATTTTAAGCCACTCCAAACAGTAGTCAGTGTAGAACTGAGTTTATGTTCAAAGTCACTATTGCTCGACCACGTACGCTATATACCATGCATGACCTCCTGAAAGCAAATGAGCGTAAAATTGCAGCAAGAGCTATTTTATAGAACTGGCATGCATTTCAGGTTTAAATCAGTATTGTACTGACATTCAAGAATTTCAGTCCCCATACAGACTGAGATGAACAGCACTTTTATTTATTTCAGTTACAAGAAGAAAGACAAATAAACCTTACAACCAGAAAGGCAATGAAGGCCTCATGAGCTTAGTGAAAACCATTTAATAATCTAGGCAATGTTATGATTTCTTGAGATCACAAAGAAAGCATACCCCCCTCTTAAACAACTTTTCCTTATTTCCGTAAGGAAGTTTCCTGTAAGAACAGCACACTGATGTTAACAGAATCAAGAGGGACCACCGATGTACAAAGCCTACATTCACCCTCCCACCCCCCACAAAAGGCTTAAGTGTAGATTTCATTCCAAAAAAGATAGCATGCAGTCATAATCACACCTAGAGAAGAGGGGAAAATTAAAGTCTGGTTTGAAATAGTCAAATCATTACTCATTAATGAAGATAAATGAAGATACTTTTGCACATGGCAGTGTACTTCACAGGTAAAGAAAACTCCCCTTATTTTAAGCTAATGCTTGTCTGAGTTCGTAGTAAAGAGAAAATAGCTTACATAAAAACTGACCCCCCTACCAAGCGCTCTAGATAAGAACTAAGATGTAAGAAAAGTGCTAGAAACATGTGGGAGAAATTACTATACAAAGTGTCAAGTGCAACCCCCCACCCTCAACCCCCTTGCCCAGAATTCAGTGTATTTACTGAAGTACAATAGAAAAGATGGAATTCAGGAGTGGTTGACAGTGGGATACAGTGCCACAGGTTGAACAATATCCACTAAAGGACAACCCCAGGCATGCATGTACCCCACCACAAGGGAAAGACCTGCCTGAGCTTCCCAACCTGCTCATTTCTGCAGTTTGCTCTAGTATTATCTCCTTCCTCATTGCCAACTTAATTCTTGCAGTCCCTTGAAGAGACCACTTTAAAAAATGTCCATAATTCTGGATTACTTGACAAAAAAATTCACTTGCTATTTTAAAGAATACAGAGCTGGAAAAAGAAAATCTTACAACTCATGTCTTCTGTTGCTCTTTTAAGTAGTATTGGACCTAGAAAACATGAGGAAGTACCAGACCAAGTACTGTTTAATCACCCTTCACTGTTTGAAAAATACAGCAGAGACAGACCATAACTTTTTCTGTCAATCTCTAGTTGGTCAGTTCTGGTGCATTTCACCTGTGCTTTATGTCAGTTCTCAGTCTCTCTCACTTAAGCAGTCAGAGATACATTTATTACACAGTACTCACAGTATGTCTCGGAATTTCAGGCAGACCTATAAATTCCCCAGGATTATCCTTTTGGCTCAGTGAAGACTTTTGAGTACCTTAACTTACATTCCTTCTGGAGGCAGCCACCATGATTCCATTTACCAAAAGAGCTATTTGGAGTGGGGCTGTTACCATCTTGAAATTGCAGTTTAAAGGCAACCAGTAACACAAAAGAATACTTTCTGTATTTCCAGTGAAGGAGCTGAGAAAAAAAAATCTGTAAGAAACCATTGCTGCAATTTTATTTTAACAAAAGGGCAGATTTATTCATGTTTACAAACAAGTTTCAAAAACAAAAAGGAGAACATGTATGCTACCCACTAACAACCTTTCAAAATGCCAACAGCCCTCATGCTGCATGAAGGATTCTATAGATTAGAAAAAAATCACAGTTCCACTCACAGTTCACCAAGACAGCACTAAACTAACATGATTAGACAAAAACAAAGGACTAAGATTCTGATGTATTTTGATTTAATCCATTTTGCCCGAGATAACAGAAATATTTCAAGCAAGTTCCATCACATATTGATGTCCTGCATTAAACAATCCTACTAAGTTCTGAACAAAAGTTATTCATTAAGTTTCTCAAAATTTTTAAAAATTAAACAGTTGTTTCAAAACCATTAAGTAGTAAATGTATTTAAGAAACTAATTAGGACAGAGGCCATAACTTCATTAGAACACCACTGCTCATGTTTTTACAAAGCATTAGTGTTATCTATTTGGCTATTAGTAGTAGCAATTTATCTACAATATTTAACAAGGTAAATTGCAGGCAAAATTTAGTACAGTTTCAATAGAAACACCCTTTTCCTGAAAATACAGCAGTATTTGAAGGACTAGTTTTTTTGGTTTTTTTGTTTAGTTTTTTGTCTTCTCTGCATCATTTATAAGGAAGCTTCCCATCTATGAACAGGAACAAAAAAGTATCTACAAACCTTGTAAACAGATCTGTATCATTTATAAACATAAATAATCCAAATTATTAACAGCCAACAGCAGAAATTAAAGTATCAATTCAATGATCCAGGGCCTCCTTGCCCTTCTCAGCTTTCCCCTCAGAAAAGGATCATGATAAACTAAAGCTCTGCTAACACACTGTTCAGGACCATTCTTAGTACAACAGATGATCCACAGGTCACTTATGCTGAGTTACTGTTTATCTGTCAGAGTTCATTATTACTCCCACCCCCAGAAAAGCACCCTCCAGTCTGGCAGAAAGCTTTTTTTAAAAAAATAAATCTACATTCGTACAAGTGTTTCTTCTGTTGAAGTCCAAGACAAGAATATCATCTTGTCCATCATAATGTGTGAAGAGACCCAGTTTCAATTTCTTTACAATGCAGCTAGTGTGTTAACATTCAGCTTACAATCAGAGTGATGTTTCCAAACTATGTAGTGGGCTCCCTGGGGATGAAGAGGTAGCAGACTTGTTCTTGTCTGTTGTAAGGTGAATTCCACTGTCAACCGCATTGTTATTTCTATTGGGAGAGGGAGGGGGACTAGAGTTGCGTTTTGTTGGAGCATCATCTTCAGCATCAGTATCATCAATAAGGGGAATATGAGGCTCGGAGTCTTCTATTCTAAACTCAGGATGCGTCATAAAATTGTGAATTGAACTTCGTGTCTCAGGTTTCTCTAGCCCCTCGTACAAGGAGCTACGAAATGCATTCACCACTCGGATCTGTAAACAAAGAAAAAATGCTGTTAAAATGCTGCAGATTTACTGATAATGGCATGGTTCTTATGAGTTTGAATCCACAAACAGCTAGACATGAGTGAATCAAATTTGTATGATGCAGTGGAACTTGCAATAAACTGTAAAAAATGAAGAGCATTTCAGTAGAGCACTGCCAGTCTACACAGTAGGAATAAAAATTGTGAAAGTACTGCAAAAAGCTGAAGGGCCCTAAAAATTCAGACATGGCACTAGAATTGTTTAATTATTTAACATGGGCTAAGCATTTTTCAGAAGTGAGGCCAACAAATATTTACTTATTCACAAATTAAATAAATCTCAATGAGTGTTTTATTGAATATTTGGGTGAGATTGGAGGGAGGCAAGGAAGGGAGAGGCTGAAAATAAATTAGGGGGTAAAAGGGTCACTAATTCTCATGCTAGGAATTAGGATGTCAACTGACTATGAAAAAGCCAAGCAAGTGTAAGCCAATGTCACAATGAACGAACATTTACGAAGTCATGCAAAAAAGGATACCGCTGTAACAGCTGTAAATATTCGAGTATATAGCCATTTACCACACTAGAGAAAGCTCGTCAGTGAACAGTGCTTTGGAAACTTAAGACCAGAACTAGGAAATTGAATACTGCATTGTACAGTTTAGTAGCCAGGACAGGTTGTAACTTTGAAGAGACTGCTTAAGTAGCGCCAAGTATGAGAAAAGCAGGATGATCAGCCTTTGTGTGAGTCTTCAATTTACATTGAATTCATGGACGAAATTCCCAGGTTGAGGACTGTTCCGCGTCTCCTTTACTATTTTTTGAATCAGAAAGCTAAGCTAACAGAATTCATAAATAAACCTTTCATAGTTAAATTAGATAGACAAAAAGTACTCCTTTGTTTTGCAAATTGTGCATGTCCAGGCTGACTTGAATTTAAGCTTTCCAAACTACTATTTGAATGATGAAAACAGCTGCCCACATCCCCCTTCTCCCATGCCCAATGTTTCCCTGACCAACTAGAGAAATTCAGGATTCATTCTTGAACTGATAAAAAAAGTAAGGCGAGGCAGAAGTCATTGACCCATTTATCCAACACTTTTCCCGAGATAGTTTCCCCCTACTGTTGATTTCCTATTCAATTCTCAACTTCCCTATGCTGAGCAAGTCTCCAGCAAAGCAGTGTGAAATAGCGTTAAATAGTAAGCAGCAGAGCAACTGTGTAGTAAACAATAACTTGCTGTTACAAAGAGCAAGTCAAATTTAAAGCTTTTTTTAACACATCCAAGATGACTTGTTTCAAGCTGAGAAATACATCATGACTAGTGCTTCCAGAGTTCCTCAACAGAAAAAATAAAGTGACTTCCAGGTGAAGGAATGAAGCTGGAAGGTCAAGCACATCAAGAGCAGAGACTTCAAGACAGCTAAAATACACCAGGGAAGTTCACTGTAAACAGAGAAGCGCTCCCCAAAAGCAATGTGTTAAATCAAATTTGTTAAATAGAACCACTGCACACGATAGTCTTATGTCCCGACTGTGTTCTTGTTTCTGACCTCTAGAAACAGCATTGTTTCCCCACCTCTGCTCCCTCAGACCACTTGCAGAAAGAATTTTACTCCAAGGCGATCATGTCCCCATTTTTATCCTACAGGTACATGCTGAGCCCAATTAACCACGGAGGTGAGGAGAGAGGGGATAAGGGAACACAGGGATGGGGCACACACTCAAGGGAGAGGACATAAGTACCAATAAGGGGAGGACAGGAAAGAGAGTGAATGTGCTGGAGAAAAGATTACAACAGCAGCTAGTACTTTACTGCTCATCTCACGGAAAAAATTGAGCACACTGTATAAGGAGTTGGCGCATTATAGGAGGTTTAAGCAAGTCCAGCCAGCTGCCTAAACTGTCTTGGCACTTACCAAGAAAATTAGCAGTGACAATGCCAGACTGAAACTTTGCAATGACTTTATTTGGCATGTTGCATCCCACTGTGCCATTTATGTGGCAAAATGAAATATGAATGTCTCATGGGACTGTTTTTTCATTGCTTACAGATGAGAATTTAGAACATCAGCAGCAATGAAAAACAATTCTGGCTTAAGAGGACAGCTGTAATTATCACAGAATATAAGCATACCGCAAATAAAGGCTTGGCTCCCATGCAGAATGCATACTACACAAGTGGACTAGACACTCCAGCAAGCCCAGGACCCTCAGAGTCCAGCCACGAAGGCAGAAATCAAACTTTCAGCACTTTAAAAGGGAAAATCTAGTGTTTTGAAGGCTCTATTTTCAACCACTCAAGATAATTAAACAAGAAGGATAACTATAAATAAATCATGTAAGTGAGGTGCAAACAAAACAATTTGTTAAGTGTAATTCATACTGTCATCAGGCCTTCCTCGTATTAGTACCAGAATAGCAAGGAATGCAGTTGGCACTGCAAATCCTCCTAACCAGATAGCTGCTTAAGAGTTGCAACCTTACTTCATAGGAACTCTTTACCAACAAACAGCTCCAAAAAAGAGACAATAACACATCTGTTTCCCATTAATCTATATTAGTTCTCAAAAGTTGTTCTTCTGGACGGTGTAGCAGAAGGCTGTAATAGCGAGGATAAAAAGCTAGTTCTCTGCTATGGTAGCTCTGTATCTGCATTGGTCATTTGATGCAATGAGATGCTGCAGTGCCCAGTAGATTCTGCTCAAATAGCAGCATGGAATGACATTGCTCTCTAGAGAATTCTGAATGTCTAATTAATGTTCTGGAGTGTAGTTAGGGATACAGGTTACTAATTAGCATTTTAACTAGGAGATGCAACCCTGTGCATCCTTAAGTGTTAAATCTACTTTTCATTTTGTGTTCTTGAGGCATGCAAATTTGTGAGCTGAGCTTCTCGGTACTACTGCAAGGTAGGGAAATACCTGTCTCACCAATGGAGAACAAATACAGAGGTAAATACTTCCGCAAGCTCAAACGCGAATTCTGGCTGAGCCCAAAAATAAAAAATAAATTAAAAAAAAAATCTGAAGAGACCATTTTATTTAAGACAGCTCCTGAAATTAAGGGTCTTCATCCATCTGGTGATCTGAAAGTTTAAGCAGAGAGAGGAACGGGAGAAGCAGCCCTCTCGAAGTTATTTTAAAAAACCAATTATTGAACCCATCTCTAGGAAGTTAGAGAAGAAAGTTAAACATGTATTAAGATGGAAAACTCCGAAAAAAGATACTGGCTATCAGTATTCAACTACAACTACTATGCATCTTCTGGCTCCAGAGTTTAGGCCAACATCCAAGAGTAAATAAATCTCTAGCCTCTACAGAGAGGAAGGCTGAAACTGAAATGCCACTTAGAGCACAATGTAGAGAGGGTAGAATTGAGGTGAGACAAACTTCTCTTTCACTGATGGCTTATGAACTGCTCCTGGAAGAACCTAGAGAGGAAAAAGAACCCTTCAGATTCGAATGAAAGTTTTGCCATTTAATGCTTAAAACCTTTTTTCCTTTTTATATTAGCTAATTCATATTTCTTCTGACTTGTATGAATTTTAGAAGCCTTGTTTCACCACCTGAATCCTGATGTTGAAAAAGTTGTTATTCAGTAAATAAGGTCCAATGAAAGCAGAGATTCATAAAATTCCTTACAGGCTACAAAGAAAATTAGTACATTTAGTGCTCCATGTTCTAATTACATTCATATTTTCAATATACCATTTGCTTCCAAATCAGCTTGCTTACTTAAGTATAGTTTGTGCTGCAGTGCAAGAGATCTATTTTTGTTGACCTGGGTCCATGATTATACAGTTAATTCACTTATTCAATGCAAGTCACCCTAAGAGGCATATACTCGAAAATTTACAACAGTTTTCCCTTTTTATCTTAGAAACCCTTCTCTACACGAATGGATGAAGGCACAGGATGTGCAGGCTCACAGCTTTCGCAATAAAGTCTTTTGATGAAACTGTTCCACCTGTTCTCAGCCCTCTAAGAAAAAAAAGTCTTGAGGACTCCACTTTGTGGGAGAGCTCTATAAAAGCCTGAACGATGATTTTAAGTACTAAGGAGAAAATGAGAAACGTTAGGTACGTGAATTAGGAAATGTTAATTTCATGCACTTTAGGAACACACACTCACACCCCACAGTAGTAGAAGCAGTAGTAGAGGAAAACACTACATGTGTAGGGGTAGAAATATTTGTTACATCATGGTGCTGGCTGGCGATGGAGGGTTGCCGCCTTAGAGCCCCCTGAATGGTACTTCCACTCTGGAAAGCATTCACTACATCCATCTGCAAGGAATCAGAGATTGTGACAGCTTGCTCAGCAAGAGAGAGAGAGAACAAGAGAAAGGACCATCCCATCTATAACACACAAAAAGTAAAGAAAAAAAGGCACTTTTTAAAAACAGAGCAGATATACAGGCAAGAGTTGTATTTAAAGCTGAAGAAAACAGAATACCCTGAGGGATTACACATCCATCCACACCCCCTTTTGACAGCCTCAGTCACACCAGTTAGAACGGCCACCTTAGTCAAAAATTGAGAGATTTCCCTCATAACACCCACTGCATCCTACCTTTTTCAAGACCATACCTGAGTTTGTATCCTGTTTAGGCCCCTAAACCACAAGATCTGACCACGACGCAATTCTCTCTCAGCGTGATCAATCTCCTCTACATCTTCTGCTAGTTCTTCTTCAGGAATCTCTTCCTTTTGTGTTCCATGACCAGCTTCTTTAAGGAATTTCAGACGGCTGGTTGGAATTGTTGAAATCAACTAACAGTGAATGAAATATATCAATCAGGATTATTCTTTTTTTTAACAACAACAAAAAAAGAGTAATACCAATCCTAAGGTTAAACATGATATCCTGCATACAATTAGCAAAGTTGAAAAAACTAATTACATAGACAGGATGAGTGTATCAGTGTAAAACAATCACTCCAGCTAATAGCTGCAAAGATGTGAATATACTTACTACCTCAACCAAGGTGTGAAAGTAAACTTGGACTACAAAACTATCTTTCCAGGGACAAAGAATTCCACATTAACATTACTTGACAATGCCAGGAAGGAGCAGGACTGAAGTTACAAAAGCCATTAATCCTGTAGATGTACTTCTATCTAGAGCTTTTAGAGTTTCATCAGTTTGATGAGCATGACGTGTCACCTCAAGTGGGACCTCCGTCACCTAAAGTAACCACAATTAATTCAGAAATACAGAAGAGAGATTCATTCATGACCTGGGAGATTTCAATCCATTTGCAAGGTGAGTGACGTTTCTGAAATTGTATGTATGTATCTCAAGCTGTTACTTTGCTACTTGGCCTATAGCAGTTTATGTATCTTAAATTAAACACAAGCTACATGTGGCTAAGGGGAGTAATCTTTTGATACATTATTTCTAGCAGATCCAGATCAATTCCAAGACTGCTTTCCTTGATCGTCACAAACCTAGAAGACCATTTCCGCAGCTGCAGAGGAAAAAAGACCGCTCCAAAAGAAAGATAAACAGCCCTTTATGCTGAAACTGCTACTATGAATGCTCCCAGCTCACACTTCAGTTTCTATTATTCTCACAAAATTAAAGCTCTTTGACTTTAATGAGATGCTAGAGCAGCATGAACTGCAGCAGGGAAGCTTTGCCCTTGCAAGACACTTTGGGTCAAAGGTATTTCAAGCCATCTCAATTCTCTAGGATACTTTTAAACCTCAGAGTGACTCTATTTGATTTTTTTTAAATAATTAATTTTCCAGAGAACCTTGTTAAAAACCTTAGTCACTTTTAGAATATATGTCTATGTATGTATTTACAACTAAAATTCATTCTACCAATTTTATGGTGAAACATGAAGTGTCTTTTACTTAGTGGAAGGAAAGAAACTGTAATGGAAAACTCTCCATGTGGTATGAAAAGTTTAGACAACTATGTCATTAAATAATAGAAAACTCTGTAGCTCTAAAGTTTCACGTAAATAAGCTTGCTGCTTACAAGCACTGTTGTGCATGCAATAGTAATGACACTCTGGGGGGAGGGGGAAGGAAATAAAAGTCCAAATGTAATGACTTAATAGGTGGGAAGACTTTTCAATTATGTCACAATTATGAAAATGGAGATCAAAGAGAAAGTTGGTTTGAGTTTTGTTGCATTTCTTGCTACTCCGGGAGGTTTTTAAATCAAGAAAATACTGGCAAGTTTAACAATTCTGATTTTTCAAGAAAACCATGAAGCATCAAGTTAAATATATTTTAACATTAGCATGTTCATTCCATCTTGTATTCTTACAACATTTTCTGGTACTCATATCTGGCTGAAGACATATTTCATATTTAAAAGGTAACTACAGCTGCTTCTAATTAAAATTGCTAAACAAACTAGCCACAGCATCTAGTTATGAAATGTAAACAATTGACCCACTCTGAGGAGGGAATATTCAACTAAGGGCTTTCTAGCTATTGAACAAGTCAATTTTTATTAATATTTACTGTTAGTCTCCACACATTCATACAGTCCACTTGAAAGAACTGAATGCTAAAGATGGTGTATTTGCTTTTTCCACTTAAAATGCATTACTGCAAGTAGATATTTGGCATTTTGAAAAGTGCTGGTTTACCTGGCCCCAAAGTAGTGTGCCCATGCCCAGGAAAATGGACCACAGCCACTGTTCAATTGAGAGTTCTGAGCAACTGAAAGGCTTTCCACCAAACTGCACAATAATTATCTGTGAAGAACAACATAATTAAACATATATCAGTGACCCATTACTAGAAAATTCTCTGATGCTTTAAGATCACAACAGACAGCTCTGCAAGAGAACATAGGATTTCCCTTCTTATTAAGCATACCCTTTTACTGTCTCAGCAGTTTGAGCAAGTTTCCAAACCTAAGCCATATTCTTACGCTCTTCAGTATTTCAAGAACTATCCATTTATTCTTCAAATGTCACACTCATGAAAACCTGACTCCTCAATTTTGTTTGCAGTTTTTTCCCTTCATTTCACAATTACAGCATGTATTTGATGCTACAAATGTACAGTGATTACTTTTGCTATGAACACCCATCTAAGTCCAAGATTCATCAACTCGTATTAATAGAATTCATAGATCCGTAAGACACAAAATATCTCAGAAGTAATTCTACAGGATATTACTATGTATCACATCAGTGTTAAATATCAGACTTCAAATCACCACATGTAGTAAATCTTGGGGGAAGGGGGCAGAGATCTCAAAAGCTAAATTAAATGAGCTCCTACTGACTTAGCTATTACAACAAGCTGTACAATCCCTAATGAGCAAGGTATCTCTCTGCATAGGAATTATATGCATGAAAGTCTGCCCTGGAGAATCAACAATTCAAAGTAGCAGGACAGGCATGAAAAGGAGACAGTATTGACCATTAAGTAGGACACCTGACAGCTGGAAGGACAAAGAGTATCTTCTGTTACTAACTCAGAATAAAACACTGAGATGACAAATCAGGAGTTGGGAAGGCATTCAGTCTGCCAAATTTATAAAAGGGAACACAGTGGCAGTCAGGAGTAATTTCTAAATGTTTGGCTTTGTTGCACAGCAACAGTAAATCTGCTGCATATGTAACCCCAAAAATAAGAGTAGCTTTCTGAAGAAGTGTCATCTACAGAAATCTAAACCTGAGAGAGTAAGTGCCCTGATTTAATGTGAAACAGCAGTGCATACATTTCCAATGCTTGAACTGATATGACTTTCATCAACTTCATGAATTATCATGTCTAAGGAGAAGCTTAATGTGTAGGTCATATGTCCCAAATAACTTAATCCAAAATGAAAATGGGTTTGAAATAAAGTACTATACTGATTTGTTTGTTATTTCTTCTGACTAATTAAAGTGAAGGCTATTTAGAGGGTGAAAATATTTCTTGTATACTATTTTCTGTAGATTCAGTCTTAACTTCGTGTTTCTCAACACCAGCATGTGAATCCAACGAACTGAAGATAATTTCATTTCCTTTGTTAGCATATACTGAGTTAACTAACTAGCTTTCATGAATTGCCCTGTATGCCCCAAGAGAAGGTCCCTGGACATCAGGATTTCTTCACTTAAAACAGCACCTCTACAACACATATCAGTAGGTATCACTGATTCCTGAACTAGTAAGGTAAAAACTGATACTTAAATTTCTAAAGCTTATTCATGTCCTAATCTCACTGAGAAAATAAAAGAAGTTGTACCTTTTCTATAATTGTTCAAATGGACTCTTATTCAGATGCACAGGCAGATACTATAAGGAAGACTTAGGGGCGAGGGATGAATGAACAGATGAAACATGCAACTTCTTCATATTTTGCCAAGAGACTAGAACACTAAGATAAAATGGAGGACCTAGAAAATTCAAAAGGTAACTACAAATACTACATTCCAGCATTACCAATTTCAAAGAGGTCTTACCTGAAAACCCCATCAAGCTGCACTTACAACTAACTTATTGTGTGCTTGACCCTGATGGTTTTCCACATTGCAGAAATTAGATCTCTGGCACTAGCTGATTGGCATTTCCAAGGTAAGCAAGTACATCAGTGTATTAAATGCATTTTCTCCCCACCCTTCAAGAATCTGCTTACCTGCACAACAAATGTCCCCAGCACAATAGAACAGAAGATAGCGTTGTTAAAGATTCCTTCAAAAACATTTCTTTCACCATGAATTTTTCGGGCATTAATTTCGTTAAAAAGCTGCATCATCACGAATGTATTAAATACTATAGTATAATGCTCTGAAGGAGGAGCATGCAGAGGTGCATTTCTTCCACTATCGATATCAAAAATTTTCTCACCTGTATATAAAAGGCATTTATGAACAGCTTAATTAGTGTCTTTACACACAGACTACAGCAAAAAAATAGCTTTAAAATCACATCTCTCTACAACATTCAGAATAACTTTGTAAAGCCTCCATATTCTTACCAGCAAACAGGAGCGTGAAGACCACTACAAGCTGGTAGAATGCATGACCCAAAATGTTCTTCATCATTGTTCGAGAAATCAAAGGTTTGTTTCTACCATAAGGCTTCCGCAACAGAAGAGCTTCAGTGGGTGGTTCTGTTGCCAGGGCAAGAGAAGCTAATGTGTCCATTATGAGATTTACCCACAGCATCTGCACAGCTTTAAGTGGAGAATCCTATAAAGATAGACACATAAACCTTCCAATAGAAGTGCAGAAATTACTGCTATTAAAGGCATTTATCATACAATATTGGCATGTTCTGAAGAGCATTATGTTCTTTGGACTACTATTTAACTGAAAGTTTGAACTCAATAATTTATCAATCATGACTTTTTCAATCTTTATTAGCTGAAACAATCCCCCGCTGGTACGTACTTGTGTTATGCATGCTCCTGTAAAAGCAACAATTACTGCTACTACATTGACAGTAAGTTGGAACTGAAGAAATTTGGAGATGCTGTCATAGACGTTTCGTCCCCACATAACTGCTTTAACAATACTGGTGAAGTTGTCGTCTGTAAGGATAATATCAGAAGCTTCTTTAGCTACGTCTGTTCCAGCAATACCCTGACAGAAAAAGAAAAGGATTATGAAATATAACAGGATGCACTGACTTTTTATGACAAAAGCTATAATGCCCTTGTTCAGCATTCATTTGGATGCACCATGTCTGAAGGACTTCTTTACGGTAAGCATCTAAAGGCCTATTGAAACAAGTTCTACTCTCAAGTTCTGCTCATGTGTGGGAAAATGAAAATAAAGTAATGCTCTCTTTAAAATAAAAGACCTTAATACAAATTTGAGAGTTGACAGTAAAGACATGTTAAGTTCTCCCAAAGAAATGTTACTGAACCCTATTCAAACTGAAGGCCACCAGATGGTGCAGTGCTGCAGTTCAGGCTCTACCCTAATTATTTTGTTGTATGGATTGCAGCAGCAGGCAACTCCTGTGCTTGCAACACAGCAGAATGATAAACATTACTGAAAAACCTTTTGCAGAAGAGCATTAGCGTTGAACAGTAGAATATGCAATGTCATTGCATATGCATTGCAAAGCAACATGACATTCTTAAATTTTAAGCAACTCTAGTCTCCTACAGTACCCAAGCAGCTGTGGTTCTATGTAATGATGCCTGAAAACACCTACTTCAAAAATCTTAATTTTTCTTTTGGCATTCCAAACCCACTAACTCAATAGCAAATTTAATGATCCTTATCCTTGATATATTATTTTGTCAAGGAAATGATTCTCCTGCACAGCTATGCGTGCACCTTAAAAGGTACCTTTAGATATCATATGGTATATTTTAAGTGCTATTTAGGTAAGCAGTTAGAGAAGATAGTTCCTAACACAGATAAACACAGACAGCAACTGCAGGAAACACTCAAAACAGATAAACAAATCTGTCCTTGACAGTGGCAACTACAGCAGCTATACTGCACCAGAACACAGATACCAGTTACAACAAGACTGTTACAGTCTGGAGAACATTTCATATGTAGCTGTCAAATTTTTAAGTTATGTTTTTGAAGAAAGCTCCTTGAGAATGTGAAATCTCTTTCCCACTTTTTCTCTCAGGAGTAGGATCTGAGTCAGCATTTCTTTTTATGCATGTGATATAGGAAGAGTGTTTTCTTTATTTTTTCTTTCCCTTCAATTGCTTTAAGACTACAGTGACCTGCCATGACCAAAGTGTACCTCTTATGTTTAAGACTGAGGAGGAAACTTGTAGCACAAGGAAGCCTGAGAAATCTGTCTTACTGTGTGTCTTGAAAGAAAGCTGAAACCCACATACTTAAGGCATGAATCTATGCAGTATTAGCACTTAAAAGCCAAGATATTGTTTGGCAGCCATGCGAAAGGGTAGGTGAGAAAGCCATGTCATCTAATGAATCATCCAGACAAGTGTAGATCCTACATGGTAGTAAAATACTGTTGCTTCAGTTGTACTTCAGATGTACTAGATACGGCCTCCAAAGCCATTTTGAACATCAACTGGCAGTCTCTTTCATTATGGTCTCCCTGTTCCCATGTATCCTTTAATGGGAAACAGATTAGGCTCATTCCATATCGCATATAAGTTTTACTCACAGCCAACAAATAGTATGCTATTTGTTTTATGTTGAAAACATTTCAGAAATCTTCAGTAATCTGTTACAGTACTTTGCAATAAGCTTTTGTGTGAAAGATTTTTAATTTGCACGTAATTGGCAATCTGCATTTTTAAAGTTTTATTCAATAGTGAATGCCACAAGGACATTTTCCATCAAATAAAAACACAGTTAAGTTGGAATGTTGATTCATTAACACAATTGTATACTAGGCTCATGAAACAAGGTTTTTTAATGTTAAGTGATTTGATAAGTTATTAATAAAATATTGAGGATTTAAAAAAAAATCATACCATAGCAAATCCAACATCTGCCTTCTTCAAAGCTGGACCATCATTGGTACCATCACCAGTTACTGCTACAACTTGCCTCTGGTCAAAGACAGTGCTGTCAATTATACCTAAAATAAAATGACATAGAAGTGTTACAGTTATAAATTGACAGCCTGACAAAGACTTAACCTGAAAGAGAAACCCAGTTTTTGTCTTTGTCAGTCATAAAACAAACCAAAAAAAATGACCAAACGAACAAAACCAACAGTCATCAAAAAAAGTTCTTGTTGGCTCCACTTCTCAAGCACAAAGAAAACAATCAGTTGGAAACAACTCCACAGACATTTCCCATTGATCAGTGCTAAGTTTTTTTTCCTAGAAGCATAGAAAAAAAAAATCTATCTTTACTTAGAAGCTCAGAGAATTTTTACCTACCTTTTACTAGAGTGTGTTTGTCAGTGGGAGAAGATCTTGCAAGAACACGAAGCTTTGGCCAAATTTTATCTATTCGCTCTTGCTCTATCTGTAGAAAGAGCATTGGTTATATTTTACACAGGTAGGAGACTTAGAATATCTGTTGATATACTTGATGAGAGAGTCAGTATGCTTACCTCTCCTTTTTCATTGCGTATTCTCCTGTTAAAGTCTTTGCCCTCTAAACACAGGAAGTCTTCACCAGGATTCAGAATACCACATTTCAATGCAATAGCACGAGCAGTGTTGATGTTATCACCAGTGACCATACGAACAGTTATGCCTGCACGTTGACACTTTTTTATTGCATCAGGTACCTGTAAGCAAGAAAAAAACCCACAGGCTCAGAGATTGTACATTAGTTAAATAAATCTAGACATGTGAGTGAAAGGAATGTTTATAGCTCAGTACAGGATAACTGTTATTTTAAAATGAAGACTATAGTTATGGAGCATTAAAAAAAAAAAAAAAAGAGTAGTTCTTTTCCTAAAAACCACACAAATGGCAATTCTGGCAAGAGGCTTTGTGTTGCTGTTATGTCTGTTCCCCTCCCTCCTGCAATTTTTCAAATACTGCAGTATTCAAAAATACCATAAAAATCCTCATGATGTATTAGGCTGTATTGAGTAGTGGCATTTTTTTATGATTATGTGAAATAAACTACAGCTCGTACTCCACTACTTCACCCATGACTTTTACTGTGAAGTGTCAATAGTGCAGATCAGCCCCGATCTCCATGTGCATGTGGCGTAAAAGCTTTCACTACTGAAAAATCTTACACCTCAACCACAAGCCAAATTCCTTGCCCTCAGTTCTCAGGTGACAAGCTCATCTCTCTCAATCATTCCCCATGAGAAGCTGGTAGCAAGAACAATGGCTTATCTTATCCAAACCAAAAGTCCTAATATTCCAAGTGGTAAAAAAATAACAAATTGTTTCATTTGCTGAGACCCTGCACAGTAAGCACCTTAAGTTATTAGTTTGTACAGAGCTTCAGTACCACAGCATAAGTGACATTAAGTAGTTTTAATCTGCTTTTATAGCTCCATTAACTTTCCCTTCAAGAAATTAGATTTTCATTTATTAACTATGCTTAAGGCATACAATAGCAGTTCAGTTTCTTGTACTCTGCATGATGAAAAACATGAATCCCGTGTAACAGAATCACTGCAGCTTAGCTGGTGACCCTACCTCAGGTCTCACAGGATCTTCAATCCCAACAACAGCAATGCACGTCAGACCAGTAACGATATCATTTTCGTTGTCCCACTCTGGCTCAGGCTCCCCTGCTGGGAAGTCTCTGAATGCCAGGCAGATGGTTCTGAGACCTTCAGAAGCCATTGGTTCAATTACAGTTTTCACAATATCATCGCGGTCCCTCGGTCTAAATACCTTTGGTTCTCCATTAGCACTCAGTATTTTGAAGCACCTGAAAAGAAAGGTTTTAAGAGTTATCAAATTTTAACAGAAGTTCAACCCACTCTTCAGCTTACTAGTCAACTCTAATAAGTTTCTATAAGCTTTGTTTTTGCTAGACTCACGCACACAGGCACAAAAAGCCAGTAGTGGCATCTCTAAGGTAATCTTCTCTATATGCACTTTATTTCTTCAGTTGCAAAACATACTTTCTGTAGAAAGTTAACTGAGCCAGTCATTCTAGGATGAAAGTAATGCCCGATGAATTTCACATACAAACATCAGTTACCTCCCAGAAGTATCCATTTCTCCATTGTATGTAAACAGACTGGTGTTTGCACTTGTTGAGTCAGGCAATCCAGTTTCAAGTTCCACAAAATAATCCCCCCTTGTTAACAGCAATACAGTCTCAAAAGCAAGTACACTTTCAGAATACACACGCGCTGCTTGAACAGCTGCAAGCACTAAACTTACAGCACTAGAAGCATAGTCAGGTACCACTACCCTTAAGAACAAAAAGATTTGCAGCCCTTCCCCTCCCCCCCACTCTAAGTGTAGAGAATTCAGAGAGCATCTGGTATGTGAGAAAATGTGAAATATTAAATTAAAAACAAAGACTTAAACTGATATAAATGTTTGTATAAGAGACTAGATTCACCACTATGCACTCTAGCACTTCAATACATGCTCTCAGTTGTTTCTTCATGCCAAAGATGCCACTGCTTTCACAGACAGCATATATACTTTACCAATATTGATGCTATGAATATAACACTACCAATGATTTTGAACAACAAATTTAATCTTGTTCATGTGTTCTTCACAAAGTTTTGCCATAAAGTAACACCATTATGCATTAGTTTTACAAATTACTACTAATACAGCACCAGGGAAAAAAAAGGAATTCATGACTTTTATTAAATATCAAGTTCAGACCTTGCAGATCTGCAAAGATGACTACTGTTGCAGTTAAGTGTACAGTCCAAGGATTTAGGGAATTCCCCTAAAAGTTTCCACCTCATACAAAAAAATTAAAATGAAGCAGTCCCTTAGAGCTTCAAAATTCATATCATAACTGAAATTTGAAGTCTATGTTAAATTTTCTGATTTTGGTTATCTGTTCAAATGTCAGCAATCATTAAGGATATCTAGTGCTAGCTGCAATCATAAGGCTGGTGACAAATTCAAACATTCCAAAATGACTACATACATGTAAATAAGTTCTATGCAAAGACTGCATTGAAACTCCAAATATTTGACTTAGTGATAAGGAAAGAAAAAAGAAACTGCTCTACTTGCAAAAGTTTCTGCAGTTCTTCTACACTTTCTTAGTGACTCATTTATGTCTTATAAATGTTCATTTTCAAGTTTCAGTATTCAAGTGTAGTTATATATGTTATAATAGAGAAGAAGCAGCACAAGTGACAAATCAGGTTGCAAGTACTGCATAGGAAGGAGCTTATGATGGCTAAGCCTTTTTCCTATTCAGTGCGTACTCCGAAGCAATTTCCTAGTCGGATACTATTACGATAATATCCAAATCAGCCTAGGTTTTCTTGTTCTCTGCCAAATGCCCTTATTATTTATTTTCTTATTTCAGTTATTAAGTCAAGTGGACCACATGAGTCTGGGATGAATGTGTTCTAGTGACTTCTACAGTTCAATTGTCCAATATTATAAGTTACGAAATACTTCAGAAGGTAGCAGTAATGTGAATATAGGCATCCCTACTCATTAATGAGGTTTGGCTTAAAACTAGCTATGCAAAAAAAGTACAGATTTTAAGTTCCATATCAAGAGGAACAAGAGTCCTTTAAAGATTGACCTTTTGTTCTCAGCACAAAAGTTGAGGAGAAGGAAGATTTAATCTTTTTTCTTTAGTACATTAGTACTTTTCTAGATAATGATATGGAGAGCAAAAAAGTAAATTGAACTGATTAATACAATCTATGTGCTACTAAGACTAGAAACAGTTTGACATTAGAACCAAAATGGGCCTGGCTACCAACAGCTGTTCCTAGAGAACATGATGCATATATGTTTGACGTCTTTCCTCACCTAGTTAGGAGTGACCACAGCTGACTTCATACCTATAAAGGTTTGTCCCAGTGGTGCCTAATCGCTCACTAAGTCTAATCTCATTCTAATAAATCCTTTATAGATGGGCAGATGGGTAAGGAAGCAATTGCTTTGTCACATTAAAACCCCGGTTTGCTTGAATATTTAAGTTTAACCTCCCGTTAAAATGATCAACTTGAACACAAAGTTGCACAGTCTAAGCAGTAATATGCTAAAAGTAATGATTTTTCAAAGGTACAAGCCCTTCCCGGAATTTAGGCATACCAACTGACGGGACTTTACTAGAAGACACGTGAGCATTTTGACCAACCACAGCTAAAAGTAAAATAGTTGAACTAAAGTATCTCGACCATCTCTATTTTTTTTTTTTTGAGGGGTAGGACTGGGGTGTTTGAAGTAAAGTAACTAAAGTGCTAATGGCCCATCTTACTGTAGAAAGTCAAACAACAGAAGGAGACAAGCTGTGAAGCTGCAACCACAAAGGTATAGGACTGCTGCACTTATCTGTGATTAGAGAGACAAGTATTTCACAGACTATACCACAATGTTGTTTAGCATGTCAGTCTCCCCACCTATCACAACATTTAGCCAAATTTAAGTGCTTAATCACAATAGTAGTTGTACTTACTTTTTAAGAACTATCTCAGAGGCACCTTTACTGAATATCCGGAAACTGCCATCAGAGTTTTTTAACACAGTACTCATGGATTTTCTAACAGAGTTGAAGGTGTACACTTTGTACAAATCCTCTTCTGGTATCTCATTTCTTACGTCCTGATAATCACGTTTTAAATCCAAGAGCAATCCCAGCAAGGCACATTCAGTTTTATTTCCAACATGACGTGGTAGGCCACCTTCTTTTTCAGGAGGCTGCAAGAAGAACAAGAACCATCACTGATTAGGTTAACTTAGAAACCACTGAAGCACAGCACTTAGAAAACAAGGAAGGACAAGCTTAGTTCTGAGATGGGGAGGTTTCATTCTTTCAGTAATTACTTTATAAATTCCTATGAGTCATGATCCAAAGTCATACTGCTGCTTTTTTAAAGTAACTTCTGTGCCTGTTGAGGATCTTTCAGTCCTTCAGAAATCACCCATTAAGTTTGTATCAATTCCAATGACCTTTCTAAAAGGCATTTTCCATTACATGAAATATTTATCTGATCAATTGACTGTAGACCCTGAACAATTATTTTGGATTTTAAAAGCACAGATAAGTTCACATATACTGACTTTAGCAAGCTAAATGGCATTATTTCTGCTAAATTAAAGTATCCTCTCCTGTAATAATTCTTCAATGACTTAGACTATGATCACATCACCTGTTAGCCGCCTTCTGAACAAACTAAGTCTTTAAGCTTCTTAAGTCTCACTACAAGTTCTGTTTTCCAGGCCACGGCCTATTTAACTGCAAAGAGTTCAGAAACAAATTTCCAACCCTTTAATACCAGAAAAAGTTTCTTATCTCAACAATGTGGGATATGCACATACAAGTCCTATAAGAAAATGAGTATTTCTCTCAAAATATTTGAGCTTTTATAGCTATAATACTGCAGTGTTTGTTTTTTGCAGCAAAATAGGGAGAAGCACTTAACTCAATCTGACATGTCTCAGATGGCTAGAGCTAATCTACATTAATCATAAGTCAGTGGCCCATTTTCATTGTCCAGAGCTGCAAGATTTTGAATTTGGCTGTACTGAATACTCGCACTTCCAAAATGTTCACTTTAACATGCAGTTTAAGATGTCTAGTTCTGGGCTCCCGAGTATGAGAGATATCAATATCCAGGAGTAAATACATCCATGGCACATGCAGATAATAGAGACTCAAGCACTTGACATATGAGGAGAAGCTGACAGGGCTCCTGTTCGGTCAGGAGAAGACAACAGTCTGGGAGAGAAACTTTTTGGTGTGCACTAAATGCCTGAATAAGGCAGATGGGTAGAACAATGGTAAAGACGGTCTGGCCAGACTTCCTGGTGGTGCCCAGTGAGAGGACCACAGACATGGATACAAACTGAAGCTTTTGAAATTCCATTTTAAGATAAGGAAACACCTGTTTAAAGGTGATCAAATACTTGATCAGGCTGCCCAAATATTGCAAAGTCTACATCCTTCAAGATTCTTAAAGCTTGAGTGGACATAGGCCTGAGCAACGTGCTCCGGCTGACCCTACTTTGGTCAGGAGGAGTGGATCAGAGGTTCTCCCAAGAGGTCCCTTTCAGCCCTCTGATTTTGTAAAGCAGTCTAAGTCTACTGCAATGGGCGTAATTCAATTAAAATTGTAGTAATAAGGGACTTGGTCAGTTCACACACAGCTATGTTTTTCTTGATATAGAAAGAGCTTTAGAAAATAGACTGTGAAACTCCTCGTGTGCCGTAACTCATTATAGTATTTCCATGTTGTTTCAGAGACATCAGTGCTGTCAAACTTTATGTGCTGCCTCAAGTACTGCTATTGAGGAAATTCTTGGAGAGGTACCATTTTTATTGGCTGATAAGTAGCTTTTGAACTGAGTTTTCACTGCTATTTGTGTACAAAGCATCCATAGTGGAGGCTTCTACAAAATCTTGAAATGCTAATTCATTTACTAAATCCTACTTACTGTTTTGACTGCTCTAAAAACTGTAAGTTATGCAACATGTTAGAATAACTACAGCAAGGAGGCTATGTTTAGAATTTTAGAAAATGATGCACACAAAATATTAAATAATCCAGTATTTAAAATGTTTAACAGTCCATTATTCTTTTTATTCCAAAATATTTTGCAAGTTTCAAACAAGATTTTGGCAAATATGTTACAATTCTAAAGTTTACAAATTTATACAGCAGTATCTGGAATAAAAATCCATTAAAATCTCATCTGTACTTACATTTTTTTACATTCTATTTAATGTATTACTCTTAAATATTTATTGTTTAATGTTTATTTTTAAGTAGCACTCCAATCCAGCCAAGACACTCTTCAAGTGGGGTAAACAGCCCTACTTACAAAAACAAAAAACCATGAACTTAAATGGAAATTATCTTGAGATTGTATCTTTGAACTATCAGTTCGAAATAAAATATTTTTTTTCCATTAGGTTTCAAATGAATGGTTGAGCAATTTAGAGCAGGTACAAAATACCTTACACTGCACTGTGCCACATATTTACACTGAAACTGTCATGTGGCCATCAGACAATCAGCACCTTTTGAGGAAGTTATTCAGTTATCTTGATTGGAATGAAGAAATCCACTTACCAGTATTTTAGAAGTATAAGCACAATTAACAGAAATCCCTGTCACAAGATAAGCCATAGTTTTCTCTGGAATAGCTTCTGGTTCTGGAATTTTTTTATAGTGTTTTTCATTGATGTAGGCTTGGACCACTGTCATTCTGTTCATAGTCAATGTTCCCGTTTTATCTGAGCAAATAGCTGTTGCATTGCCCATAGTTTCACATGCATCCAGATGTCTCACCAAGTTATTATCTTTCATCATTTTCTAAGGAAATAAAAGCAGTTAACAGCAATCCATGACCATAACTTCACTTCAGAAATTCTCTTTTATGGGGTCCAGTCTTAACACAGCAGTTTCAGAAAACACTCAGTCATTAAGTCACTCATATTTCAGAGGAAGAATTTGCAGCTACCACTTTCAGTATAGATTCTCTTAAGTCTATTACGTCACAGTAAACTTCATTTTGAACAAGGTACATAAATACAGTGTTAATGTCCTATATCTGCACGTCACACTGACTATTGATACTATTCAGACTGTTAGGAGCAAACAGTTTATGATGATATTTAGAAATGGAGAAGAGGTAAGGTTTGAACTTTACCAGATACAGTGTTTAAAAACTTTTTCTGCTTACAAGAAAAGTCTAGCACAGCTTATTTGATCTGTCTGAAGAACAGATAATACAGATTTCAAAGATCCTCAATTCAGACTTATAATCAAAGTGGGAGCCTAACGTTTCAACTGGAACAGTGAGGGTTACACAAGTTTCATAGGTTAAATATGGCTTTAAATTCTTTACTTAACAGGCTTGTATAGTATTTTCACCTCTAAGAGGAAGATGAATTTCAAATGATACAATAAGGCCAGTACTAGTAAACGCTGCAAGTTACGAATTTAGAACACAGTCTAAGCATCCATCGTCTTTACAATTAGATTTCAGATAAATAATCAGTCTTAGCACGCTAAAGCAGTAAGAAAATTTAGAACACAAAGAGCTTAAGTTAAAAAACATGCTGTATAACAAGCAGAAAATGAAATGTTTTACACTATTCAGTCTTAAAAAAAAAATTAATCTGGAAGCCTTTGTAGCAGTTGCTTAACATATCAGCTAGGTAGAAGTTCAGATTTACAAAAGAGTGTATTATCCACAAACTCTAAGAAATCTATTTATTATAAACAAATGTTATAGTGCTACATAGTGAACCCATTCATCTTTAGTTGGTGACAACAGGCTGGCAATGCTCCCTGTTCTTTTTAGTGTGTATTCACTCAAAGATGAAGAAAAGTACTGCAGGAGAATTCTTATGCAGTTCAGGGAAACAAGAAAAGCTTCTTCCCAGTCTGTCTTCTATACATATATGTCTGTGATGCAGCATAACTCAGTTTGCATTTAACAGCTGATGAATTCACCCACCTACCTTTAAAATCTATTTCCCCTCTACCCACTTACCTTAACAGAGTAAGCCAGAGATATAGTGACTGCAAGTGGAAGACCTTCTGGTACTGCCACCACCAAGACTGTAACTCCAATAATGAAGAACTTCACAAAATACTGAATATAAATTGGGGTACATTCAGCAAGCCAAGGTCTCTTCTGAACCCAGAAGGTATCAATTACAAAATATAACACAAGGATAATGACTGTGATTGCAGACATCAACAAACCTTGTTAAAAAGAGAATAAACAGTGTTAGGAAATGATATCAAATATTTGGCAATATAGACGATGGATACATGCAAACACTTCTGCCCTCATAGAAGCTAGTTTAGAACTAAGATTTCAAACAGGCAAGTCAAAACATTGAGGTCATTCTCAGAGGTATTCCAGGTTCCAATGCAAGTATTTCCTCGTGCATTTCACCTAGAAATTCCTAGAAATCTTTTTTCTTCAATTTAATTGAAAAGCATTAGCTTTTAGCTAATTAGTAACAGGACAATTCAATATGTAAAGTCAATCGACTAAGTAGAATGAGAAGGGAAAAAATTCAGGAGGCCTTCACCGATTTTATGCTGACTGATTCAGTAGAGGGCTTCAGTGCAGTCTCAAAGCAGGAGGACAGGAAAATCCATGCATGAAGTAGATGAGTTTTAAGGCTGTGTGAGTAACTACAATGGGTCAAAAGGAAAACAAGACCTCTTTGAAGATATGAAAAAAAATTGTTTGACAAGGACAGTAGTTTACAGTAAACATACAATGGAATTTGTTAATCTCACTGAAAAATTAACATCGCCATACACAACTGCAGAGTGCTACAGCTAAAAGTTTCATTGTTACGTTTCCAGGCTGTAACTCTCTAATGACGCAAATGATGAAGTCAGCCCTTCTTGAGCTGTGGACTGGGCTACAAGTCTTCTTGAAATTCCTTCCAACCTGAATCTTCCAGCAATTCTACATGGACCAAAATAAATCCTGAAATATTTGAATTAAACCACTACACACTAGATAATATAGCCTAAAATTCACGCTGAACTTCACAGTTGTTTTAGTCTACTTTCAAGCAGAAACAATCTACCAAATATTTTGACAAGACAGCTGAATATTAGCTGATAGAACAGTAGAAAGTCAATAAAAATATTATATATCAGCAAGGCATATGTTAAGTGGAAAATTCTAAGCCTCTGAAAGTACTAGAGATAACCTGGTCAACTGTACCACATTTTCCAGAATTCACTAAACTTATATCTCTCTTGACACATTGCTAAATGCTACATCTAACCTAAAAAAACATTTTATAACAGTTGTCCAATGTTATGAAGCTGGAATTTTCCCTCCTAGAAGCTGGCACTTGGAAGCCTGAACATATTTAAATTAAGAAAAAATAAAAGCCATCCACATGACATAGCCTGAGAGGCCATCAGCATACTCAGGCACAATAGCATACTCACATGCATTAGAATTCTGCACTTAAGTAGCCAGCCTTGAGTGGTTTGATTATTTTATCTCCTCGCAAACTATGCATGTTCCAACTTTTTTTAACATGACATCAGCCTAAGGAGAGTACTGAGACATTGTACCTGCTTTGCCAATCTGAACTGCGAGCTTTGTGAGTTTGCCTTGGAGAACTGACTTTTCCTTCTTTGGCAAGTTTGCTTTCTTCTTGTCTTTCTCATCTCCATCTCCACCATCCTCACTCTTCAGTGGTTGCATTTCCATGGCTGCACCATCCTGAGCTTTAGCTAGAAGTTAAAATCAAAAAAAAGTTTAGTCATTGGTGAGTCTCCCAAATCATGGACACCTAAAAAGCTTAATACCCAGCTCCACTAAATATGATAGTACTGAGTATCATCTTGTATCCAGAGAGGCCATACTGCACATGAATGTTTAAAGAAGTGGATTGTGTAGAGGTGATAAATACCAGCTTCAGTGAAGCATTTGTTTTGGGCAGATTCACTTATGCCATCTTTACCATAAGCACTTTGGATCTAAGGATTCAATACACATTTTTACAGGAAAGTCTGTATTCATCACCTACGCTCTTAGAAAACAGACTTGCAAGAAAGAATCCGAGAACCTGCATTTACCTTTGTTACGGTTTTCAACAGCTCCATCTTGCTTTTTACCTGTCAGAGAGAGAAACAAGTGTTTTAAGCCGGCTGTGCAGAATTCATTATTTTTTATATGTTTTTATATAATGACTACATTACTCTGCTAAAACAAGAAACTGCATTAAAAAAAAAAAAAAAAAGTAAAACATGTAAGTCATCTCACAGAACCATCTCATGCCCTTTTTGGACTTTACTTTTCCCATACAAGACTGCTGCAGTGTTAATCTACCATGGTTGAGTTTGCACAAATCACCAATACTGACACTTATAGCTTGTGAGGAAAGCTTTACGAAAGACTTCCCGACATGTTTTTCTAGGAAAGATATTTGTGACAATTAAGTGATTCTGGTGGCCTCCATCTTGTTATGTTCTTCCAATACTTGCCACCAGTATCTGACTTCCTCTGTAAATAAACTGCAGGATCTCACTTTCAGAATCAGTGCTTTTGTACAACATTGCAGAAGCTACTGTAGCAGAAAATATACATAAATCCACAGCAAAGCCTAGCGGAGGTACAGCACTGGATTACTGGATCTATGCTAACCCTATTTACACAAACATAGGCATAATCTGTAGGCAACATACCATACATCACTGTGAGAATAGCTCAAGCTCATAATAAAATAGCACTTCTACCTGCGTTCAGAAATGGAGTTGGACAAGAGGTCATAAAGAAGGACAGTAAAATAATGACAGAATTTAACAATGAAATATTAAAGGTAATTGGAAGACCAACACATCATGTGTTGTTTTTTGGGGCTTAGCAAGTGAAAAACTTTACTTCTAAGTAGAAAAAGCAAGGGTTATAAGTACTGTTTGTGATAATCTGAAATGAAAGCACAAAATTGAGGAACTTGGAACAAAACCCAAATGTCTTCTGTGTCACTGGTAATTCACCAAGTCTTTGGCCTTGGGTTATGTAGGCTGAAATTTACAAGAGTACTCAGATAGAAGAAAATCAAATTATCAAGCAGCCTGTCTGGCATGATATTTAATACACTATTACTGTAGACACAGTCTGATTTCTATACTTAAGATTTCTCCCAGTGCTCTCGCAACAGCTGAACAGGAAAAAAAGCATGTTCACTTTCTCCAGAAGATGCCATCTCAGACTTCTTAAGAACCCATCATTGTTTCCTAATTTTGTATTTGCTCTCCCCTAGTTCCCCTCTTCCTCTTGCAAGAGTGAAGTTCTACATTTGGGTTGCTTGTAACTCCTTGTACATACATTTGCTTTCACTCTGCACCATGCCATACGCAGCCAGCTAAATATAGTCCATTTAATCTCCTTAACATTCACAGAGAAGTTAATTTAGTTTAACCTGAGTTTTAACAAGGCGAATCTCATTAGGCACCTAACTGAAGGAAAAGAGGAAGCTGTCTATCTTAGGAGACAAAAAACCCCACAAGTGCTCGGGTCCTAAGATACAGCAAAACACTACTTGTCAAAGAGACTTCTGCTTTTAGAATAATAAACACTGTCAGAATATTAATAAAAGCTATAATCCTCTCCATATCTCCTTTAGCAGCTGGTACTGTTGTTTGTTTCCTTCTCCTTCCTCTGTAAGAGGAAGAGCACGGGATGGCAACTGTTTCGCACTAATGCCTGCAAGTGTTGCAGGTCAGCTTTTACTTTTTGCTTTCATGCGTGAGCTTGAAACTTAGAACTTTCAATTCTTCTGGGAACAATTTTTCTAACTTGTGAAGAAACTCACTAGTTTTTTTCAAGTTTCAAGAAGGGTCAGAATTTTAAAGTATTTGTGGGTTAGGGCAAGGCAAAAGAATTCAATCCCAGTTCCTGCACAGAGCACACATTTTAGCAATTGCCTATTGAGTTTGAAGGCCACTGAGATTCTTATACACATTTCTGTGTGAATTTTCCATTATCGTCTCATATCCCTCTGATAAGAAAGTAGTATACTTTGGTTTATATTTTGATTTTTTGGTTCTAGTGCTAAGAAGCCCCAGGCTCAGTCCCATCCAGAAGACTTCATAATGGTTTCATTAAAAATTTTGCCCGTGAACCTCAGGCCTGAACAGGCCTTGTTAGCACTAGTATCAAAACATTACTGCTTAACATTTCTAAGCTTTGATTCTCAGGGTAAATGCTAAGGTTAGATAAGTGACCTTACGATAATGAAGATAGCCTGTCTCACTCTCCACAGAAGGGCTCCAAAATATGCTCAGTTACAAGCCCCTCATCCTTCCAAAAACAAAGATTACAGGAAAGTGCCACTAGGAATTTGCCTTTTGTATATCTCTGAGCATTCAAAATTTCAGCTTTGAAGAAAAGGAGTGGCAGAAGAAGCTGCCTGGTCATTTTTTATCAAAATCAGTCACGTATGTTTAAGTTATACACAAGCTCAGCAGTATGAAAGACCTAAGCTTCTTGGCTTAGAGTTTTATAGAAGAACTCCCAGTAGGGGCATTTTCTATCTGTCAAATGCAGAACTAGATACTTATTAGGTTGAACTACATAATAACTTGTTTTCCATAAACAAGTATTTGGTATTAGACATTAATGCAGCTTGAAGTTACACAAGATGGCAGTTTAACTGTTTATACATGGTGTGTATGGCTGGTTAGGAATTGCAGACATTCCAAATTCCAATTGATCAATGGCACAAGTGTTATAAGTAGTGGTGCACTCTCAGGCCATTGGACTTAAGTTGGCTGGTTTTCCTCTGAAACCTACAGAAAGTATGAGTTTTAATAAAAGATTTCTGGCTTCGGATGACTGGAACATGTTTTTTCATCCAGTAACTTTCAAAAGTTCACCATCATCCCCACTCCCACTCCCCTGCCAAGGTATTTAAGTTTATGATGCCTACTTTTCTTTTCCTTCTTTTCTTTTTCCTTCTCCTTCTCCTCTTCATCCCCTCCAGCCCCAAGTAACGTAAAGATGATTCCAGTCTGAGAGTTCACACCTACAGCAGTAACCACCATTCTTCCAGAGCCTTCCATCACATGTGTACCTGAAAGATTGAATCGGGTTTTCCACTGAGACTTGAACAGTTATATGGCAGAGCACACAAGTACTTTGAGGAAATAAGTTCTCAAACTTGACTTTGACAAAACTCTGAGATGTGTATAGGTACGACTGTGCTGCCCTAAAGCTTTAACTGCCTAAGCTATCTGGAAAGTAAACCCACAAGCAACTACACAAAATGTTTGTCAGTTTTCTAGGTCTGATCACCCCAACAAAGTTTTGTACTTTTTGCACCTGATTGGGGTACTTCTATGAGTCAACCTAGATAAAAAAAAACAATTTGCTAGTTTTAACCTCAAAATTTTAAATAACCAGCTTACCACAGAAACAAACTACTTTGTTCAAAAATTGTCAAATGCTACACACCTGACAGCAGCATAGGATCTCTGTCCAGAGATTTCTTAACATGATCAGATTCCCCAGTCAGTGAGCTTTCATCAATTTTGAGATCATTTCCTTGAATGAGTACACCATCAGCCGGTAAAAGGTCACCTACAAGAGATCACTGGGTATGTTGACTGCAGTTCCTTTTTTAAAAATAAAAGATAGTTCAACTTTAAAAATATGTTTACCATATTTCACTTGTGCAATATCTCCAACAATGATGTCAGCTACTGGTATTTGGATGACTTGGCCACCTCTGATGACTGTGAATTTCTGTTCTTGTTCAATACGGCTCTGCAATCCCCGAAATTGTTTCTCTTTACTCCAGTCATTGAAAGCTGTTACTAATACCACACAAACTACAGATAGGAGGATGGCTGCTCCTTCAATCCAACCTGCTTCAGATTCCTCCTCTTCTTCACCAACATTTACTGATCCACATACTGCAGAAAACAGGTTTTAGATTTAAAAATGTCCACAAAGACATCTCAACATTGTTTTGGCAAATAGAAACAAATAATAGCTGCTAAACATTTTCCATGCTAGCCTTCTTTGCAATTTTACCTTTATTTTCCATACGGGTAACACACAAAGAAGTTATAGAACCTGAAAGCTAGAGAAACTTGAGGAAGTTAAACCACCCTGCTTATCTGAACACAAGAGAAGTTGATATAGAGAAAGTTACCTATCCTTATTTTGTTAAATGATGGCATAAGAATGCCAGACTGGTTAACAACCTTCTGCTTTCTCAACACATCCCACTTTACATTTGTCTTAACAAGCAAGATATCATTGCAAAAAATTCAGTTAAATGAAGGTTCAATCCCTTTATTTTATGTTTAGAAGTATAAATATAGCTTCATTTCTTAAATTAGAAAGTTACCAGCGTCATATCGCAAATCAAGGAAAATGTAAGACTTCCTGACTCCCCAAAGAAAGCCCATGACTGCAAATTATAAATTGTTTAAATATTTGAGGCAAAGCTAAAAAAAACTTGCACAGAGACTGGATTTCAAACAAGTCCTTGTTCCTGCTGCTTGCAATTTACCTTTGGTCAGAATAATACCAGATCATGACCAAGGAAATCTCATGTTGCCCTTCTAAGGCAAGCTAGAGTTTTAGTAATGTGCTCTCAATAAGGAACAATAAGCTGCTTTTCCACTGACTTACTGTCTCCCATCAGATTTACAGTATAGGCATGTTGAACCAGAAAAGTCAGTAGCATATTAAAAGTAGATACTTTTAAAGAAGTCTACTTACATGATTCATTTCCTCCTGGAGGCTGGTAAAAAGAAAGGCCCAAGGATACTACAGCTGCAATTTCTAATATAATTAATGTAACATCCTGTAGTGCTTCCCATACTAACTGAAGAAATGTTTTTGGCTTTTTAGGAGGTATAAAGTTCTTCCCAAAAACTGCTTCTCTCCTTTCTATATCTGCTGGATTTCCACTTAAACCTATTTAACAACAAGACAAAGTTAGTGACACTTACACACGTTTCACCCTCACATTAGAAATGACTGAACTTTCCCACTCATGGAACCAAGTCCCACTCCATATTTCAGTAACAATACCAAAAAAGCCACATCTCAAACATAATTATGTAAGTAATACCCTTAAATCAGAGTCACTATAGAAAGCCAGCTGTATTTTATAATTCTCACCTTACCAAAATAAAGTTGATGGTCTACCTGCTTAATATGCCACTTAATATGGAACAGAGTAATAATAACACACATACCTTCGTTCAAAGTAAACAAGTTTGCAAGACAAGATCATTAGTAGAGTTACTACTATTGAGACTGAGTAGCACCATAAAGCTTTAGCAAGACCACAGCCCGTGAAGGCAGCTCTGGTTCCCAGTGTAGGGATTCTGTATTCAGAGACAACATCCTAGGATCCTAAAAGTAACGTAACATTTATAATGAGATATTTATTATAATTAATAATGTAACTATTATAATTATTATATTTCCATACTAATTGTTATACAAAATACTATTAAAAGTTGCTGAAGCTCTGCAGGCATCATGTGGAAAGATGTAACCACTTTATGATGCTGCTTCCACCTGGAGTTGTGGTAGTTATTTGCTCTTCTAAAGCTTTACTTTCTATCTCCTCTCACACAGAGAAAGCCCATGTTTAGCACTATGCAGGGCCTGTCACCTCAGTTTTGTACCTATCTTCTTTCTTATATGGCATATTTGAGTCCTCCTCTGTCTCAATTCTTGTACCATCCTTAACGGACACTAGCAGACAGGAGTGAGGCACCTACACAAAAGGCTACTCCATGTTTCAAGAGCTTCCCATGACCTTAAAAATAAAGGGATACCAAGTATTTTCAGTGCAAGGTCATGCACTCAAGGTCTTCTGTGAGCACACCTCCTGTTTACTCCTCTAAAAGTTTCCAGCTGACTAACCCACCATGCAGAATTAAGCTACTAGCTCATTTTTCAAACCAAAATTGCCAAACTTCAAGGCATGTTCAGAGCAAAGGTCTGGATACTAAAACCATATTGTCCCCAAGGTTATGATCAGCACCTGCTTAAAGACAACTATTTTCTTAGCAGCAATTTTTTTAGTAGCTAACCCAACTGCTTAGTGATTAAGGCATTGCAAACATACTAGGTAATAAATAAGAACAGTAGCCACTGCAGCTGGCTTTCATAATAAGCGGGGTATTTAACACCTCTAACAGACATTTCCTAGACTCATCACATATTTCGAGACATTTTGGAAAGACTACTAAACTGCAAAGCTCAATCTTAAATGCTAACAACTGCTATGTAACCACTTAACTGAAAAGTAAATTATGTGCAGATCTTTTCAAAAGTGAAACAAATTAAACATACTCTCTGTATATGATACATTACATTTATTCTAACAGTTTTCAATTCGCCTTGAATTCATGTCTTTGAAGGTTTAATACAAAGGAGCAATTGTACTCATTACCCATAACCCTACACTTCTTGCAGTTCAAGCTTTAAGGTGCTTACTTTCACTCTCAACTCAAAGAGCACTGCAAGACTATTTTCAAAATCAAGCTATACATTACAGGATCTACAGAAACTCGGGACAGCGTGATCATTCCAAAAGGCTGGGCCATATTGCTATTTTGCAGAAGATACCACTTCTCTATTCCTTTAACATGGCAGAGTTTGGAAATTTATTTACATAATGTTAGCAACATCACTTTCTTCCTCCCTTTGCAGGGTACCACAGTGTAGAACATCAGAAGTATACAGCAAAGGCCTTTGAAGAATGAAAAGGCTTTCCAAATGAGGCTATATAAAGTCAAGCTACTATCAGAACCACTTAGTGAAGATTAGTAAATAAGCCTAGCAAAGACAAAAACCATTTATATTTTTAGTATACACCATGCACCATTACTGAATTTGCTACATTAACCACACAGCTGGCAATTTCACAGTTCACAATCTACAGTTCTGAGGTCAAAACTACTGCCATTATATTCTTCATTATGTGTCTTAACTAGGGTAATTTATGTTATTTGGGATTAAGTTTGAAAAATATTAGCCAAGGGACTAGTTAATGCTTCATATTCAAATTTTATTAGAAATAAGTTACTAGACATTTAAAATTATGTAGACCTATGGAAATATCTATATCTGTCCAGAATATAAGACAGACTTTTGCTACTAAAGGTATGTCAAACATTCGTTTTGCACATTTGTTTACATGTAAGCAGTAACGTCTGCTCAGTGTCCTTTTTTTAGTAATACTGGTAAAGGACTGTTCCCATTTTTCGTTTCAAATCAGATAAGTTTGATCCAAATTTTGCCTGAAAACAGATGTTGCCTTACACTGTCAACAACTTCACTGCAAGAAGTGGAACAAGCTGAACTCATCCACTGTGCACCATGTCAGAACTACCTGTACTTTTCCTGTGAAGCCACGGGTAATTACATAGTGGTAAGAGTGTCATGCCATAAAGAGAGCATCTGTTTAGGAAAAGTGTCATAGGGCCTTGCAGGTATACACACAAGGTTTTAGAGAGCTAATATTAGCGTAACACATAACAGTTTTCTGCAAGATCTTGCCTAGATTTTTTTCCATTAGTATTGTCTCCCTTTCTATACTTACAATTTGAATTTGACAAAAGTGGAGACCTAGCTCTACCTTTACAAGAGCTCCCCAGTACTACCTCTTAAAAATTTACAGCAGGTTACCTGACAGAGAGGCTGAGTCTCTAAAATTTCATATTGTGGTTTAGGGCCAAAATGACACCTCTGTTGGATGCTGTTCTAACTCATCTTAATTAACCTTTTCTGAGCCAGTTAACATGTTCAACTGTTGAGGCTTTGTTGTGCTTATGAGCTTCTCTCATACTTAAAAAAAGATGGTGCCCTTTCATCAAGTCAGCGACTGTATTTACCCATTTGTAGTGTACATCTAAATGTCAAATCCTTTTGAAAGGGAAAGGCCCTGATCACACAGCCCTCAGTACCCCACAATCAATCTGCAGGACAGGGCATCCAACCCTCGAGTTTCAGTATGCTGACACTCACCACTTAACCTGTATGTTTGTTACATTAAGAGACAAAGCGAATCATGCAATACATGAGGTATTTTGTGCTTAGTGCATCGTGGCTATCTAAAATCATATGCCCACCTAGCTTGCAGTAATAATGGACCTTTAGCCTTGCAAATCACTGTACAACAGAATTCAACTCTCTGTTCAATTCCCAATTGTAGAAAACTCTCTTTTCACTGAGAAAGGAAACTGCCTTTCAATACTGTGCAACAGGTCAACAGGGTAACAAGAGCCTATTGCTCCTATCTGAGATGTGTTACACTGCTTATACACTGCAGTGCTTCACACACATGCACTGTACTTTACAATTGCCAAGGAACAGAAGTTTGTACTCCTAGTGTTTTACAAACTTCTTCATCCTGAAATTGGTCTACTACCATTCGCTGGTAGTTCAGCCATGTCAGCTGGCTACTTTCAGTTTGGTAAGAGGAACCCAGTTCATGTACTGATAATTTCAGGAGTCTGGAAATCAGGAGTCTGGCTCCAAAAGCAGATCAAGCCAAAACATGCTAGATGCAGATGTACCCAGAGGTACCTTACGGCATTAGTAGGCTGTTCTTGGTCCAAGAAGACAAATCTTTCCATAACATTTCTGAAGAACAGAAAGCAACGGCTCTCCAGGATTAAGACAGCAGGTACTTTACTGCCACCAACATGACACCACATTGGTTAAAAGCTATGTGAGTCCTTAAATGCAGAGACATCACAATTTGCCAAAATCTTGATTTTAGTAATTCTCAATTACTCTCAACAGCAGGACTTCACAATTAGTTTCAGTTAATGTTTTTACATATTTTTATCTAAGTACAGTTTACTGTAAATACTGTAGATACTGCAGTACCTTATGCAGTATGACTTCCATCTTTCACCAATACACTTAATAGTTTTCATTTATATCGGAAGAAATCAGTAAGAAACAGCCAGGTCTTAAGGAGAACTTCTGGAAGGTTGTCAAGAAGGAGACTTAACAAAAATATTTACTTATTTCTTCACATTTGTACAGTGTATGTTGGAGTGATAACTCTAGATAGCAAAAGCATCATGTAGCCACACTTTACAGAATGCCACTAAGTCCAACATGGCAAAGGCTCAGTAAAAGATGCTTATTTCTAGAGAATAAGATTGTGTAATCACTTTGCAAACCTTCCACTAAGAGTACATGTTAATGTTTCAATTTATATTGATAGTTATTTTGCATAACTCAAATGAAATCTACAGAAATGCTGTAGGTTTAAAAACTAGATCCTGCTATTAAGAATTCAATGTAGCACAAATAGAAAACACGTAACCAGTTTTAAAAATTGCTGCATTAGCAAATCCAAGAACTAGGTAGCCACACAGAAGTATTAATAAGCCCTGCATTAGATTATTAAAACCTTGGGCTCTACAACAGCATGATCTGAATTGTGAACTATAGGTCATATGAACTATTCAGAAAACTGATGCTTTCATAGTGAGTTGGACACTGCTATGTTGCATTGCTGTTTCATACGTGGATGTCTACATCAATGAACTTCGTTCCAAAGTGCAACTTCATTAATACAACATCTCATATGCAGTTACACCAACTGAAAAAACCCTTGCTTACTTATTACCACGGCATACCTCTGTCTTAGAGGAACAAGAAGTAATATTTTGTTATGGTAACAAAAACACTTTTACAAACTTTGTTCTATTAAAAAAAGGAGTTTGCTGACTAAGGTTTTCCTAAATGGAGTTTCCTCAATAAGTGTTAAAATTTACTTACCTTCATTTGGTGAAGTTTTCAACTTTGTACAGATGCCATGTACATCACCATAGCATTCCTGTATTTTATGCAGTGCATCTGCAGCTCGAAGTTCCATAAGAGAACGGAGCTCTGCAAGAGTAACTCCAAAATCTCCATGATTAGCTTCTTTTACAGCATTTTTTACGCCACTATACGCAACCGAGTTGTTTGCCATGTCACCCATGATGCATGCAGTCTTTCGTGCAGACAGTTTCCAGTAAGGAACAAAACTTCCACTCAAAATATTTCCGAAAGGAAAATAGATCCTTTGGGTATGAAGACAGTCAGGAGAGCAGACACATCACCCAAGCAAGAGACCCCGTCTGGAGAAATATCTTTGAGGTTGTCCCATGGCGCGTTCTGTTCCCCAAAGCGAAAAGGCATGTACAATCTAGGGAGAGAATAAATACACATTCAGTTACATAACAGCTATACTGAAATGCATTGTAAGACAACCCTTACTCTTTGTACTGAGGTTACAGAACAAAAATCTTTTTTCATTTCCTATAATATTTTTAGTTTGCATTCTGCGGGCAAGAGTGACAAGGGATAAAATGGATGTTTCCCATCCCAAAACAACCTTGCATTGTTAGATTTCCTTAAATCAATAACTTTGTAACAATTGTTGCCTTTAACACTGGCATTTTCCTTCACGTGTCCATATGGTTCTTCATCAAGTGGCAACCTTTAAAAATATCTAAAATTAAATCTGTTTCCAGGGAAATGGAGCTGCAGCATCCACAAGCGATGTCACATGGGGAAAGAACATGCTCAAGTTAAAAATCCCCATTTTCCAGTGACACTCTCACCTCAGTTTGGGAAGAGCAAGCTTTTGTTTGCTCCCATTAATTCATTTGTGCAAACCTCAAGAAAAGCAAATTCAACACTAAGCTAACCCACACATGACGTGCTTTTGTACTCTAAGTAGGATTATATCTTCAGGCAGACCTGAAGATATAATCCTTTTCACATCCATACAGTTTTAGCCCTGATCCAGCTCATTTCATCACAACTCAAGCCTCCCACAGTATCTCTGTTTAATTCTTTGAAGAGAGGGGAAAATTGCACAATACCACCTTCCTACAGAAGGGATGAGGAGACTGAGAGCAGCTCTTCCATCTGATGATCAATGCACTGTAGCTGAGAAATTACCATCTAGCCACAGGACTTTGAACTCGCACAAGCATTCTATACATAATCCCCACTCAGCTGACATATCTTGCACGTACACATGTACCTACACAACGGCACAGTGCACACACAAACTCCTCATACCTATGTGAAGATTTGCTGTGCGCCAAAAACAGACGTCTGATCATGTAAGTCAACTTTTTTGACATAAAGGAGAGCAATGAGCACGTGTAACAATATATTCCCCACAAAACATGACTGCCAGGCTCAGATGAACAATAACTTGGACACTTCCAGGTCAACAAGACCCTCAGGTGTCACATGCCTAGCAAAGGCAAAAAATATGAAGGCAAAGCATCAGCAAACAAAATATTTCTAGCTACTTTCCTGCCAGGTTAGAGGACTGTTTGGCTGAACTGCTGAGTCCATGTTGAAGTTAAGGTACAAGCACCCAATTACCAGAAATTTAAGGTCTTGGTTCCAGGAAAGATTCAGATTTCTGCTCTGGAAATAATCAGTTTCATCTATACTAAATCTACCATTTAAAGCACCATGCCACAGTACTCCATTTGTACTGACAACAACCACTGACACTGTAAACCCCTGAATTTATGCCACCTGACCACAAGTGACAGACCCATCTCTGGCAGAACCATAACTTCTACAACTGCAACTTCTCTTCTTTTCCTATCACAGGAGATTCTGAGAAAACCACCGTCCATGGCTGTTTTCCAGAGAGTGACAAAAAGCATAAAGCAATCAATATTCGCATGCATAAAACTTCCAACATTCTATAACATCAAGAAAGTTCTTAATTTAAAAATTACTTTTAAATCTTCATTGTTTTCTCTGCTACTTGCAAGAATCAATATTCACATGCATAAAACTTCCAACATTCTATAACATCAAAAAATTCTTAATTCAAAAATTAATTTTAAATCTTTATTGTTTTCTCTTCTACTTGCAAGAACTGCTACTTGTGTACTGTGTTACTCTTATCTGTTACAACAGTTGAAGAGTCAGTCCATGATGATGGAGTTAGCCTGCATTCTAGGATGTAGTTTTGATTAAGACTCTAATGAGTTCTGTTAGAGTATCCTGCAAGCGAAGAATTTCATGCAAACCATGTATGAAAGAGTTTTCTTTAAAGACACATCACATTGTTATCTAATGCCCAAAAGCTGGATGTTGTTGTCCAGCTGGTAGCCTAGGAGGATTTATCAGCTGGCATCTGATCATAAGCTATGACAGTATAATAAGAAGCAGATCAGGCAAACGAGTTTGTATAGTTATGGAGAAGATGCTGCAGCTGCTAATTAGGCAAAAATAGACCAAGCAGAAGGCCCCACAACCAATTACATCAAACTTGATTCAATTTTAATTAAGAAAAGCTCTGTTCAAGCCTCTAGCAGGAGGCTCTAGCAGGAGCCCTGTGCTTGATGCCCAAATACACCCCCAAATCCAAGAGAAAAGGATGGGAAAAGCTACAGCTCTAGTCACTGTTCACTTGTCATCAAAGTTTTAAGACTTTCTCTCTCCACATATATGCATAGAGTGGGCAAGACTTGCTTTCATATGCAACTAAACTTGAGAGCAGTAATTCTGCTTAATCATAACTCGGTGTGCTTTGCACTCCAGTTCTAGTCTCTCTATGCATCTATATTAATTTTTACTAATAAATAATAACCCAGAGATTAGTCATTAATGAGTTTATCCTGAAGGGGGTCCTCATATGCTCTAAAAGCCATCCTAACATACCAATGGACCCTTAGGGTTCACAGGCAAATTCAGTAAGCATGAATTAACTACAAAAACAGTGCAGTTCTACAGATCAGCTCTAGTAGTGATACAAACTATTTGGTACAACCATGTTAGCAAAGAACTGTGGAAAATTGAAAGGAACAGTGTAAAGACTTCAAATTCTGAATACTGAGTAAGTGCAATATTGCTCCAGATCATGAAAACTTGATTAAACATAATTAATAGTTACGCAAAATCAGACCAGAATCTCCTTCAGTAGCCCATTTTTACCAGACATTTCAACAAACAGCACAATAGCTTCTTGTCATACAGGTACAGGATTGACTTGGTTTAACACAGATTTTTTCTGTAGGAATCAGCAAAGAAGCTTTAAGAAATATCCTTAATGCAGCTTTGATGTAAAATATCGTGACATCCAATCACTTCCTGTTACAGCAAGTTCCAAGAGTCCACTTTAGTAACATTAGTGGTGATGCATAATGAAACTATTAACAGTGACATTTAGTAGCATAAAAGAAAATGCATTTTTAAGCTACACAGATCATCTAATAGCATTTATCTTCTCAACTAGTGAAATATTTTTGTTTTGACCAGTGTTTCAGGTCTCAATTATTGCATCAGCCATTTAAAATAACTGAATAGAATGAGCTCTGAAGCATTATAGTTTGAAGCAGCTTACCTCAAACTTCTAATCTGTTAATATCTCAAAATTTAAACTCAAGAAACAGTTATCAAGCTAAAACTCATTTCTACACCACTGCTGAAGTTCCAGCCTATTTAAAGTTTAATTCAGTTGAAGTTTTGTGTCAGTGTCCAGCTCAAACAAGCTGCATACAAAATAATTATGATGTCTATATTTCATTAGACACGTCAACTTTTGGATAATCCTTTGTCACTAACACTTTATCACTTTATATCACTGAGACTAGGAATAACTCTAAAAGCTATACTCTGTCACACTCAAGTGACTAAAAAACTTGAACTGCAGAGGCACCTTTCAGTAGCAGCATGTACTCTCATAGTTATGATTCAGATACTTATGTAAATCCCCCTGAGAAGACCTTGCTGCTCTGTGGCTGTAGTAACTTCAGCGACACATCATATCATTGTAGCTGCTTAAGAGGAGTAACTTCCTCATCCAAATCAAATTACTATTTATTGCTAAAGGAGTGTGAGTGTGTTTTGTTACCAGACAAAGACACTAATTCAAACCCATAAACCACGAAACAAAGGTTAGATAATTTTGCCAGTGTTGGAAGTTCAACATCATAAGCTTCTGTAGTTGGACTGAAGAAAGGAAAAGCTCTAAACAGAAGTCTACACGTAGAGATGCTTACCAAAGCACGAACAGACTTGAGATTACTTGTCTCTTTAGTGCTACCAGAACATTCTGTGCTGACCAAATTAGAAGCTGCAACATGTTTCTTGAAGTGTGCCGGCGACAACACTTTAAACACAGACCCACATTAACCTCCTGCCCTAAAAAGCTGCTACTATCGAGGCAGTCTTGAACATTATTTATGCTTCAGCAAGGCCTCCAGAAAAAATCCTTCACAGGTGAAAGTGTTTCATAATTAGTGTTTCAGTATTTAGTGATTCCCTGCATTTAAAAGAAAGCTATAATCTGTGTTCTACAGTCATTAAAATTAAGATTGCCTTGCAGAGAAGTTTGCAGGGGCTATGCACTGACAAGGGTGAAGAGCAAAGCTTAAAAGTGGCACAGTTACTATTGCCCAGATGCACAGGACCTAGCACACCTTAGATCTGTACCCAAGCTTTTCCTATGATTACATTTACATTTAATACTTTCTTCACTAACCTACAAGGAAACTCAATTTTCTTAATCAATATTAAAACACTTAAGCAAACTCATACCTCAAGAGTCAAAGCTCCAGCAATTATAAATCTTGTGTCATTCAATTTAATTTATACATCTGCTTGAACAGTATGCATTTAGATATTGAGCATTAGCTGGTACTAGCATTTGACCTTCAACAACACACTAAAACTGGGCACTGTAATATAGGAAAGGGCTTGCAAACTGATTATGTCAGGAAAGCCTTTGTTTAATCTAATTAGTTCAATGAATACCAGACAGATCTGCATACTAAGAGGCTGTTGTGATAAAAACTGTCCCCATACGTTTCAGTTGCCGTGCCTTTTAACCTGCTTACAGCTTCGAAGATACAGAAAAAATATAATATGTTTTTGCATACTTTAGTTTGGGTATGATCCACAGCTTCCAGCCATCACATCACGTTGCAGGGGTGGAGGGAAGAAAGAAGGGGAAGTTGTCTGCAATATTATTATAATGGAATATTATTACAATGGAAAGTAACTGTAACTGAGAAAGTAACCAGGAAATCACACTGAAATTAACTGAGGTGTTCTGCTCTGAAGGGTCAACCTTCTAACTGTAAGAGACAGACCCTCCCACCTACTTGACAGGCTACAGAAACTCACTTGTTTCACAAGAAGTATGAATGAATGCTAATGAAGCAAAACGTTAGTACGGAACAGTATGCATTTACAAGCCGCTGTTCCATAAGTTAAGATGTGCCTAACTGAACAAATAGGAGTTAAATCGTTTCAGTGCCATGCTATTGTTTTAGTGCAAACATCTCAGACAGCCTGGTTTATGAAGAGACAAGTATAAGTAGACTGAAGAACTAAGAGGCAAAGGGCACAAACAAAGCTTTTAGCATATTATCTTCAGCCTTAAATATGCCCAGCAGTGTTGTAATGACAAGTTTCAGTTATTACAGCTTATGTGCTATAAACGGTAAATTCATCAAAGGTCATGAATTTTTCTTAGTTTTCAAAGAGAAATCTGATTTCATTCTGAAGCTTGATCTCCTGGGAAGCAGATGTACTTACCTATCTGAAATAAAAACTGGCCTAGATTCTACATTGGATCTAAACACTGGTATTGTCCCTGCTCATTGCAGGCAGGTTGGACAAGATGATATTTAAAGGTCCTTCCCAACCCAAATTATTCTGTGACTCTGATTGATGGCATTTAATCTAAGGGATTGCTGCTGCCTACTGTGATTGACACCTGTAGTAACAGTTTCATCCATTGATGGTTTCTTTCCTTTAAGACCCCAAATTTACTTCCTATTGAAAAGATAGCTAACAAATTGGGACTTCAGTAGTCGGTTTGGTAGTAGCACAAATTCGCAGTGTTCACACACAGGTTTCTGCATCATTTCCCTCCTGTTCTGGTAGCAGCAAGGAAAAATTGTAGAAGTCTTGAAGGTGAGTAATTATGGCATGAAGGACATAAGCCTCTCTTACAAAACATCTTGGTCCACAGCCTCTGCCAGGAGACCAGCAAGCAAGCAGACATTGTGTTATGCCATCAACCATCTGCACAGGCCTGTGTTGCCCTGCCTTGTCCAAGCCATGGCCTCTCCCCACTCACAAAACAATTCAACTCCAGCTGAAGTGACACCTGGATTAAGAAACAAGATCAGAAAGTGCTGTATAGAATAGTCTGAGTAGGAAACTATTTTATCAAGGGTTTAAACCAATCATTAGCTTTCTGAGGTAACTAAATAGATATTACTGATGCAAAAATAAACAGACTGATACAACAAGAAGGGCTTCAGAAAAACCTATGACCGCTTTCAAGGAACTTCAGACCTTGAGACATACTGGAAAATCCCAGAGGAAAAAACCACTGTGATTATCATTAAAGAAAGCATCAAGTGTTCCACGTGTTTGAAATACTAGGCTTTCATAGTCACCTATTTCACATTACATTGCTGGCTTGTCCACAAGACGACAAACTCTTCAAGACAAAACCATGCAAAAGTGTCAAGTTCTTAACCACTTAAAATACTTTTCTGCAGTTCACAGCTCTGATCAACACTCAGGCAGCTTCTCTCTTCTCCACCCACAGGCCCTGAAACTTCCTTCTCTGTACTTCCTCCTCCTAGGCTCATCTACTTTCTGCTCCGTGATGGCACCATAAACTAAAGGCTACATTCAAGAGGACTGTTTGCCATACAAGGTTACTCCAGTTTAAGACTATAATCCCAGTGGAAAAAAAAAAGTTTTAACCTCTAGATGGAACTCTGTCCCATCCAGAATCACTTTGACTGTGTTCAAGTACCTAAAATGATTTACTGTGTGTGTCAGCTTCCTCATCTAACTTGATATGATTGAAGCTGTCAAAATCTGGACTAAGGCAGCTGATGGCTGAAGGCAAACCTGCTGGTGTTTAAAATACAAGAAAAAAAATGTTTGCCAATGCCCATCAATATTTTCCTTTCCTTCAGATCCACTGAGTCCTAAACAAGATGACTGAGGATTTCAAGTCTCTTAATCCTGCACAGTTTGGGATAATTGTGCTGTAAACAAAGTTCTATTAACAGAGCTGTCATATTAATAGCTTAACATATAAATCTAAAAGTGCTTTTTTAAAAAAATGTGGTAAGGTCATCCATTAACAAATATTCATATTACCAAGTTCATGAACAACCTATCACACTTTTCTCATCAATATTTATCAGAACCATATTGACAAAAATAACAAGACAAAGCTGAACTTTTTCAAAGAAAGATAGAGTGGTAGCATGGCAACCTACCCACTAAAATTATGCATCATAAGACTACAAATGAGCTTACTGGCACTCCCAAAGTGCAAAATATGTTCTGGTCACAAACCCCGACAGGTGTGTGTTAAATGAGGCATATGACATCACTATGTGCAACTAAGTTTCAAGTAAAGGTAAAGTGAGATGGTACCAAATTTCATCCAACAGAGATGGAATTGGATTCCTGGATTTCAGTTACTTGTTGCAATAAAAGCTTAGTGCAACACATCCAGCTGGTCAGTTCTGACAATAATGTCAGCAAACCAGCAACTGACTTCATCAGTTATTCCTACAGGTATATGACTTGTCTTGAGAAATCTTTTCACCTTTTTTTCACAGACCTTATATTTACCATTTCATCCTGATTTGAACACTCCCCATTTTTTTCTTTCAGAAAGTATTCTTTCATGCTAGTATCCATTTAAGCAGAGCAGTATGCTTTTGATTGTGACCGCGCATCATGGTATCAAAGAGGTGCAAAAAGCTCTTTAGATTTATGAGCCTTTAGACAAAAGGTGAAAGTCCATTCCTACCTGATTTTTCTTGTATTCAGAAAACTTCAAGAGAAATTTAAAATTAGTCTTAAAACTACTAGAAAATATTTATGTCTATGAGATTAAGCCTAATTACTTCCATAAAGTCACTCTGTATATAACCACTTCCTTTCTATTAGGGCAGGAAAATTAACTTAGATATAGTTTTAAGGCTTTTCTTGCTACTTTGGACTAGTTTACTGCTACGCACAAGAAGTACCACAAAATAGTCTATGTGCTCATTGAACTGTAAACAGGTAATATACAAATAGCGATATTAATGTGGTAAAGGATCCATTTATGATCCTCAAAATCACCATCCCCATCAAGAAATTATCTGGAATGTAAAATAATAAAAGCCTCAGCTCTGGTCAGCCATCTAAATGAGCCCACACTATGATGCTAAATTGGATATACGTTTTGTCCTCTTGTGGCCAAAGTTTAAGAAGCTTCCCTCTTGTCCTGTAACAAGCCAGTCTGAGAACCTTCATCTTTGGATTTTTCATGAGCCTTCTGGAAATACCAGACCACAGTATACCCTTATCCTCAAATCAAAGAGCCTTACTTCTTCAGAAACCTGTATTTTGAAAGCTATGCTAGCTTCCCCTGAATGTCATTAATTCCTGCCTGCCAGAAATATACCAAATAAACTGGCTAAAGAGTCATTCTGAGAAAATCCCTTTCAAAAAGTGCAAGTATGTTTGCCACCTTCTCCTCCTAAGGAGGATTTTTAAATTCAAATATCATAACTAGTCCACACTTGAGCAGCACTTTGAGAAATACTTCAAAAGTTTACTTCTCCTGCTGGTTATGGCAAGAAGTGCAGGGATCCTTTCTGTTTATGTCTTTTTGGTTTTTAGGAGTTTTTTTACCTCAATATTTGAATTTGAGAATCCAGTGTACAGCTTTGCAGAAACACAAGTGTGAAATCTCTTGCAACATTCTTCATTATGATTATACTGGTCATCCCATTAGCTCTTTTTGGTAAGTTTTGAGAGCTTGGTTCACTAATCCATTCTACTGTGCCTCCTCTTTCTGGTACACTGTAAGAAGCATGCTCAGTAGGTTTCATCTCATGGTACTATCTGACATATTTTACAATTTGGTAAGGCTACATACTGCTTTATCCTTCAGGGACATCTCCAGTTTCAAAACTAGTCTTTCCTCATGATAATACTTTTCCATCTCTCTGAAGTCTGACACCCACTTAAAGGCTAAGTTGTCATGCTCCCTGCACTGTCACACACTTCTAGCTATTCCAACCTTTCTCATTTATGCAGGTTTGGTTGCTGGTCTGGGATTGTTTTACACACATTGAAGCATTATTGCAATATAGCTATTGGCACCTGTCTGTAGAATGATGGTAAATTAACTGCTCTGTGATCAGCACACATATGACAATCCCACATCCACCATTCAATACAAGATAATGAATACTTCTCTCAGCAGTTAGTTTCTTTAACATAGACAGGAAACATATAAGCAGTGTTAGCAGACAGAATGTACAAAACTGAGATTCCCACCACAGCACTTTGTAAGTCTAACAAAACAGCGAGTCTGTCACATCCTCAGGTGACCAAAGGTATGGTGGTACTACAGTGACAAGGTGTAACACTCCCACTCACAGAGGTCCTGAAGCAGCTCTCATTATTTGACACTAACAACACGGCAACTTACACCTGCCACCCTTATCCTCCTGCATTGGGAAAAGCCATTGACTCTGCCAACTGCATTAATGAAGTAATAGAGTATGGGAAGTCTGCTGTTGCAACACTCACACAGGCAACCCCAAGCCCAGAATGCACACTTGTTGTGTGCTTTTCTACTCTTCTTTATAGCACCTCAGCCACTGAGAGAAGGTACCTGATTTTGGGTCCTGCTCTAAGTCAATCTCTCATGGGATATACAGCACTCCGAACAGTTTTGGCACTTCTTCCTTTACTAACGTTTTTTTTTTTTTATTCGCTGCTCTTGCTTTAGCCATGCACTTCTATGATCTTTAAAAACAAACAAAATTTTTTCCTAGCCTTGAAATCTGCCCCCCCCCCAGGATCCAAGGAGCAAGAAAGCACCACGCCATGTTCCCAAGCCTCCACCCTCCCACTGGCTGTGATGGTAGCCATGCATTTCATGGCTCTACATCTGTGAGTGGGCTACTTGTAGCCATGTGGTACAGAAAGCTGTCATCCAAAAAGGATCTCCCTCACCCCAGTGAAAAAATTAAGTAAGCAGCATTTCTACTGCCTGAACAAGTTTTCCCACAAGACACCAGAAATGCTCATTTATTTGTAGAAGTCATACAAGCAACGTGGATATGCCAGGTTAAGGGACAGGACACACATTCAGCTAATGCTAGAAGCAGCTTTATCATGGAACAGTGTGGCTGCCACCTTTAAGATAACATTAAATTTCCCTTCAAGGAAAGGCTCCTCTTCCCTCTGTTATTTCACGTCAAGTGACTTGCCACTAAACAAATAGCATGGTACATCACTTTTTGGTGAAGGGCAGACACTGTTTGTTTGAACTGAACAGCAAATTCACCTCACTGTCAGACAATGGCTCAAACAGATTTAGTAAGTTTAATTAATTTTTCAGTTTTGGTAGGCTATATAAAATTGCTATACAAACTGGCTATGTGCAATTAACAATCGCAGCTATATTTCTGAAGTCTTCAGTTGTGAAATACTTTATTGTGCATAACTCTTTAGGTTTTTGAGATTACAAAGACATCAGTGCATAATTAATTAGAAAAAGGAAAGCAACTCAGGAAAAATGCAAATGAAACCATGCTCCATGATAATATTTAAAAGTCCTATGCCACCCAGTAAAGGAAATCCCTTCTCCAGTTTCCCATAAACCAAAGGCCTTAAGTCTTCACTAGCACCAGTGGATCTTAATGCACTTTGCAGACAGCTCTGCTTCCAGTCTCATCAGCAAGCATTCAAATTATGAGGCGAGCTAGGTGTCTAATTTAGGGCTGGCACAACTCCCCTAGATAGGGAAAGGCCATGACTTGAAGAACTTTATCACAACCAGCTGAACCTACACAGTGCTGAGGATCAGCTACTAGATTCCCTTCACTCCCCTGCCCTATCAAAGCACAAGGGTATCAGAAGTGATGTGGGAAACCAGCAAGCACTCAGATGCCTGGAGCATAACTACCATTGGCACACACAGTGAGGTGTCAGTCTTCTGCTAAGGTAGCTCTGAATCCCCAGCAGCAATTGCTAGTTCAATAAGCTCAATATTTCTCCTTCCAAAAGATGGTGTCTGGATTGAGAGCCTAATGCATTTAGCTCAGCTAAATGCTCATAGTTCAGCTGCAGCTGACCCTCAGGGCCAAGAGAGTCTACCCACCCATGAAGACTACAGATCATCATTCTGACTCAGCAAAGTCAGACATATTTTGTTCTTTCTACACAAAGCTACTTCCCACAAGTGTTTGTTTTACAGTGGCACATTGTAACGGTGGGCGACTTCCGCAATCATTCTGTTTCTAGCACAGAGTATCTCTGAAGAAAGAGAATTTGGAAAGGCAGTATCAGCTTCTCTATTTAAGTGACAAACTTCAAGCATCCTGCTGAACTTGTGCGTGTTATCGCTGCTGACAGTACAAACTCTTTAAAATAACCAAGATTTGTACGTTCAGCTCATGGCTTCCAACGCACTTCCTCAAAGGACCGGTGCTATTGCACATCTGACGGTAACACACCTTGGCTCATCACAAGTTTCTTCCACCATAGAGCCAAGTAGGGGCTCACAGACTAACCCTTGTTAAGTCAGAAGCCAGCTATATTTTTAATCTAAACCCTGCGACTCATAAACTTCTCTCATGCAGCATGCAGGTAAAGTAGAATAAGGAGGACAAGAGCTTCCTCTAGCCTGAGGTTAGTAACAACCAGGAAAATGCCTGTTTCCCCAGTGGAGGGAAGTGACTGAGAAGATCAAGTCTCATGAAGCAAACAAAAAATGACACAGCACCGTGAAGCAGAACATAACATGAATTACCCAAGCTCCCACAATTAGGGACTCGGTTTTTCTGAAGGTAATTTTGGGAGATTCCTTCTCTGTTCCTATTGCTCCACTTTCCTAAGCAAACTCCTGTATCCCTGTTTTCCTCAAAGGATGCCATCATCTGGTTTCTACTTTCTATAGACCCTCAAGACTGAAGGACATGTAGCATTTGGAGAAGAGAAAGCAGAGTACTAGGAAGCAGCTAGGCTAAGACTATCCTCCAAAAACCTGCTTTTCAGTCCCATTAAGGATGATTTATTTTAATTAGTTTGCCAACGGAAATTAAGAAAGAAGCCATCTGAAAACCTCTATAATTAAGCATAATTTTAGTAGCCTTTCCAAAAAAACCCTACATGAGGTAGACAAGATTTAGGAAAAACTGGTGCAAGTACGAAGTCTGCTAGTAACAAGTAGCGGACTTGCTATTCACAATTTCAGACCTGAGGTAAGGAAACACTGGTAAGGAAGATGAAATGAAGCTTATTGAAAAGTCCTACACAGTGAAAACCAACCATACGCCTCGTTTCAAAGTTGTCATGAATTTGGCTCATTTAAGTTATACACATATTCAAACCTGTACACCATGGGAAGCAGACTGACAGCCAAGTTCTACCATGGTGTCTAACCTATTAACTTCTTAGTTTGTTTTCACTTCCATTATTTTATAATATTTGTTTTCTATTTCCTCCTTTTTCTCAAGGAAAGGGATGCTTTAAGTGAGACAAAAATTTATACCAACGGACTGCTAAATCTCTTTCATGTTTATTCAGACATAGCTGCACAGCTTATTAACAATGTTCCCAGTTCACCTTCAGGTAAAAAAACATGCATTATACTGGACATTTATATGTAGTTTTGTATGCTGCACTCAGACTTCTTACCAGTAGCTTGCAGCTTGCTCTAGATTACTAATAGAAAGTTGCTACTTAGCGTGTCACACTCCTGCTACAGGAGTCAGATTTTTTCACATTGCCTTAGAAATATTTTTCTCTAACCAATGCAGCATGATATTAGGGTAGAGGTTAGCTTGTTCAGGGTTTTGTTTGGTTGGTTTTTTAGGAGTGGGGGGTTGAGTGGTGGTGCAATAATTACTTTTGTTGGTATTTGAACAGTTTAGATAGTTATCTAATAAAAGAAGCAAGCAATGTGATCAAAGATTATACAGTCAGAATCCAGAATCAAACTAAGTGTAAAGGAACAAACAATTTTAGGCAGTTACACAGCTGTCTGTCAAAGTCACAATCTAGTTTGATGTATGATGCTTCAGGCACATAATTAAGCTAAACAGCTTTCAAGACAGCTTTCTTCCTTAAAACTGAAAAAGTAGGTAGCTACTAAAACATTACCTTGTTGTTGAGCAATTATTATTAAAATAAGCCATTAGCTGTTACAAAGTATTTTTCAGAGAAAATATTTTTAAGTATCTAAACAATTGCATCATGGCAAAATTGCACACAGGAAGCCTAAACCAAGCTATTTTATTATTATAAGATATTTTAAGATCAGGAATCTCTGACTCCTTAATTTAGAGATCTCTGAAATGTACTATTAGATATTCCTTAAAAATTGATGCATTTTTCTGTGCACAGAGAATCCTTCATTGTTCTTGTTTGACAAGACCAGGGTTGAAGGCAGACATTGCTAAGCTAAATTTAATGGCCCATATTATGGAGGTCCACAAGTTTTGGTTTACTTGTAAACTTACATGATTATTAAAATAGAACTTTGGACATTAAAAAAAAATATTGAGCATGGCAGTAAAACTCTGAATTCTGATCATAAGCCAAGTCACAGGGATAAACTTCAAGAACTTAATCCACAACAGCAGGAGGAAGAGGAGCATATTTGGTAGGGGAAATGCACTTGCTGTGAGAAGACGACTTGTTCTAACCTCTGTGCGAAGGTCTGAGCAACTGCCTGGTTTTTTTTGCAGCCCAACAGTCCCTTCTCAGTACAGCAGTGCCTGAAGACATCTGCAGACAGCCACAGGTACACCCAAAGAGAAATTCAACAGGAGGAACTACAGTGGCTGCACTGAATTCTTAATTGAGTTTGCACAGTAGTTTTACTGTTCTGGAATATTTGACAGCTATGAATTATACAAGTAAAGTGTCTGGACAAAAGACTGTTTTCCAGGAAATGTACCTTGCAGGGTCAAAAATCCAGAAAATCTCCTCAGACTTCACAACCAGGAGCCAGACTCCACGTCACAAAGCTCAAAGGTTCTTGTTCAGAGATGTTTTAAACTAGCAAATTACAAATGGACAGTTTGGTTTATTATTCCACTTATCTGGTTACTGACCAGTATTTTAGGGTGGGTTACCCTTTTGGTTCTCTGAAACTGTTAAACTGTCACTGAATTCCACAAACTAAAAATAACCAGAGCAGTAGTATAATAGAATAATAATATCAGAAAACAGGATAACAGAATGAACTACATTGGCATGTAAAGATGTTTATTGACTTCAAAGTGCAATTATTTTGATTACGTACATATTACCTACATATACCAAGACTTCGTTGAAGCCCAAACTTCTTCCATTCTGGCAGAGAATTTTTATATTGAATATCTCTTCACATAGAAAGAAACAAGTAGCCTCAGAATAAGCAAATAAAGGTATATGGCACTCTAATTTGTGGAAGTAGATAAGTTTTCTTCCCCCACATGAGGTTTCTAATCATAGCTCTTCATGTACATATAGAACACGATAACTATAAAAGTAGAACTTAGATGTATAACTAGAGGTACAAGTATTTTAATGGATAGCCACATCCAATTGTTGATACACAAAAACAGATCAGACTACAATTACAAAGGTATATACAACACCAGTGTTTACCATTGTAGCAGGAGATAGCATCTGAGACACCTGATTAGCTTTCAGCAACTATTTGTTGACCCATTTTTCAGGAAAATCCCTCTTCTATTCATTAAACTGTTCGTAACTCAGAATTACACACAGGCATATTTGTAAGAGGTGCTATTCAGCTATTTAAGCTCATGAAAGCTACTTTTGCAGAGCCAGCAGAGGGAGTACAGACATCATTTTACTTATCAGCTGTGAAAAAGATACCTTGTAAGAAAGCACTAAAAGAGCTATGCCTGCAAATCTAATGCACTTAGTTTAAAGCATGCCAAGAATTTTCTCGGTCTTTCATAGACGTGTATGTCAATGGGCAGCAGAGTTGGTGTTTTGCTTCTGATCCTCAACCAGCTGTCACATCATAAAAGCCTCATACCTGATGAATGGCAGGAGGAACTCTAACAGTACTAACAAGTACCATAAGGCCTGATACTTCATATGCGTAAAAAAAAGAAAAAAACAACCAAAACCTCAACAACCGAAACCATCATATATCTGCAATTCAAGTTTTTATTCCTATGGATTCTGCTGTTTCTCAGTTTCAGAAAAACTAAATCCTTTTGGCTGTCCATTTCTTAAAAAACAACTTCATCTGGAAGACAAGCTGAAAAACCCAGAGTTCAAGACAAGCAGAGGAGCCAGCAAGGCACACAGCAGTGCGTGACTAGAAAGTAACAAACAGTGAACCTTTCTGCTGGTATTCACAGAGGCACACACCTACTGGCAAATCTGGTTTTACAGAGCCTCTGAGGGAAGAGCTCTGCTGCTTTATTTAGCATTTCCATTGATCAGCCTGCTTTGGAGTTGACAATTATGACTGAATGGTGTTGACACAATGGCAGCTGTGGAAAAAGGTTTGGAAAGAGAAATAGGCCTTGAGCAGACAGATTGATAACTTGTTGCCATCTCATGGAATTGAACCCAAATCTCTCGGCCAACGTGAGACAACATACCTTCCTGGCAAAAACTCCACAGATATCCATGTTTTTTAGTCTACAAAATTGACTAGTTTTTTTCTTTTTTTTTCTTAAATAAAGTCCACATTTATTAACTTGTTGGTAAGAGGCTAAGCTAATATAAAATTCTTTCCAATTTTAAGCATTTATCAAATAGTTTTAGGGTGGCTATTTCTAAGTTTCACTATTTAGAAGTCTGTATATGAGAAACTCACACAAGTGCAATGAATGCCTTTGTCTCAAAGTTTCCTCTAGAAGAGCAGCAAAACACTCCTCCTCCCAAAGAAAAGATAAATTTCCATCATCTTAAACTTCACATGAACTTTAAAAAGCTTTGACAGCTTGAATCATTAGATTTTGATTACTACCTACCAAAGAAGAATGTGCCTGTAGCTACATAATTTAGCCTTCACTTGTTTCAAGTTTTAAATATAGAAGAACCACCCTTCAGCAGATTAGATGGCTGTTTCTTCTCCCCATCTACAAGAAAGCGGTTTTCACTTCTCAGCTTCGTTTTCACATGGCAGATCCACAAAATTAGTAAGTCAGAGTGGGCTGAACTGGTTCCCGTCTTACAGAGCTTACATGATATTTTATAGCTGACTAAAAAGTTTTACCCCTATCATGCAACAAAACCACCTCACAGTTTTGCTGTCGAAACTCAGAGCTCCTGCAGTGCTCTCTATTTGTGTGCTGTGCCTGGGTGGTTCCCAGGTCTCCAGCTAGGCTGCTCAGTATGTTCTATGCAGAGCAACCACAGCAAGGAAAGCCATGCTTCTTCCATCACAAACATGGTGATGATCAAGTATCAGGATGCATCCCAACCACTCTGATCATCCTTTCCTTCCCCAAGTTATTGCAGTCTCTTGTGACAACAGTGAAGTTCCTGCAGGTACATGGAAAGCTTATACAGATAGTAAAAATGCTTTTTTTTCAGGCAGACTGAGACCAGACTCACCACACCAATGGTCCAATACCAGCACCAGCTCAAAACATGGCACAGACCTACACTGAACCTGCTCAAGTAAAGAAAATATGAAACCATATTCACAGGAAATATACCACAAATTCTAATTGATCCGGCAACTGGAGCCTTGCTAAGCTTCCAAATAACTATGCTTATAACACGCTTTACATTTGAGAGGCCAACATTAGGCTTCTAATCAGCAAGTTGAGACACATGATCTACTTATATAAAGTAAGTAGGGTGAGGGGGAAAGGGCTGAAAAGCCCCTTGAAACACGAGCATCCTTACTCTTGGTTAAGTTTCTACAGCAAACTCCCCAGAATTTTACACTTTAGAATTACTACAGCTGCCTTTAAGGATCTACAGAGGATTGTTGTTATCTCAGTTTTTAACCTGAAGATCTAGCATTTAGTACACAACTGAACAACTACTGATTCTAGCATTAATCACTCAAGGATTAGAGACTTTTTAAAAGTCAGTGTTGAACTTGTGCTCTTCCCCATCACCTGTTTTCACCATCTGAAGAGTCTGTCTCAAGTTCTGAAGTCTGTGTGCATCTTGTGGGTTAAAACTTTACATTCCTCCCATCATATGCAAGGTTCACCTGACCAAATAGAAACACCTACCTCTAAGGTAGGCACTTCAGGTGCTTTTTGTAAATAGGCAATGGATAAATTAAAACATATATATCAAAATGTAGATTTAGCCACCTAGGATACGATCTAAAATAGTCACACGAATCTCATCTTAGATGCGCTTGCGTCGCTTCAGCAACAGAAGCGGCCCAGAGTGACTAGTTTCAGTTTTTTAAGACGCTTATGTAAGTGGCCAGGATTGCTCTGCCAAAGTTAAGCACAGTCATCTGGGCTGAACGCGCATATGAAGCAGCTGCACTACCATGTCAGAGCAAGAGGAAGGATGTGGCTTCACAGTTAGTTTAGGAATACTCAAGCCTGTGCTACTGCCAGAAGGCACAGCCCTGCGCCAGCACCGCCGCTCACCTGACCTCAAGGTCAGGGGACAGCCCTAGATGAGAACCAGTGACAAGGAAGACAGCAGCAACACCAGCGGTTCCTCCTGAAGGTCACACAGTGACGGGACTGCCCCTTCCAGCCAGCACAAGCCTCACCAGCTCAAGTCAATCATGGAAGCCCTTCTCCACACCCCCACGCTCACTCTGGGAAAAGCTGCACCTTCCCTGCAATGCCCCACCGCAGACCATCACCAGAGTCCCTCTTTGGCCTTCCCCCTTCCAAGTCAAGCAAAGCCACCTCAATCTACTTCTCACCACACACTGCAGGACAGCCCCTCATCAACTGTCAGGAGAGGTGCGAAAACAAGGCACCATTTTCGGGTTTCGCCTCACAAGCACAACTTAAGGCAAAACCCACTGGTCACGCTCTTGCTCATGCTGCCCAGCATGGGCCAGTCCTCGCCAGCACAGGAGAGTCCTGCAGCTGGCTCAGGCTCCCTGTCCTGCAGGGTGGCCAAGACCTTTCCTACAGGCATCCTCATCCCCACGGCAGGGTACAGGTGCCAGGCAGCCTCAGCTCCCCTGTTAACTCTCACTCCAGGAATCTAGGCCATGCAGTAGCCCTACCACCACGTCACCATTTTCAATTACTGCCAACTGTAACAGCAAAGAGGAAAGCCCATCAGAAGTGGTTTTTACTTTGTCAGCTCAGTAATGCTCAGGAGGGGCCTTTGGCAGCTCCCCATCAGGAGCTTGAAATGGGCCTGTTTTACAATCGCTGCCTCAAAGTAACATGTATTTACTTTGTCCAGTTTAAAGCATTTTGCCCAGGGTTATATTTATAACCTTATTCTGCATATTAATTTCTGTAGCCTTAGATTTGACAATCAATAGAAGGCGAATATAAAGCTTTGAGCCTATGCAAATTCAGCGTTGCAGTTTAGGAATGAGAGGTCCACCTACCAAAAATGTTACAACTGTCTTCCCAGAAAATATGAAGTACTCCCCTCGAGCATACATCCCTTGTATTTTTCCATCTGGTAAACCAATTTCCTGTGTTAGGAGGTAGGACAACACAGTTTTAGGGTGTCAGACTTTGCACAACCAAGATAACGTTTTCTAAACCATTTTGCTAATATGGTTTGAGGAGCTGCTGTTCAGTGCCTGGCAACACCAGGATCAACAAGAAAAAAAGAAAGCCATGCACAAATTGCTCACTCACAAGCAAGACTTAGCATGTACCACTGCTTCATATGCTGGTATTTAATTTTGGATGCGCGTGTTTGTACTAAAGTTCTTTCAAAAGGTTCCCATAACCTGGTATGCATTGCAGAGTGGATGTCTCTATAGGATAACTCCACTGCAAGTGCCTCCACTACCAGTAAACAACGCACATGCACACAAATCCAGAAAAAGAGACCCTGCTTTTCTCAAATCCTAGAGAATTTAGTCCTTTATGCCCAAATCTCTTTCAACTCACTTTAGAAATACAGCTCTAGTTTAGGAACAAATCCTTAGATCTGCAGTCACCACAACAAGAGCTACCTATTATCAAAATGCATCTGAAAGCAGACTCTGTGAAGATGTCAAGATGTTTCACTATGCAAAGCAAGCTCATTGCAGAATATGAAAAATCACGGTCACTGTTAACTGCATGGATTTTGGAGCAGAAGTAGGTGAACACAAGCTGAAATTATTTGTGTTATTAATAAAACAAAAGTAAAGCAGTTGTGCTAGCAGCAGTAAAGCACCTTCCTACCCTCTCCAGCTGTCAGTCTCAACTATGCATATTTGAAAGCCATCTGGCACATACCCTGACAGCCAGTTTAAATCATTTCATGTTTCATACAACCTCAACAGAGTGAGGCTGGTAGGCACTGCTCTAATTTAAGTATTGATTTGCACTGTATTCCATAGGCTTTGTGAAGTTCTGCACCAGCTTCACTCCCAAGTGAAGAAAAATTGGCAGACCCAAGCAACGTAAAGCAGCCTGAAGTGCAATATCAACACTGATGGCAGTAACACCTGGATGGAAGTGAAAAAACTCCTGTTCAATACGTATATTAAGATCCTGATCTACTATCTACTATATCTAAATAACCAGAAGAGATTCATAAATACCACGCTTTCTCAAACAGTTTAAGGGCTAACCATACCTGCCACCTTTTCTACCCTTTTCTTGTTACTATCTACTCAGTCTTCTCTATGTAAAAACATCACAAAGCAAGCCTGGATGCTCAGCACAACAAGCACATTTTCTTTTCCTCCACTGTAGTATCAGAAGCCCCCTAGGCATATAGTTCTTGTGTCTTAACCCAAATATACTTTTATGGAACACCCATTAGTTGAAGGCTGGCACTCAAACCACTCTCCCATCTACTGTCAGAGCAATAACTTCAAGTTCTCCTATGTGAAAAGGTTAATGCTCTCCAGGGGATGGTTTCATGTGACTACAGCACAAGGAGGAACATTCCCAACCAAAAGATTCATGTTGCTTCTCTTGTGTGAGACTCACTTTTCACCTCGGGGAGACAAGTTTGTGCACAAAGATTGTGTAACAAATCATCTAGTGGTGCACTGAGTAGAGTGAAAGTAGCAGAGATGGCACAAAGCAGGGGGAAATTATTGCAGTTAGTCTAAGATGGAAATGAAAGTAGCCATGAGGCCACCTCAGCCAGCCCATGAAAATCTAAAACAAGCTAAATAGGCAATTACAAATTATGCTCTCTCTGTCCTCAGTCTCTTGGATTATGCTGATCAACCAGCAGCTTCAGAAGGCCATCATAAAAGTCTGACAAAACTTTGGAATATTAAAAAAGCTTTAAACATATTAACAGAAGTGACTAACAAATCATTTGATGGGGACTTAAAAGACTCCTATCACTTGAAACACCTACCATAAAAACCCAAATATTTTCCAAGCTTTTGGAGAGTCACAGTGACTACCTTCAACTTTTTAGAACACTCTACAAGTATTCTTTAAAAAAAAAAAAAAAAAAGTGTGCTGTAGCTACAACACTTCTTTATCACTAGTGGCCTAAGCTCCTTAATTCAATAAAGGCCATAGCACTGTGGTTACTTCTTTCTACAGTGGAAAAACTCCATCAAACACAGCTAGTGACTCTTCCTCCTATCCCCATATGGAGCCACCAGTTGTTTTGATTTATTTAAAATCCAGACAGAAGTCAAAATACATACCACAAGCAATACATCCTCATATTTGCAGAGACTCAGGGGCAATCTTGAAAAAGCCATGCAGACAAGCCACCAGTTGCCGGTCAAATAACAAGTGCAAAAAAAGTTATGTGATTTCTACATAAGGGCACATCTGTAACACTCCAGATAAGAGCACTTGATTTTTCTTTCACTGGGGTACGTAATGTAAAGGTGATTAAGTTCATCTTTTATTCAAAATCTTAAAATTATTATTAAAGTTTAAGTTTTAATGAAGGCATAAGCAGAAAAAGAGCACACCACTGTGACTCTTGGGTTGAGTCCCAGAAGTTAGGTAGCTGCTTAAAGCAGAGTGGGCTGAATCATCTTTCCTGCCTTGAGTTGGGGTTTACTGCTATCAACTATGCAGAGTGTGGTACATCCTGGGCCTCCTCTGACCAGACACTGTACACCAAGTGGTGAGAACCCAATAGTGTTGTTTTCCCTGCTGCTACCTTATCTTTCTGTGAATATAAGGGCACAAGTAAGGGTAGCAGATTACAAGTGATAGGCTCCCAGAAGTGTGTTTTAAGAACATGGTGTTTCCTGTGCTCACTGGGAATTAAGGCGACATCCAGCTCATACACAATATTAAAAAAACTGAGACATGTAAACCACTGAAATCCACTGTAAATAGGAGGCCATGCAGAAATGTACCCAACTCTCTTCTCCAAAGCAGCATGAGATTATAGGGAGCAATAAGCCAAGGTTACCCCTAGTGCTGAGACTGGTCATGCTGTAAGTGGCAGAACCAGCCAGACTTAGTGGCCAGCACCAAATTTTCTCAAATGTCATCCTCAAAATGCATCTGTGCACTCTTTAACTGCACAATACAGTTGCAAACACCAGTAAGGAGGAATATATTCTCTTTCTCAGTCCATTCTGCTTCAAAGGCAAGGCACATGTTATTTGTCTGCTTTGTTACAGCAAATACATATTATCTCTTACTGGACAAAACAAAAACAAGTTGTATTTATTTTCAGAGCTATTTCTGATTTTTTTTTTAAATGCCTCCTACATTTTCCTTAGATTTCTTCTCCCACAAGACCTTTGAAGCACCAGTAGAGAAAGCCTCATACCTACTTTGCAATTCACCAAAATTAAACTAATAACACCTCCTGCTGTCATCTGTCAGTTAGAGTAAGATTTATAAGTGGCAGCAGAAATAATTTTCATAACGTTTACTGGAATATCAATAGCTTGAACAGACAGATCCTTCAAAGATACTGCTCATATCAGGTGGAACCGGTCATGAAAACTAGAAATTCATTTAATTAACTGTATTCGAAAGCCTGATAATTTAAAAATAAAAGACATACTGGACAATACCATGTATTTGTGCAGAAATTACATTCTGTGTGAGTAGGTGCAACCATTCCAAGATGGGTTAGTCTAACATTTTGCCTGTTGATTTCACTGTACATGTCACTTCCTGGAAATACTCCTTCTATACTGTTCATTATCTTTGCTTATACCTTCTGTGTGAAACTGCCGAACACATTTTTGTTTTTTACATGCATTAACAGATGTTTGGAGGGTTTCATGAACAAAAAATTCTTACTAACTTTTTTATCACTCTGCTGCTCAATTAATGAACCTGGTCTTTTCAGCTAACTGAAGCCTAAGTTAGAACACTAACATTAGTTACAAAAGTGAAGGAATCCAATCTTTATAAAAGCAAGCTATTTTAAATTAAATTAGTAAATCTTAATGCTTGTGAGAAATACCCATCCTCTACATTAAGCATCATAGATTCGCTTTTCTTTTTCAAACCAGCAACAGTATCACCTCATCTCTTCTGCCTCCCTTGTTCTTCAATCTGTTAAATTTTGCAAGAAGAAATAAAAATATCTTCAGAGAAAATTTAACAGGCTTGAATAAAAAAAACCCAAAAAACCTGCTTGAGACCGTTGCACACACTCTAGAAAGCCAGTAGGCAGAGCTAATCCTAGCTTTTTAGACACAATATTGCAACTCCTAGATTTTATCTAGTTTTTAATTAAAATGCTCTATAGAGAAAGATCCTTATCTCCTGAACTGCAACTTTTAACAAGTATTAATATTATTATTATTACTCATTTTAAGACAAGTAGAGAATACTACAGAATACAAATTTAAGACTATTACTGCAATTGTATTGATCCTTTTGTAGTAAAGTAAGCACACATTTCTATAACAGAGATCTCTTATAGATTCAAGCACTCTTCCTTATTTCTCGAAAGACATTTACTTTTAAATGCCCAGGACTAATCATAGCTGTTCGTTATTCTGCATTAAATTTTGCTAACTCGAAACTGACTTCACCTCTAATCAAAATGTGAATCCCTCTTTGCACTAGTATTATTTTCTCTTTAAAAACAGAAGAGAACATATATTAAAATAAAGAGTTCAAACACTGAAAGACATTACTGAGGTCACATTTCAGTGGTAAAGAATGCCATTAATATTTAGTCTACCTTAATGGAAGAAATTCGAGTTAGAAGATACTTTAGGTTATCTTGTCCACCCTCATGTCAAGAGAGACTTGCTTGCTATGGCATGTTATTGATTGTTTTGCCAGCTTCATTTTGAACTTGTCAGTTAATTGTAAGTTTCCAGCTCTAAAATCTTAAATGTTGGTGAAGTTAATTCTTCCAAAGCATCTGTTTTTGAGGTGGCTTTAGCTGATACAGCCTATGTTTCTTCCTCCTTAGTATCATCTCGTGATTACCTCCCATTTACCACATTTTTCTTTCTAAATAAATTTAAACAGTTAAAAATACAGATAATAGTAGTAATTACTAGACCTTTGTGCCTTTGCTACAGGACACTTTCAAGCCTCTCAATTTCCTTTGAAGCTTTCTGCAACACAGTTTAGAGGTTGGCATTTTTAACAGCTGACAGAAGTTCTCTATATTGTGGTCCACAAAAGAGTGACTTTCTAAACGAGATTCTAACTTTAGGCTACAGTGGATTTTAATTTGCAGGATTATCCCCAGATTATTAGCTGAATATGCATTACACGAATGGGGATCCTTTCCTTGTGCCATTTTTTGTATGTAATGCAACTTTGTGTAAGAAACCGATACAGTTTACTCAACACTAGTGTGACAGAAGTCTTGTTTTCTCCTTTAAATTCCCAAACACATCTGCTTAATCTGCAAAAGTAACAGTATGTGTGCTTACAAAGAGTACATCCATAATTCCCTTTAAGATTAGTTTTGACTTGTATCATTTTAATGATCCACATGGCTCTCCATGCTTTTTTCTTTGAGTGGATAGAAGTAATAATGTTGCAATTTGGCATAATAATGTTGCAATTTAGCACCGACATAGGAACATTGATTGAGGAAAATCTGCAAGTATCTATCCACAACATAGGATTCACGTTTCCTTCAGCTAACCCAGCCTGGGTCGGTTACCATAATCAACAGTAGGAGCAGCAATAAACCGAACCACACAATGATGCTGCTCCAGACTGAAAATTTCACATTCAAGTGTATGAGTTTTTTTCCCTCACTGAATTCAGTGACCACTTTTTCCACTGACACCGAGAGTTTCCATTCATTATGCCATAAGTATTAAAGTCCTAGTACATTGGAAGCTACTCCTGCCAGAAGAGCCAATAGTTTAAAGATACACAAGTTCACTTCTATTGGAATTCACGATTTGTGGTGTTTGGAAGAAATCCTTGAAAAGCGACAATAAACAGCAGAAAAAAAATGGCCCTGGCTGTAGCTACAGATACCACCTTCTGAACACACAGTATCGTGAAGCAGGGAATTGGCAAGTTATCTGACCAACACCTTTTCAAGCACCTAAACCTATTGTTTTAACGCAAATTCACTAGGACCCAGGAATGTTTTAGAGATACAGGAGTTTTTCTACAGGCAGTGGTTTTCCAAAGGTACACTCCATACCCCAGGAAATCAAAATTGCCAACCACTAATGATGGAAGATATTTCACAAGTACAGTGGGCTTGGAACCTGACTTCTAAGAAGGGACATGATTTGAATAGTCACCTAGCCAGTCACCTCTCAAGCACTGTGAGGCGAGCTATCAGCAAACATTCTCAGAATGACTGTTTCAGACACAGCATAAGGTACTATCACCAGTTCCTTCCGAACAGACCTTGAGAAGAAAGCCTCAGCAACTGAAGTTACGAATTTACGAATGCCGTATATAACAGGTATCTAAGGATTTCTGTAATGTGGATCTTAAAATGACAAGGAAAAAAGCCCCCGAAATTTTGTTACTGTTCATGTCTCTCGTCACCACCCGCTACAGTTTAAAGAGTCAAGTGTAAGAAAGATTTACGTGGCGTATAGAACATGCACAGCACTACATAAACGCCTATCACAGCTGAACTAATACACTGCCCGTCAGGCTGCGAACCCTGGGACAGGCTCAACCACAGTTCTCCGTTTCTAAACGCTTCCCCGGGCTCAGGCTGAGCCCCTTCCTGCCCCTGGTGAACGCCACTCGCACGGCCGCTCTAAAGGAAACGCTCCTGGGGACCACAGACGGCTTTTCACGAGATCTTCCTCTCGAAATCCCAAGTCCTTCCGACTTCAGCCTTTACCGACTGACCATGGGGCTCGGCAGGAAGCCGGGGCAGATGGCGGCGCGGACACCCACCCCACTCCGCCCCACCGCGAGCGCTGCCTCCCGCGCTCGGCAGCGGCCAGCCAACCCCGGCGGAGGCTCCAGCCCGCTCCCAAACTCACGTGGTGCTACAGCCAAAGGTTACACGCACCGCCGGGACGAGGATGACACCGCCGTTAGAGCCGCTTCCCACCGTGGAGCGACCCCGAGCGGGGACAGGCTCACCCACGGCGAAACCCCCGCGAGGGCTTCGCTCTCCCGGCACCCGAAGTGGTGTCGCATCCCTTCCTCGTCCGCGCCGGTCGATGAGCAGCCCGGCCAGGCATCGATAAATCAAAGCAGCCCGCCCGCTCCGACGGAAAGCTGCGTACGACTCAGCCGCGGCCAAAAACACCGCCCTGGGGGCGCGGCGGGCGGGCGAGGGAGGCAGGGAGGCGGCGGGGGAGGCTGCGCGGGTGCCGGGCTCCCAGCCCCCGCGGGGCGGCGAAGTGCCCGGGATGTCGGTGTCGTGCTGCCGCAGCGGGCTAATCCCGGCTACTTAACCCGGCGGGCGGCAGGGGCTGAGCACCACCTTAATCCACGGCGTGTGCGCGCCCGCCCGCCGGGAGCTTGCGGGGCCGCGGCGTGCCGGCCGTGTGGTCCCCGACGGTGCGGCGGTGCGCTCCCGCGGCGGCTCAGCCCCGCATCTGCTGCCCTCAAGGTCACGCCGTGCCCCGGCTGCACGGTGGCGTCCAGGTGCACGCTCCGGTTACCTGCGGGGAGAACCGGCGAAAGCCCGGGAGCGCGGCACCCAGTCCCTCCGGCCGCGCCGGCCC
>VZTG01001537.1:596590-646321 GCA_013397845.1 Melanocharis versteri
CGATGGTGAGGATTAGGGAGCTCCGGGTCCAGCCTCCCGTCAGGCGTGTCCGCCTCTCGGGGAACCCTGGCAGCTCCCTCAGGAGAATGGGGAAGGTGTGGGGGCCGCAGGTGTTCAGCGCTTCCCAGTCTCCAGCCGAAGGCTCTTCGATTGGAGAAAGAAAAACAAATGGGGTTATCAACGTTTGAGCCCAAGTGAGCTGTCCAGGGAGACGTTGGAAGGGAATAACAGGAGTGGGAATTAAACTGGAAATTTAAACCCTGATTTCAGTTCTCTTCCAATGCAGTAGATCTCCCACAGTCCCTTCCCCGCAATGAAAAATACCCATCCATAAACTGTATGTCATTCTATAACCTATTTGGGGGAGGGGGGGGAGCGGGGGTTGAGCTGTGTTTTGACATCCTCCACTCTCCTCTGTTGGACATCTCGCTGGAGTTACTGGCCAGCTGTACCCCAGGCTTTCAGGTTCTTTGAGCCTGTCATAAATACGCTGCTTCACCTTCGTTATCGTTCAAATCCCAGTGCTGCAAAGGAAATGAATGGAGAAGCTTATGCAGCTCTACGGTCGCAGATCCGAGATGATGCAGAGCCTAGAGGGTTAAAGCAACAGGATGAAGTCAGCACAAAGCAGCCCACAAGGACTGGCAAATAAATAAATCATCCTAACTACGCTATTATTATGGCTTGCCTGAGGTTCATTGTCTCTTTCTTTCTTACCTGAATGTCTGTTACATTTTTCTCCTTGTTCAAGAGAAGCAATCAAAAGAGACTGTGAGCAGTAAATGGCTCCTGCCCATTTTGGATGTTGCTAAAAATACTACCTTACCTCTCCATATCTAGAGGTCAATTGAAAAAATCAAAATAATGAGGTAAGCCATCCTGCAGACTGTTCTGTTGAGGAGATTTCTTGCATTTCTTCCCAGAAGGAGAATATAAAACTATCTGAACATACATGAAACAAACTCTCTTGCATTCTGTTTCCAGTTCAGCATCCTCCTCTGCACTTATGGCTGTAGCTCAGTGAGGCTTCCTTCCCCAGGCACTTGGAAATTACATTTCTCAATACAATTTTATAAGACTGGCATATGTGTTCTGCACAATTCTGCCATATCTCCTAGCTCTCGGGCAGATAAAATTAGTATTGGTACAGCTAAGAAGGAGATGATGTGTTTAAAGCACTGCAGTTTGGGTACATGTCTGTACCTGCTTCCGTTTGTCTTGAGGGAAGGTAGGTAGGTTGTGCTTCAGTACTTTTTCTATGAAATGGGAATAATGTCCTATTTTCTTCACAGGAAGGAAGCAGAGGTGGGAGGGCTACATATCATCATTATCTTTTATGGTAGAATTTTCTATGTGGATACATTTTTCAAGGCACACAATATTCATTTAATGCTTCTCTTGCTTTGATGTACAGGGATAGCATAAAAGCATGCAACAGATTGACTGAAAATAAGGAGAAATTTCTTATAGCTCCACAGAATCTTCTCCCTGAGGATTTAAAAATTTTCCAAATTAATCATCATTGTCCAATACACTACCTGATTTTTTCTTCTTTTTTTTTTTTTTTTTTTTTTTTTTTTTAGCACCTTGGATTTGCCCACACCAATTCCNTTTTGGTGAGAAAGAGATTCTCATGCTGCTTCTAAAGATTAGGACATATAATTGACTAACAGAAAACATTCCATATAGTATAAGGCATGCAAAACCAAGAAGCACAAAGGAATATTTCTGGAGAACTTTCATTTAACTTTTGAGGAAACAGTATCATTTCAGGAAAATTTGGAGTGGTTTGCAGACCATTTGGAAAGGCCAGATTTGACGGATCAGTGCCAGTACTTCAGCTCATTCTATGACCAACACACTAATGACACAAGATCACACATTTTAATAGACACAGAAAATGTGCCACAGAAAATTTAAGTGGATTGCCTGTATCTAATCTACTGACTACAAGACTTTTAACATAAGAGAAAGAATTAGAGTATTTGGATCATTACGATATTTGGTCAAAAATGAATAAGATGACCAAGGTCTGAGTGCCCACCTCACCATCCTGTATCAACTAGGGGACTTTTGGCAAAATCTCATGGTGGATTTGACTGAGAATAGAGAAAACAGGCTTTTCTTAGTTTGTGTATAGAACTTAACTTTTTTGAAACTGTTTTCTTGACTATTTTGCTAGTGCTGATCCTATTCAAACTCAGTTTATTAAATTGGATGGAAGTGGAGACCACAGACTAAGTATGAGAAGTTAGGGGAATATTTGTGTGTGAGCAAGGAGGTAGGAGTGTCTAAATCTTCCACGGATTTTGCAGAACCGAATGTTTCTGTACCAGGTACATGTCTCCCAGTTGTCTTTCTCAGTTCAGTACTACTGTTTGACCAATCTCTTCAGTCCACCATGGAGAAGATTCCTGTTTTCCATGCTCCTGGCTGATGCCCTGAACTCATTCCTGGGAGGTCCTGGAGGCTGCATCTTGTGATTGTTCCAGTATCCTGCATCCTGAAAGATCAATCTGTTGCCTAAAAGACTAAACAGCCATCTAGATAGCAAACAACAGACCACTCACTCATCTTGTAGATGGCACAATGACCAAATTGCTCTACTATTCACCCATGCAGCCTAGCAATGACCTTGTGTAACAAAACAGTTATCACCATTTCATCCTGAAATCCTCCACCCCATTCTTAGGAAAGAGGCCAATCTGTAAACGTTTGCATTTTTATCAGCTCAGAATTCTTTCTCTTGACTGTTCGGGAGCTCAGGATTTGTGCATAATGTGCTTCCCCCAGAGAATGCATATGATAATTTCAAATAGTTGATTTTATTTTCTCTATTCAAGTTCCCTCTCAAAAAGCTTGGATAATTTTTTGTTGGTTTTTGTTTGGTTTTTGTTTGTTTGTTTGTTTGTTTTTGCATTCAGTTTTATGTTTTACTGTGAAACTGCAGTATCAGGAGGGTGAAAGATTAAAAGAATAAACAAAGAAATGTGAGTAGTAACAGTTATTGCACAAATTAGTTTTCATGTATATTGTATATGAAATATATCAGGAAAAGATACAATGGACTTAATATGTTAACTGTTTCCTCTTTACGTGTTGTTTTCAGGCACCTCTGCATCTCAGCAGCATTACAGTCCCAGAGCAGATGAAAGAGTGGAAAGGTATTTCATGAGCAAAGGCAGGATGTCTGCATGCAAATTAAAAAACCAAAAAACCAACAAAACATAAACCCTGGAACTGATGGAGAATTTTACCAGTTAAAGGAATTTGGGAAGGCATGAGTGAGAAGGGAAAAATATAACAGGGTGGGATAGCGACAATTTACACATCTATAAAGAGCAGGAAAAAATAAAACCATTTGGGAAGACTTTCATGATAAAACATAAATCATTAGAACCAAGTATGGACGGTGATGACATAGTATGACCACAGCTGCCTCTTAGAAAATGAGAAGTGACTGGTGATGTATACTATAACTCAGTAAATAGCTACTAAAAATGCATCCAGTGAGCATCCAGCTACCTCTATGGAAGGGTCTTTTCCTATGTATTCCCCAGTTTGGAGTTGATGCTTTCTCCCCCGTGGCAAATCCATTCTTGAATTCGTAAAGGATGGCCAAAGTTTCAAGCAAGGCTGTCCTGCATGCAGTTTTGTCCAGTTGACTAGAAAGGTTTATTGAAAATAGGCGACTGTTTCCATTTCCCAGGAGCTGCTGCCAGACATCAACTCGCAGTGCCTGTCCTTGGTATGGACATGCATTGCTCTTGCAGCCCACCTATCACCCCAAGAGTCAAAATGTAGGAGTGTCTATTATACTTACCAAACTACAAAAGTCCTTTTGGGGGTTCGTGGTACGTACAGTTCTGGATTGAAATAAAAATGTTAGTTCATTAAGTTTATGATACTGTGGGTGCTTTTTAAGGCTTCTCACTTGTCTGATGAAGTTGAGGCCTTGTCTCTGAGAGCCTCTTTTCAGATGATGTTAGTTTGTGAGGCTTCATTGATTTCACTCCTTTTTGTGACCTAGTCCACTTCATGCTGACTGAATATCTCGTTTGTAAATCGTAATGTTGTGTTCCTCTCCTCTGTGATCAAGTGACAAGGGACTTATTTATTTTTCCTCCTCTCCTCAAGATAAGAAGCAAAAGGGGTAACCAAGCTATCTCTCTCTGATGCTAACATCAACATCACTGACCAGCCTGAGTCACACTCCTGACTCACAAAAATTGGTCTTATGAAGAGCAAATGTAGCCCCTCCCTGATGTCATCAGTGCTGGGTAATTTTCTTAAGGAGAAAAATTAATTGTGTCTTAGCAGTGCTAGTTCAAAGTCCTTTGGATAAGAAAATAGATAATTCAGTCAAGCTCTAGGTCTCTTCAACAAACATTAGCATTTCTGCCCCTTGGCTATTGCTCAAGATGGGTTTGAAACATTTAAGAGTCATTAGAGGTAACAGTTCCCATTCTGCATTTCTTTCAAAGAGGATTAACTGAAAAGATGCACTACCTTATTTCTACTACCTTAGTCAAGAATTAATCATTAAAATGATAAATGATTACCAGAACGTAGCCGAATAAATTATTTGTTTACTTTGTTGATCACATACAGCTCTAAATCATCTTGTCTGGTTTCAAGATATTAAGGCAATCATCCCACCTACCTAAAATTGCATAGAATATTACTAATGACCTGCTTCACATGCGGTTTTAAATAGTTTAAACCTCTGGGCTCAGCCTTGCAAGACTTACTCAGGAACAATCTTTTTCAGATTAAAAATACAGATCTGAAGATTATCAAGGTCAAAATTCAGATATCTATGAAAAGGTGTGGATATAAAATATCTAGCATCAAAGCTTCAAAACAAATCACTCTCCACAGTAGTACAAGTTATAGCAAAAGTATTTAAAAAAATGTTTATGTTTGTGTATATATAAAATCAACACATTTACAGTGTTTAAATGTAGACTATGGGCAACCAAAAGAAGTAAGACTTGCCTTGGGCACTATCTCTATTATCAGGTAATAATAGAAACATAAATATTAAGGTAAGTAGAAACAAATTTTTAAAAATAATTCAATATATTGCTTGTCAACTCATAAAAATGACGAAAATTAACTAAGTTCTTTTAACATAAACTACATGTACTAGTAGAAAAGATCAATAGGATTTTCCTGTAAGTTCCCTTTTCTCAGTAGGATAATGTCGCAGCCTTGTCTTGAGCTACTGGAGCTTGAATATGTCATGTTATGGGTACATCTAGTAATAGTACTGCTGTAGGTTATCTTCAGGCTACAACATGTTAGGCAGCAGTAAAAGAAGTGGATTAAAAGATAGAAAAATATTTTCTACATGACAGCAGTCCAAACACTGACAATTTTGTTATCTTCAGTTCTGACTGGATTCAGTGAGAGCTGCACATGCTTAGTAATTACTAAATCTGATCCTATTTTGGTAAAAATAGCTTGGATTACTAAAAGGTATTTTAAAATGACTACATGTAAAGAGCTTTTAGATCTATTCAGTATTATATTTACAGTAAAACTTAATTTTGTTTATTTATTTATTATGTCTCACTCAGCTTGATGTTAAAAACTACCAGGCTATTTCGCTGTTCAACTAGTTATCATTGCCTTTCATGTTCAAGCCCCCAAGCCCCAGCAGGGCCTCTTTTATGAAGCCACTCAGAATGGTCAGCCAGGACTGCAGAAAGGGCCCACAGCTGCTCTGTGAAACTACGGTTAGGAGTAATTGTATGAGATGTCCTTGGCAGCATATGTAGTGGCCTTTAAAAGAGTTGCAAGACCAGCCGGCCCTCAGAAGAAAACGACTATGGGTCCATTAATGGATGTGGTGCATGGAGTTTCTTAAGAATAAGGTTTGAGTCACAGGGTCGAAGTGCCAGAACTATCACAACCTGTTTTGAAAACGACATTGAGACTTAAGCTTTGATCTTTGTAATCACGATATGTTTATCTGCCTCCCACCTTTATGTGGTTCTGTTGAAGTTCGTGGTGCTCTGTCAAGGTACAGGGAAATGTAAGCACTTGGAAAAGGGTCAGGAATCCCCCTCAAAAATAGTGTTAGTATGTATAAATAAATATAAAAATATACACGTACATATAGAGATCTTGCTTTAGAAGGAAACTAATCTAAAAAGATGCCCAGCTAAAACTCTGGAACAGTATTATAATGAGCAAAACAAACAAAAGTTTAAAAATTGTAAGACAATGGTAAAATGACCATAAATTCTGTCAGTATTAGAAAATCCACCTTGGTACCTAAAACAAAATTGTTCCTTTCCTTATTACTGTTTCTTTTCCCATGCATATCCCTATCCATTTTAATTTTGCTGTGAAAACAAGCAAAAATATCCATTTTAGAAAAAAGTTTAGGAGATCTGATTGTTTCAGATGGGAACTATACAAAATGTTGTTGGGTATTATTTGTTTGTTGGTTGGTTTATTTCTTTATTTGTTTGTTTTTAAAAAGGAACCAGAGCCCTTATGGTAAACCATGGAAGTTAACCATAAGAAATGAAATCATCAAGAGTTAATTAAGACCTTTGTAGCCAGAAAAAAGATACTGTTGTACAGATAAGCTTTGTTTGGCTTTTTTTCCTTTTCCTCTGATCTATTCCTCTTTTCTAAATTAGATAAAAACCTCCATGAAACATTAAATTGGCAAGCAAGTAAAGCTAAGATAAAGCACCTCTCTTAAAACCATAATGCCAGGAAATTCAGAGAGGTAGCTATAACAATACTCTTACCCCATACTGCAGTACTTTTAGTGTGTGGAGTTTCTCATTGTTGACTGAGATAAAAATCACATAATTTTTTGCCTCCCCTCAAAAATTTTTGGTTTGAGGTTGATGGGTAGAGTTGTTTAATAGTTTACTACAGCATTTCTGTGTTCTGCACATTGGGATGTATTCTTTTAATATTTTTGGTTTTATGGTTGACAAAACTAAATACTATGACAGGAGAAAAATCAATGAATATAATATATATCTCACATATGTATTAGATGGGGCTTTTTTTTTCAGTCATTCTGTCATTCTCATTCAAGCTCCAAACAGAACAGGTATGTAGATTAACTTGAATTTGTACATGCCTTTACAGGTTTAGGACGTAAACTGCCTAAAGAAACTAATGAAATTATATTACTTGTGTTGTGTCAGGGAGTCTCTGTATCTCTCTCAGTATAGACATTGTCTTCCATGAGCAATATTTAAAAACATTTTCCAGAACAGCAGCCTGTCCTTTGAAAATTTAAACAAGTGCACTTATTTGCCATCCTTACAAGAAAAAGGAATGTTTGTTGGGGTTTTTCTCTTCATATATTTCAACTTTGTTGCAGTCTTGAAATACATGAAAGAAGCGTGCGATCTGAAGCCTCATAGCGTGTGTCATTTTCATCAGGTTTACAAGGATCAGCAAGTATTTTTAAAAATAGAAATCACCAGGCAGGTCCAACTTATTTTGTTGTTCAGCTTCCCCACTTTTTACCTATGGTCCACTGGGTGGAAAGGATGAATGAACAACTTTGCTGAGTGCAAACCTCTTTCACGAAGTGGTAGGAAGGAGGGAGGAAGGAAGAAAATTAAATAATGAAGTTCTGGTTACACATACCCTTACTAAGCTAGCACTTTGTATATGTTGACCTATTGGAGTATAGAGATTTAGAAAGACATCTATTAATTTTTCAGAGTAAGGAGAAATTAGAGGGGTAATGGATCTCAAGCAGATCCTGAGTCATTATATCTTAGATATTCATTAGTGGACTGGTGCAAGCCAGCCATCTCCTATTTTTCAGGGCTGTTTTTAGGGGAACTTTATCAGTCTACAGGAATTGAAAGCTAACTGAACAAAAAGTACAAATAATTGATCATATAAAATACATTCACCTGTATTCCAATTACTTTAGTTTGTATTTTGAACCAGCAGTGAAATAAGAGGTGTGATACATCCAAATGTATCTAAATTATATGTCAAAAAATTTTATCAGTGTTTATGACAAATATTTCATTTTTATGCCGTAATCTGTATGGTATGGTATGTTTCCACTTGGCTTTAGTGACACAAGTTTTGGGGTGGTACTATTATTATTATTATTATTATTATTATTACATGATTAATGAGGTTTCTGTATGCTGCTTATACAATGCTTCTTCCTTCCTGAGAGTGACTGTCTGTTCTCTACTTTTGGCTTGCTTTTCTGTTGTTATTTCTAAATTGTGTACTTTTAGCTGATGACTGGAGGATCTGTTTAATTAATACAATGATTAAAGAATAGTTGCTATATTTTGCTGTACATTAAATGTCTTAGAAGAAATAATTTTTACTATTTGGTGCTTTCATTTTATTCTTCTACAGTGTTCTTATACTATGATATCTGTTATGCATAAATCCGATTACAAAGCAAAAAAATAAAAAAGAAAAAAAAAATCAAAATATAGCCAGATGTCCCTGATGAAGGATGAGCTTTATGTTGTCAAAATCAACAAGAGGGACTAAAAGGTGATATTTCTGAAAATTGTGGAAGACATATCAAAGTTTCATGAGAATTCAGAAAAGCCTAAATAATGTTTGTGTACATTGATAAGAAAATATGCTTACTTTTTACTGTGGTCAAAAAGGCAAGAGCATTCTAATGGATTGTCAGTGCAAGAGCTTTTAAAAAAGCTAATTCACTAAATGCCAGATAGTACCAGTTTAGGTGGTAAATAAATAAAGCAATATTCACCAGAACGAGCATGGCAGAGTCAAGCTTCTTACAGTCTAAAGAAATACTGGCGGAAAAATATCCACATTTTATTATGGTCTCCTCTGATATTTCCTGTTCTTCATAGTTAATATTTATCCTAACAATGGGTTTAATATTGCTTTGACATAGAGAAGATACAATGAAAGAAAATATGTATCAACCATTTATATCAGTTTGTTCTCTAATTTATATAATTCAAATGTCCTTAATAAAAGTTTGCAATCCTTATTTTTAAAGGTAAAACCTAATCTACGAAGAGATATTTGTTATTCTTCATCACACCTTAAGTTTCATATTTTGTTTGCTCATTAAATTTAATTTTACAAGTTAATAAGAGTGTCGTATTTTTATTAATACAGTTTGATATAATTGCTACTACCTATTTAATGATGGTATAACTTTGCAATTAAACAATTTGCTTCACCCACAAAAGGTTTCCATGATATGTTTTTTGTTGTTGTTGTTTTTGTTTTTGTTTTTTTTTAAAGTCCATTGAACTGCTGCCCATTCCTTGGTGAAACTATTTGCTTTTTCATCACACTCTCTTATCCTTTCATTTAATGCCCACTTAAGTGTTCTCCTGAACTTTGGATGTTTGATGACAGGTTTGCAAGGTTCAAAACATTTGATTTGTTGGGCACTGCCCTTTGGAAATGGAAAACACATAAGAAAAAGTAATGTTGTCTCTGAAGACTTGAATCAAATATAAGTTGTCTCTCACAGCCAATATAAACATATGAGGGCTATGCCTTTGCAGGATAATGATGAGACGTTTTATAGGGCAATAATTCAAGTTTCTATTTTTGATGATGGCTCCTTTAATTGTACCTGTCTTATAAAATAAGTTACGCGGTCTTTTAGTTCTCAGTCTTTTTAATCTCTCACTACTAACTTACATAGTCATTCAAGTGTCCTGTCTGTAATGCAGCGTCTACTCATCAAATCTGTAATCAGCACCACTTGTGTAATGGTTTGGAGTGCTGTGTCAGTCAGCATTACAGCCTATCTGACAGAGACCACTGCATATTTCTGAGGTTTTTCAGAGACACTGTCTCCTGGTATGTTGTCAGAGCTGCTTTATCCATGAGAAACCTTTTTCTCTCCTAGCAGCTTGAAAATCTTTAGAGTATTCCCCCTAGGAGAGGGGACTTGTACAGTGTGATGACAACATCCATCGGCTCCTCTTCAGAAAAAAAAACAAAACAACAAACCCCACAGTGTAGATACTGTCGCACTGAAGAGGTTTCAAGAAATTCTTTACTAAAAATTATCTGCCAGATGGTTTATGCTATGGGGAAAAAAATGCTGGGGAAAGAATAAGGCAAGAATTGACAAAGCATAAAGACCGAAATTTTGAAAATGTAAATCCAGCGTCTACCAGAACTATATGAAGGTAGCAAACCGCATTCTGTTTCAACCTTACCTCTCCTGAAAACATCCTCTGCTAAAGCTGAGAATGAAAACTCGCCTATATGTCTATTTGACCATGACGTTTGGTTATTTATAAATTCATTGCTATTTTACTTGTACCTATGCATATTCATAGTTCTTCAGTAGCCAACAAGCAGTAACCAGAACACATACATGTCAGCACAGTTTACCTACTCCAACTTGAAATGTTTGCTAATGGCTAGGGTGGGTTCTTAACTTAGTTTTTCTGCATTTTGTCCAGTTTTTATATCAAATACTGCATATTACATCCAGATTTTGATAATATAAGACACTGCTTTAGGCAAATTGCTTCTATGGGTAAAGCAGAAATATTTTTTTTTTCTAGGGCAATTAATTAGGCATCTACACTGTCACTCCCACACTTAAATTAATCTCCATATGTTCAGTTATCATAAGGGAAATAAAAAGAAAGAAGAAACTGAAATTAAAACTCATAGCCACAACTCTGCAATGCATTTTTCAGATACCTAAATTTCTGTCAACTTGCTGGGAATTCATAACCTCTTTATTACATGCTTAGCTAATCAGCACACTTCATAATTTCCACACAAACGATGGCTCTGTCACTTTTCATCATATATTTAGAATAGAGGGGGGAAAAGGAAGAAGTACCACTGATGAGATTTTAGTACTTTTATTCCATGCAGTTTAAGATAGTTACTATTTACCTGTGAAGTGCTACTTTTGATTTAAATAGTACTTCTCAAGTTACTTGTCTTGCGATGTATTGTCTTTGGTTCATTTAACTTGTTTCATTTCCTTGTTAATTTGGAGAACGAAATCCATGCTTGCTTGGTAATTTTTCTGGATTGCCAAAGTTCTAATAGATCTTGTTGGAGATCCTTTTAGACTTTTAAAATTAAATATCTTGTGTAATGTATAAACTCGGGTGAAAAAAGAAATACGGAAAGCACATCTGAACTCCTGAAACACTTTAAAACAGGAAACGTTAAAAACTTGCAACTAGTGAAATGTAGCAATATTATCTGTACTTATGTATCCTTTGCTTGATACATTTGTTTTCTTTGTGCAACATTCCGGCGTTTTAAGGCTTTGAAAGTGTTCACAGCCAAAAGTTCCCACCCTTGCCCACAGTGTTTCTGTTGCGCAAGACTCAGCCTGGCTGATCGGCACGTGTGAGCGGGCAGGATTCGCTGTTGCGTGGGGTCAGGCTGGGATGGAATTCCTTTTCCCCACGGCAGCTCCCGCGGTGCTGGGCTGTGTGTTGGTGCTGGAAAGGTGTTGAGAACACACCGGTGTTTGGCGACTGCTGAGCGGCGCTGGCACAGCACCAAGGCTCTCTCTCCAGCATTTTCCCCTCACCAGCACGCTGAGGGTGGGCCAGTTCTTGGGAGAGGACACAGCCAGGACAGCTGACCCAAGCTGACCAAAGGGATATTCTATAACAGGGGGCATCTGCTCAGCGATTAAAGCTAAGGGAAAGGGGCATTTGTTATGAGGTTTGTCTTTTGGAACGACCACTACACATATGAAGCCCTGCTTCCTAGGAAGTGACTGGACATCTGCTGATGGGAAGTAGAGAAGAAATGTTTTGTTTTCCCTTGCTTCTGTTCATGGTGTGTTCTTTTGCTCTATCAACCCTGAGATTAGCTTGATTGGTTAGGGCACGGTGTTAACAATACTGAGGTTGTTGATTTGATCCCTGTATGGGCCATTTACTTAGAAGTTGGACTCAGTGATCCTTTTGGCACACTTCCAACTTGGAATATTTTATGATAAACTGCCTTTTTCTGACCTATGAGGTTTTTTCCCACCTTTTTTTTAAAATTTTTTTTTTCTTTTTTTAATCCTCACCCTGCTTTGCTGAGAAAGGGAGTGATAAGTGACTTGGTGGGCACCTGTCATCCAGCTGGAGTCAACCCACCACAACCATACAGGCACAAATCTTTCATGCAGGGCTGCCCAGCTAGCAAGTCACAGACTCAGCCCTCCTTCTAGGCTGGTGCACACATGTGTTTAGGATGCTTATTTTACAGATCTGGCTGTGATAAGGAGTTTTCTTCTCCCAGCTTTTGGAAAGGAGTACGACAAACAAATCCTAACCTCCTACAGAGGCAGTTGAACCATGTTAGTACTATCATTCTTTGTTCTACAGCACCTCAGCACACAGCAGGTACTTGAAACCCATAGTTTCAGGTGCCCCATATGAACCCTATATGAACTTGTCGACCTGCAGGATTTTATATCTTCAGTAAACAGAATCACATTAAGGAGGAAAGAGTTCAAGGCTTTATGTAAAGCTCTGCTTGACATGCCTTATCTGTGACAGGAAATTTCTGTGACTTTCCCATCTTTCAGGTTTCATTTTTAATTCCTGTGTTTTCTTAGGCCTTGTGATATTATTTCTTACTCGGTTTAATGTTTTCTTCAAGCCAGTATTTTCTCACATTTTTTTTTCCAGCTGGGTCAGTCATCGGGCGAAGCATTAGGACCATTAAGACAGAGAAGACTGTTTACTTGTAGCCACACCTGTGCTTTTTTTTTCTTTTCATTTGTAGAGATTGAAGAAGGACATTGGAATTTAATCAGTTGTGTCTAAAAGCAGTCCTCCCTCCTCCTTCTCCTTCTCCTTCTCCTTCTCCTTCTCCTTCTCCTTCTCCTTCTCCTTCTCCTTCTCCTTCTCCTTCTCCTTCTCCTTCTCCTTCTCCTTTCTCCTTCTCCTTTCTCCTTTCTCCTCCCTTCTTTCTTCTTGTTCTCCTCCTTTCTCCCTTTTGTCCCAGCCTTCCTCCCTTCCTCTCCTCCTTTTTTTTTTTTCTCTCCTTCCCTGTCTGTAGAACCCCTAAGGAATTCAGTGATATTTCTGAATTGATTGTAACTATATAACTAGACATTAAAAGAATTGTTCTTCTGTGTAAGGGCAAATAAAAGAGACGTTTAGTGAGAAAATTTCCATGGAAACTATATTTCAGTGGCAATGAAAAATATTTCTCACCGCAACGTACCAAAAATAACTTCACAAATAACTTCATAAAATTGGACAATTTTTTATTGATAGCATGGCAGGAAAAACCATTGTACCTTTCATCTGGAGGATAATATGCCTCATTCTGAGTTCTGCATCACTAATTCTTTAATAGGATAACTTTGTGTTTCCCAACCTGCTTTTTAAAGCCTATAATGATGTTAGTTATTCCTAGTCATCTAGGCAGAAGGATTACAAAGCAAAGTGGGCTACAATGTGTTCTTGGTTGCTTGCCACTTCCCAAATTCTACATTGCCGTTCTTTCACAGCAATCTTAAGATCAATTTCCCTGGAAAAGAGCATGCAGCTTGTATCTGCACATTCTTTGCTATTGCAAGGCAGCTATGTCTTCTTTTACCCTACTTACAATTTTTATGGAAAGGTTGATTGACAGTTCCTCTACAGGGTACAATAGAGCCCTTAAATTGGATAAGCAGTCCTTTGTGAGAACTCTCATTGTACCACATATTCTGCTGCTTCTATCATTGGGCTTATGAAATTCTCTTTGGGATCTCAGTTTTATGTTAGTATCACCAATAGTCATGTAAGTCCTTGATTTTTGGTTTCTTTTTCTTCTGCTTTTAATTTTCGAGTGCAAATATTAAAACACATATCTGTGATGATGTATGTCTCTAATACTGCAAGATGTACGCAACTGGGTGGCAGACTGCAACTCTGTTTTGTCTGTCAGGGTTATATGGTCGTACTTGTTTTCCCATGGTGCTTCATTATCTCAGTGAAGTAAAATTTCAGTGGAATTATCTGTATAGTCGGTTTGTGTACCCAACTGAAACATTGTAGTCATAGAGGAAGGAGATAGTTTCTATGGAATAAAGTAGAACCGTATGGATCACTTGGTCAACAGATTTGTGCAGCAGGGCTTTGTGGTCATCTGATGGGTCTTGACTGACAAACATACTGGGAGGCTTAGAACAGAAGGAGCTAAAGTAACCACAAACACCTTTTCATTTTTGTCAGCCTATTTAGGGAGAAATTGTCTGCAAGAGCAATTTGAAGGAAGAGGAAATGCTCCTGTCTTGTTGCTGACTGATGGGCCTTCAGGGCTTTCAAGATGTATGGGCTTAGAAGTCTTGTATGTAGACCTGCTATGTATATAGCAACCTCTGACTGTTTGTTTTCTCCTTTGAGCAGGCGAAATTGTGTGCTTGTAAGGATCATGCAGAAGGGCAACTGCTCATAATTATTTTGTGGGTTTTTTTCTGAGAAAATATGTGTTTAAGCTTATGATGGTAGTCTGAACTGGAGCTTATGTAGACATGTTTGGGTTTTGGCTCTTAAAGGAAATGTTAGATAGTTGGTCTATGTTCTTAAGCGGAAAAGTAGCACTTGGATTCCACCCAGATGGTGGAGGCCTTAAACTCTGTCTTCTCAGTTACATGAGAGTGTCCACAACTGGGCATTTTATTGGGTGCTCTAGTGGAGAACAATACAGATTATGCTCTTGTGGTATCTTCTCTGCCAAGGACCTGCTCCTCTGTGGCTATTTGTGAACCATTCCTGAAGAAGTGTGGTACCAGCTTAAGTGCCTTAAGAAATGACCTGCAGAAAATTAGGGAAACTATCACAATTCAAATACGTAAATACTTAAACATGAACAAAGCCTTTAGCAAGTTAGGGTTAATAGACCAAGTCTACATAGTGTCCTCCAGTCATATGATGGTAAAGCAAATTTGATGTTCTTTTGAACATGAAATTATGGGAAAAAATAGTTTGAGGTGTAAGATGGGACATGCAACAATGAAATAATGTGAACTTTTAATAATCATATTGATAAAAAAATGATTCTACAGATCAATATATTTTTCTTCAGTTTTTGTCCGTTTATGTAGTAACACTTACTTTTAGATCAGTGCAACTGAAAGTTGAATATCTGTGATGTATTTGTGCACTGGTGGGAAAGAAAAGATCTAAAATTTGTATCCTGAAGAAGAAATTAAGACAGAACTCTGAAATGAAAGTTTAACTGAAAAAACAGATTGGAGGGGGAGCGCATACTTTTATTTACAACTTTCAGACAGAATGAAGTGAACGCAAGAGCTGAGATCATTGAAAAGGGCCAATAGAGAAATGAAAAGAAAATGAAACCAGTTTTAAATGGAATTTTTAGGTTAGGTAAGGACAGCATGAAACCTTGTTAGCCATACTGCACTAGGTTTTGTGTCTGACAAAATAGATAGGGTCAGGAGCCATCCGTCTTGACAGTCTGACATGCCTTTAGTCTACTAGTGGCCTTTTTTGGAAGAGTCGATTCTTTTAAAAAGTAGTCTTAATATGCAGATTGGTTTGATGTAAATATGTTCTAATTAAGTATATCTGCATTGATTAAATGACTTCAATTTCTTTGTGCTTTGAAATTTTGTGGCAATCTCACTGGTGATCATGCTTAAAAACCCTTGCTTTGAGTAGACCTTCTTCTCTACACAGTGGATATAATAAATACCCTGAGCTTCAGCATTTGCAGTCAGAACTCCTTTTAAATGGATTTTGGAATGTCGGATTGAACATATGCTCCTGCCTGTGATCCAAAGCAGTCACCCATGTGGAAGGTTTTCAGCCTCTGTTTGTTTGGGCTCTTGGCTCCACTGACAGTGTAGGTCTTGCACAGTTGATTTAAGCTGACTGTCAATAAGCAGTTTGCTAGTGTTAAAGATGCTGGTAGCAGCTTAAGCGGAATATGTAGACCATAACTTGGAAACCTTCAATTTAAGAAACTGCTACATGACTGTTAGCTTGTACGAAATATTAAACAGTATGTAGCACAACACATTTGAAATGGGCTTGTAGAAATGGGCATCTTACGCAATAATTGTCTTAACTAGATCCCTTTCTTTGTGTTACCTGAGCCTAGATCCAGAAAAGCATATATTTATGTGTGTCTTCACCGATAGTTCCTTTGACCCCACTGGTGACCTCCAGCAATGATCTGGTAGCCTTTTACTTTGCATATACCCAAGGTTTACTCTAGCAGAGTCTAGCTTCATTCTGTAAGATGTGAATGTCTTTCCCAGGGGATAACGTTGTTCCTGTGGAGTTTGGAAAGTGGATCAATGCTGAAGTGCTATTTATTGGCTGCAAATAGAGGTAGTTAATTCCAAAATATGGAAATTCAAACTTGCCATTGCCTGTTGCCCGTGTAGTCTGTTCTTACCAGCAGAGTTCTGCAAGTGGGCAGAGGTCTGGCCTGAGTGTGTTCAGAGGTGCTGACAAACTCACAGGACTGAAAGGGTCGCTGGAATGCACAAATTAGAAACTGGCTCCTGAATCATCTAACCCACTGTATGTATTCAGAGAATGCTACTGAAGAAAACCTACCCTAAACGCCAACTGTGATGATGAAAGAGTCTCCTTTAACTGCTAACCTGATGGTTAAACCTCTCACCTGTCAGATAGGGCACATGACTCTGGTTTCCTTTTGTAGGAGATTTCTACCTGCTACTTCCTGGTGAAAGATGAACCACTAAGATACCAGGTATTGGGCTTTTGTAGCCTCTTCTGATGAAAAATAAGAAAAAAAAAGTAATTCTGTGGAAATCTAGTGTTTACCTAGGTGAGGCCACATCCAGGGTGCCAGCTGTGCTGATGGGTGTTTGAACATATGCTGTGACTCTCCTCCCAGACTGACAAGGAGGGCTCCTTCTACTTGGACTGCTTCAGTTTTTCTTCTCATCCATTCCCATTAAGGATATGAGACTTTCCTTGTCCTATGTTTCCCAGAAGTGGCTTTTTTCTGTTCTTGTAATGACAAGAGAATTTTAAAATTTTTTAACTTATTATGGAATATTACTATTATTCAAGATGAGTTGGTTGTTTTCCTTGTGTTTATATACCTAAGTGGTAAGTGTTTCATTCAAAGCCAAAATAAAGCTGAGAAGACACAGTCCAATCTAAATGAAAGGATTGCAGGCACTATTAACTCTCCTCCAATGTGGTAGCAGATGTTGCTTGAGAGAGGTAGATCAAACATTTCTAGAGATCTAGCTCTCCTCAGCACAGGGAAATGCTGCAAACTGGTCCCAGTGCTACTAACAATTGTTTTGGTCCTCAGGTGCTGGCAGCATTTAGAGCCTTGGAGTAAACAAAGCTGCCAGCATTTTCAACACTGTTATCTACTTCGAGCAGACTTAACACTGCTTAAAATGCTAGAGGCCTTCGGTGCTCTGTTTGTGCTATAGCTCCCAGCTTTACTGAACAGACAAATCACTCAAGATTTTAGGTTTTGACATGGTTTAGAGCCTTTGCAGCTTACAGAGTGTAGTAACACATTTAGCTACTGCTTAAGAGCCAGGACAATGGTGAGAAGCATAGGAGGTTTGGAAGGAATGCAAGGTGTGCATGTGATGGGCCCTGAAGAAAACCTGACCATAATCTTTACCCAGGCAGGAGGCCACTATTTGAGAATTGCCATTAATCATCATCAATGGTGCAACACAAATCTTCTGTTATAGCAAAATAAAAATGATTATATATATTTTATCAATTAAAAGTTAGTAAATGAACTGCTCTTCCTAACATTAAGCTAGATAATGAACCAGACTGCATACATATAGTCCTGTGGATTTCAGCTGTATCAGAACACACTTGCACACTTTTAAACTATAGATGATTCTATTAAAACTTTTTATTTGTGTTCCCTGTGTCAAAGTCTTAGCTTCTGTGACATAAATCATATTTTGATCTGTAAACCCTCACATATGGTGCTTTGCACCGTAAAACACATTTTTTTCCAATATGCATTGTACTGCAAAGTTAAAAAATTCTTTTTAAGAATCAGAAATGAGGAAAAAAATATTGTTATAAAGCAGAACTGAAAAACTGCATGGTGCCTTCTATTGTGCCTTACATGACATAAAAGTGTATTTTAACATAGGGTAATACGGACAGAAAGCTTGGTGAAGGCCCTTGGCCCTCGGTAATACCTTGACTGTCTGATTTGCTATGTTTGCTTTGGTTTTGTCTTACTTTTACTGAATATTTATTATTTTTAATATTAATATATTAATCAATTTTGTTTTAATCTTTAGTTCCCACTATATTATTTGTGTATCTTTCACACTATATTTTGTCATAGTATTATCAGAGTGTAAACTTTAAAGGCTTGATTGGAATTCTTTCTAGTTTGTTAGGTGAGATTATTGGGGAAACTCTCATTTCACTTCAACTGGCATTTCTCTTTTAAGTTTAGGATAACATTCCTAAAAATGGAGATTTACTCTACACAGAAATTATTTGTCACTGACCTTTTGTATTGCTGCTCTGCCAAGTCCAAAGTTCTACATAGTTGCCTTTTTTCTCTCTTCAAGTTTAATTTGTTGCTAAGTTCCCACCACCGTATATGGTGTCATTGTTTCACTTATTCTTTGTACTTTTGTGTTCTGACTAGATTTAGTGCAATGATTGAAAACAGAAAAGTTCTAAGCATGCTTTGTGGGGTACTAAAGCAGTGTTTAATTTCTGGCAACATACTGTAGGTATTATCTCAGCTGCGTTGCAAAAATACTTAATATGGGTAGGAGGAAGGAAGATGAGAAAGAGGCAATCTTGCTCTCCCTTACATGGTTGTAGAAGACAGACAAAGATGTGGAAGGAGCAAAAAACATCTCTTTTATAGCCTTTGCAAAGATTTCTGTAAGACCACAGGGTAGCTGCTGTCAATTTGCTCATCCTGAAATAGATGTTGGAAAACAATGGAGAAGTGGGAAAAAAAGGTCACTAGCTGATCTGATGAATGAATATTTTACCTGCAAAAATGTGCACTGGTTGACTTCCCCTCCTCCTTTATTGACACAGCAACTTATCTCAGGAAGATGCTGTGAGTAGCAGAATGCTTTCACAAAACCCCTACAGCACCCAGAAGGTTGAGTAACTGGTTTGTTCTTCCATGCTTTGCAAAAGTTTAAAAAAATTTTAAAAACTAAGCATGGTTCCAAACATGGAGATCTTCCAAAGGTAAGATTTGGACAGCACAGATCATGGAAAAAGTTCAGGAAGTGGAAGATGTGAACAAAAACTGCGGAGGGTAGTAAAGCTGCAGTGACGTATTGAGTTTTAGATAAGGCTTGAAAGCAAAGAAAGATGCTTGGCTGACAATGAGTGAGGTAGGAAACAACACTGAAGAATGTAAAAGTTGAAAGAGGCAGAAAGATGAAAGAAATGAAGAAAGAAACCAAAGCTGATGTACGGACGCAAAGGGTCACTTGAAGTTTTACTGTTATATTACACTTATTATTTATGTTTTTTACCCCGCCAGAATCTCCATCTCTTCAGTTATCTAGCTTTTCAGTGTCTTTCTCCACTTTTATTTCCTCTTGGAATGAGTTATGTACTAAACATTAATTTCAATATATTTGTGTTTAAAACCACTAGGCAGTACCAATTATAGTCCCTCTTTTCCCTATTCTGATAGTGGAAGAGAACTTAAAAATTTTTTACTGTCTGTTCATGAAACCAAAATGAACAAGGTTGAGATCTGAGACTTGTGACTCAGAACCCGAATAACAACTCCTTTTTAGCTGGGAAAAAACAAATACACTGATCTGAGACTTGGCTTGGCAGGTTTTGCATTTTCATTAAATATTGATACTCAAATATCATCTTTGTTTACACTGCATGCTGCTTCCTCTAGGTTTTAAACAAAGTGGATTTTTTGCAGATAATGTTGAAGTCAGAGTGCACAACAACTTATTTATATGTGACAGGAATTTGTCTGTGTCTGTTGAACAATATAGATATATTCTGGTATTGTTAATGATGCTTAAAAGCTGTGAGGTTTTTTATATCAGATTTTTGACTCCAGTCACCTTAGAGATGCTTTTAATTAAATCATAGTCCAATAAATAATCTCCATAAAAGTCATGCTAATTGTGGGCAGTGCATTAGGATGTGAACACTAAGGACATCAACATTTGAAATGGATTTAATCTGCAATCTTGTTCTGGTTGTTTGTATTGTGTTTGCTTTCCAGTGAAACATATTCTGGTGATCTAAATGAAAAAAAAAGTTGCTTGTGTGTGTAGTTCTTAGGTTTGAATTTCCTGTTTTCAATAAATTAATAAATTTTACTTTGTAATTGTATCAGGGTCTAGGAAAAGGCAGAAGGAAGGCTGAAAGGAAAAAAATTTAAGGTGTTAAGAGGTACCGTTTTTAGCTATTGTGAAGATAAGCAAGGTCCTGCTTGTGTGTTTAGTTTCTCAAATCAGGGTCAGATCCTGCCTTGAGGTTGTTACAACAGGTAAGTTGGCTGCTGTTGGCTATTGCTGCCCCGTGGATGGATGTGCAGGAGCTGCACAACCGAAGTCACTTGTAACACGACTGCAAGCAGATTTCACTTGGGGTACAGTGGAAAGAGGAAGAGCTGCCTCCATTTTAGTTCCCCGTGTTTCTTCTAATAAAATCACAAGAGAGAGAATTAAATCAGCACTTTTTCACTTCTGAGTGATATCAAGTTCCCTGCAAGTTCATGGGAATGTAAAGTTCAGGATACCTACACAGTCAGCGATTCGAGAGGCGGTGCAAGTGTTGTGGTGATAAAGTCTGCATATTGCTAAATCAGCGTAGGTTTACGTGGTTCTGACTGCCACACAGATGAGAGCATGGAGCTGTATCATGAATTCTTGCTGCAAGGGTATAGGACACCAAAAACAAACTAGAAGGCACAAGCATATGTAACTCCATTTTATATCTTCCCATAGCTACCCACTCGGAGCTCTTCTTGCTTCCACTGTGGGCATACAATAATTTTGGCTCACCCTATTGTCACCTGCAGCACTCAAGACACCTATGTCATATCACATATAATCACTTCTTATATATGGAGGATCCTGGCAGAAGTTATCCACTTACTAAAAGGAAGCTGGTTGAATCTGCTGCAGTTCCAACTTACTGAGAAACACACAGATTATACAACCACAGCCTCCTACCACCCTCCTTTCAGAAGGCACTCAAATTGCTCCAGCCATCATCCACTTCCTGCACTCTGCTGGACTGGATCCACTAGGTTTCCGTAAGAGGGCAAAACTAATCCAAGATACAGAGATACCGGTTAAGCAAGCTTGATGGACTATTAGAATAATTTATCAAAGGAAACAGTGGATTTTCTGTTCAACTCTTATAGACTGCTTTTCTTTTCATAGAGATATTGTAGTTCAATCAGAAGCTCTATCCAGAAATTAGTTGGATTAAAATTGATGACCTAGATTATCACTGTGAATATACTTGTTTTGTAAACAGAGTCCACGCAATAATCTGCTTATATCTAGCTGCAAAGAATAGGTAGGCATCAACAAAATTTGAATAAAATAAATCTAAGCATAAATGCAAACTGAAAAAATCATCCCTGAAGTGAGTACACCTATTCTGGGGTAAACTGGCACAGGTTTGCAGAGAATGATAAGCAAGTCATAAATACTGTTTCAAAATGAAAGAAGTCATACGGAATATTGATATCAAAAGCAAGAGTAAAGGTGAGTTACTATTACCAGCTCATTTTGTTTATCACAGCAATGACTGGCTATGGAGGGAAAAAAATTACATGGTAGTTTCTCATGAGTGAGTGTTTCCATTGTATCTGTTATGCCCACACACAGCAATTGAAGGCGCAATGAGCTGTAAAACGGTTTCTGAGATTGTATGCCACTGGCAGGCTCAGGGCAGAGGTAGGTGTGTACCTGCTGCTGACTGGGGCTGAGCTTTGTGGGGCTGCCATGCAGGGAGGGATGCCAGGACACCTCACTGTCCAGGGGCTGCTCTTGCTCTGGGCTCCAGATTGGACCTCAGGACCCATTACCAGCACCAAATCTGTTTATCAGTGCTTACAGAAGCCTAACATTTGAGTGCAAATTGTGTCAGTCAGCAGATCTGAGAAGAGCAGGAGAAAGAAGGCTGAGTGAAGCCTAGATATTCTGCACTAGAAAAATGGGCAATAAGTGAATTAACTTGCACAGGAGTCACAGAAATCTAGGCATCCAAACAAGGAGGGAATGGGTTGCTGACTCAGTCTTTTCACTGGATGAAATGGCTGGTACAGATAATGCCCTGAAGACCACCACCATCCCTTTCACTTGTTGATATGTCTCTGACAGGAGGCGAGAGAAAGACAGGGTGAGAGCTGGGGCATCATGCACAGAGCAGAAAAAATCTAGCTTGTATGTCATCAATTCCATGTGCTTGGTTTATTTGCATGTTAGCCTTCGGCTCTAGGTTCATTAATTAGTTTCTTGTTTGGTTTTTCTCCCCATTTTGCTTGACACTGCTGAGAGATATCTTACATCTGTTTCTTAAGTTGAATATTTTGTGGTGAGAGAATCCTCTCTGACTGCATGTAATGTGCAAACTCAGCAGCTGAGTTTTTCTTCTTCTCATGCTTTCCTGAAATGTCAGACAGCAGCATTCAGATCTGTACAATGACAGGGCAGGAATCAGCCTGAAAAGAAATGCATTTCTAGTTTCATTTCAGCTGAGTGATCATGGTTTTAGTCACTTTTAATAGTGGGTTAAACCATGTTTCTGTAAGTATATGAGAATTGTGTCACCCTGACAGAAGGAAGGTATGGAAATTAATGTACAAAGCCAGCTTGACCACTACTCTTCAACAATGCAAAGCTGGTTGAGTAATCTGAGTTTACACTGCTTCATATTGCCAAATAAAATAAAGCTAGATTTGATAAAAACTAATATATCAGATGATAATTTGAAAGTTATAAGAGGACACATTTTCCTGTATTATCTGATTGTCTGCATATTTCCCTACTCTTAGAAATGCATCCTAAGACATGTGACAGCAATGGGAATTTCAGTTACTGTGTGCATTACTGAAGAGATCACACAATTTTGTTTAGACTTGAGAGAAAAGAGTGGTCAGAGAGCAGTGCCAGATTCAAGAGACTACGAAAAATGTATTTAGCAGTTATGTTTGACTGGCATAAACTGTATAACTAATCGATGCCCAAGGGGAGCACTCCTCTTTTCTAGCTCGATTTACCTGTCATAATAAAAGCCATGAAGAAAGAAGTGAGACTTAAGCTGACATAGAATTGTGAGTTTGGGTGACCTCTGTATGTTCGATATGGCTTTGTCTACAAAAGTGCACAGTAAGTTATATATAAATTAGTATAATTTCTCAATTGCAGTAAGTTCTGTGATCTCTAACCGCAGATGTAAAGTCCACAATTTGTGGCCTCTCCAGAGTAGCATGGAGGAGAGGAGAGGGAGCTGGTTATAAAGTAAGACCACAGTGCATGTTCATAAGCAAAAAAAATTCAAGTTACTAAGACTTCAATGGCTTTAATGGTTTCTTTAGTCCTGAGCATTGGTGCTAGCAAGAATAGAGAAAACATGCATTGACTGCGAATTCATTTTGCAGATGTGTGAACTCTTTTCTGTAAAATGCTGTTTGATCAGTTTTGACCGCACCTTTCCTGTCTTCTAAAAAAAGCTGAAAACATAAACGAGGAATTGTGGTTAGAAACTGACAACACTTATTTGGTTGCATGGTTACAGGCTGTGAGCATATAATGTCTGTTAGGGTAAATGGATTTACATTATTATCAACTCTCAGTGTTTTGTGAGGTTGTTTCTATGTACAGTTTCTAGAAACTGTTGTGTAGGTGAACAGAGACTTAAACTACAATTAGTGTTTTGCTGACCAACTGCTGAGTTTGATCAAAAAGGAAAAGGAATGACTGAAATAGTAAGTAAAGTTCTATATGCTGGAAATGAGAATAATGTTTGCATCTTACTGTAATTTCATTGGGTATTGTTGGTATTTGGCTCTGCATTTTTGAGGGAAAAAGGGAAGGAAAGTTGTCTTAAAATAGCAATTGTAGAACATGAACTGTGCAGAACTGTCCCTGAATATTCTTAGTATCTTGAACCTTGATAATAGGGCAGAGTTACCATATCTTTAGAGCATACCTGCATGTTAAGTTAACCTGGTTTGGATGTGCTTAGCATTCAGTATATATGATACAGCTGCTTCCACTTACAAGTATTTCTCTGAAAATAAAGTAAGTACCTTCAAAAAAATGGGCACAAAAACCAGTGTCAGAAGTTTGACCCTTGAAATGCAGTGTAGGGTCAGGTATCTATACTAAACAGAATAAATTTAAAAAAATAATATAGAAATAGGCCTGTATTACCTGAACAGAGTCCTCAAATTATTAATGAACCTAAGTTTCCTGGAAAAAGTCCCACACAGGGACATGCAGTTTGGTAGTTAACATAATATCCTGTGAGGGGGAAAGGGCTGCTCAGCTTCAGCTCCCCACAGGGTACATTGCAGGAATAAAAAGTAATGTAAAATTCAGAAAGTTTCCTGGAAACAGATGATATAGTAATCCTTCAAACAATATGCTGTTGATTTAGAAACAAAATGGAGCAGCAGCTGAAATGAAAGTGAGGCAACAGGACAAAATGTCACAAACACTGTTGTGTAAATCCTAATGGTATTCCCAGATTGTTCTCACTCTCGTTGCAGTCACTGGTAAGTTTGCTGGTTGCTCTCAGAAGGATGAATAGAAGCAGTCTGGGTGTGTAAGTACTGAACCTGTCTAGCAGAACTTTACTTCTACAGTGGCTTTGATTTATGGGGATTCGAACCATACAAAGCCTCACTAGATCCCTAAAATTTGCTCGCTAGCAGGGAAAACGTTGCTTGTTATCAAGCTGCCATGATGTGTTCAACCTTACAGCTACCAGACTTGGGATGAAGGCATCTATCTATTCAATCTGTCTGTAGAGAGACAGTAATAACATGGCACTAATCTAGAACTGTCCTGTCATTCTTACTAGCACAGTAAATGGAGCATAAGACTTTTCTCAGACAGTCCTAAAAGGGCATTTTTGCAGCAGGCCATTATATTGTGCAAACTGGTATAACACTCATTGACTGAAATAGAAATAGGCTGATTTATGCAGAAGGTGTCATTTGAAAAAGAAAATCTTCTTGCAGAAATCTGCACTGCTGCAAATCTCTTGGCAAAAAATGCAAGCAGGCCAATAGAAAAAAAAAGCAAAAACATTTCAAGATTATTACATTAATTTTGCAAAGTATCAATGTATATACCACTAAAATGAGTTGTAAAAGATGGGCTAATGACAAAATGATAGATTATGGAATTAAAACCAGGTGCTTGCTACTTTAAGAACACTTGATAGTTCAACATCTTCATCTGTATATTTATCAGCATAGCGACTGAGATGGCAAGTAATTTGCTTCTGAAAGTACTCTCCTGCAATCCTTGGGTCTTCAAAAGCCATTAAAGCAAATTAGCCACAAAAATCTAGACATCAAAAATAGGCTGCCAAATAGCTGGGCATGGATTTTCAAACCCATAGGTACAGTAAAACCAGATAAGAATCTTAATGTGCCTCTGCAGTTGCAATCTGTGACAAACATCAAGTCTGGCAATGGTTATATTATAATTGAAATCTATGCAAAAAATCTATACCTTTAATAGATATTACACATTAAATTCAGTAAAAGTTAATGTTTTGTTTTTGTTAAAGTGGCAAAAGAGTTTTATTTGGTTGTTTTTTTAAGGCAATCCAGCTGCTACTGGTACTCAGCAGAAAATTGATGTAGTTTAGGAAAGTTTGTCTGTTTAATCTAGCTCTGGTATATATAAGCATGCATCTCTGTAGAGTCTGCATTATTAAAGACAAGAAAAACATTTGGCAGAGAGGAGTTATCTGAAAGAGAGGTTACAGACTGCATAATGTTGGTAAAGAAAGCTCACACTGTTTATGTCTGCACCATATGGCCCATGTGTTTGCGAAGTAGTTCAATACTTATCTCTTTCTTACCCAACATTCTCTTCCTCTTATTCTCATCTTCACTTCCTTGTTTATTTTTTCTGTTAACATCAACAGCATTGTCCATAGATGAGATAGGCATGAGAACTGGAGTTTCATATGAAGTTGTAATTCCTCTCACTGTTTTTTTCTTAAATTATTTTTGCAATAGTCAGCATCTTGAACTACTCAGAAGTGTATGCAATGTTTAAACATGTGAACAGAAATTCCTCAAGCACTACTGGTAACTGAGTTAGCTGGAACTATGCTAAAAGGGAATAGGACAATTTGTGCCTAAAAAATTAATCCAGAGGAACAAAATATGTTGAGCTAGATTATCACTGGATTGGGTTGACAGTGAGCAGGTGGATGTTAAATGGTCAACAGTGAAGTTTAACAAAACCATCATCCAACTGAAGATGGACACTGATTCAACCAAATCATGTTTGGTTAACTTGCTTCTAGCTTGTCTGATGATACTAGTAGCCAGCCAAAGGAATAATGAAATCCTGTTGCTGCTACATTACTGTCTTTGCCTAAGAACAGTTGATTATATTTAGTATCTCTAGCCCGTCTTATATGAGGTAGTTAAGATATACATGCAGAAACTGTTTCACATTATCCTTATGTAATTCCATGGGCCTCCACTGGTGCTGCTAATGCTGCTGAGAGAGGCAATATTGGAAGTAGCAGAAAGATGGAAACCTGTGCTTTTAAACCTATACATGTATACCTGTTTTCACATTTGCGTATACATTCTGGGGTATATGAGAAGATGTATCAGGCTGACAGATGAAAACACATTCAGCAGCATCAAACATTTAAGGATTGAGGATGAGCCAGCGCAGCATCCTGGAAGGCCATCAGCATCCTGAATTATACTAACAGGAGCACAGGCAATAGATGGAACTGATTATTCCCTTTTTCTCGTGAGACCACATTTAGATATTTCATCCAAATTTAGGCCTCCCAATACAAGAAAGGCATCATAAGCAAGTTCAGCAGAAGACAATCAAGTTGGTTGGGGCTGGAGCCCCTGGCCTGCGAAGAGAGACTAAAGAACCAAGACTAGTTCAGCCTATTCAAAAGAAGGATTTGGGGAGACCTAATAGCTGCCCTCCACTCCCGCAATGCTCAGTACCTACAGGGTATCAAGAAGACAGAGCCAGTCTCTACATGGTGGGCCATGATGGGTAGACCAAAAACAGTGGTGATTTATCAAGGGTTTCTACCTAATAAATTTTTTTTTACCGTGAGGACAATCAAGCAGCAGTTGCTGTGCAGTCTCCACCCTTTGAGGTTTCCACAGCCTGACTGGATATAAGGCTCTGAGTAACGCAGTCTCTTCTCAAAGGTGAATCCATTTTGAGTGAGAGTTTGGACTATAGACTTCCTGAGATCCCTTTCAACCACAATTATTCAGTGATTTTATGATTCTTAGATTCTACATGGATGAACGCATTTCCTACACTGAACTCTAAATTAAGCCCTACTTAAGCAAAGGAAAAATGGGAGACTGTTCTGCCATTACTTGTGCTCTGGCTATGATTACAAAGGCAAGATGTTTCTCAGAGGAAATTTCTCTCTGAACAAACATCTGTATCTGTGTGCTTCTTGCATCACTAAACAGGTAAGAGTGATGTTAAGTGCTCAAGGTTGCTCAGTGAATCTGTGGCAGAGGGAGTTAGCTCAGATCTCTTGCGCTCCACTCTACTTTGAATTTAGTTGTGAAGACATGGTCCTCACAGGTTTTCAGTTCTCTTATTCTATAATATACACATTTGTGCTCAAATGCCCCATTGAAAACAATCATCTTTAAATAAATCTGTTGTTTTAATAGAAAAGGCTTTCATTCCTTTTTTTTTTTTTAAATACATAGACTGATTCAGCAATAGGGTCAAATCATGTTTTATTTTAGAGAAGGGCTAACTTGTTGTGCCAATCATTTATGTACCCTCCTCTGTGATAGCCATATCATCAAAAAACTTGCTTTCAATTTATTCTAGCTCTAGGTGAGGATCACATTTATTTATGGTTAGTTATTAGAATAGTACATGCACTCCAAACAGGACTGGTGTCTCATTTATTGTAGGTGCAAACACGTAGAAAAGACTGTTTTGCCTGTGCAGAGTTTTTGTGATAATAATTGTGCTAATAATTGTGCTAATAATTGTGCTAATAATAACCAGCTAGATGGCTGGTTATCAGAGACATATGACATCCGTATTTCAACTAAGCTGAGCCTTTAAATTCATCAGCTGACATTCCTTAGATGTGGCTCTTCATAGAGGTCTTTGGGTTCATACATGCTAACCTCTGTTTAGTTTTAACACCCACTGAAAAAACTCTCTTCATCTCACGCCTCTGAAAGCTATACGTAAAAAATGGAACAAAACAGAAGTGCAATTGTTCCTTGTTTGTTTACTGAGTCCTCTTCAACAATATGAACCACCTGTCTCTTCACTGGATCTCCGGCAACACTCAAAGTCTTGCAATTTACCCAATCTAATATGGAATTAGTTTCTCCTTTCAGCTATCCTCACGTCAGTGCCTGATTACCTGACAACAGTTCCTGTCCATTTTGCTTTCACAGGGGAAATAGCAGATAGCCTTGACAGCATGTTGACCATTTCTATTCTGCCTGGAATCTGTAGAACCTCCTCCTCCCAAATGATTGGCCTGCTGAGATGAAGAAAACCACAGTTTGTCATGGTTTCTTCTTCTTCTCATTACTGCTGATCCATAACACTCTCTATTCTATTGTCCTGTTCATTGCCACAGAATGAGTTTTCTTCTATTTGCCTCATCAGGTATTTGCTCCTATTCTTTTAAAACCTACCACAGAAGCACAGAGCTCAGAATAATCTAATTACCTTATCAAGAGTCCCATGTTGAGCCCCATGCTACTCTATTGAGGTGACTACTGTCAACTAAAATAGGTAGTAGGTTAATGCTGGCTTAAACACAAGTTTTTACAGTGCAATAGAGGTGCTCTGCTAATATATGTTATGTCATTCAAACTCCCAAATACCTGACATGATCTTTCTTTTCGTTTTCAATTTGAAGAATGGCTGCTACCCAAACTGAAGAGAACTGTGATAATAATTACATTTGTTACTGCACTTCATGGCTTCTGTATCAGAAATTTACAAAGTCATTATGGAGAGCTATGCTAAAGAACTTCACCAAGTACTTTGCTTTCTGTGCAAAATAAGTTCAAAGTTGCAATTTCATACGCAAACTGGTTGATTAGATTAACCACTTGTGCAACAAGTGTTTATGCAAAATAAAACTTGCTATTTAGAGGTGCTTTTTTTTGTGTACATGGACTTTTTCATGACAGGAGAGAGACTGTTGTCTTGATTTTGTTATCGAAGACTTCCACTTCAAATTCAAATCAAAGATAATGTGTACCACAATCATACTATATTTAAAGACCAAGGAAAGTAAGAAATTATTAGAATGGTCCTGGAGATTACTTTGATATGCTGGGTGGAGGGAGGGGAGGGATGGAGAAGAGAGAGGGGGTTTTATTTACATAGAATTACAGGCATTGAAGATGGACCCTAATGGTACAATGTAGCTAAAATGTCTGGTGTGGCTTTTAGCAGTAGAAACAGACCCCATGACCATGGAGGCTCTATCACCTCTGTGTTGGTGCTTCTACTGGAATAATATATCTGTTTCATGTGTCCAGAAGTCAAGAAAAGTATTGGAAACTCAGAACAAATGAAAAGAATAGTTATTGGGAAGATGATAAATGTGTTAACAAAGCAGTTTTCAGCAGACATCTTGTCTGCATTTGAAGTAAAACATGTTCAGTCCTGGATTAATGGGCATGTTGGGTTTGGGTTTTGGTTTTTTTTTTGTGTTGTGGTGTTTTTTGTTTTTTTTTTGTTTTTTTGTTTTTTTTTTGGTTTGGTTTGGTTTGGTTTTTTTGTTTTGTTTTTTTTCCAGAAAAGATAAATAAATATCGGAATTATTTACCAAGGTGGATTCTCTATCACAAAAGCTTAAATATAAAATAGTTTTTGAGAGGGTTTGTTTGGTTTTGGTTTTGTTTTTAAACATGCTGTAATTCAAACAGGAACAATTTGGGAAAGTCCCATAGCCTAGCAGGGATCAGAAATATAAGTCATTACACTTGGTGGACTGCTAGACAATTCCTAGCCTGCATAACTCCTAATTATACTGAGAGGAAATGTGGATGTAGAGAGGGATGTTAATCCTGTTCCTACTCCACTCACAGGGGTGATGGAATGGAAGGATAAGAGACATCAGCCACTAATTTCTATTGCTATGAAAGCAGTGGTAAGTATTAATATTTCATCATGGGTCTGAGTGACATTGCATATATTTTTCTCAGAAGCAAAATTCTTGAAAGCCAACGACTGGAATTTTCAACTTTTCTTAAAACAGAAAAACCAATATCTTCCTAACCTTCTCCTTTCGAAGAGACACTTGAAAACAATGCACAGTTTCACCCTGAAGGATCAGAAAGTGATAGATAAAAGTATGCACATACATAATTAAAATAAAAATAGTTGGGGGATTTTTTTTGAGGGAAACAATTCATAAATTTTACATGCTTGAGGTTGGTAGTGCTGTCACTAACATGCTTGATTAATACAATGATCTGGGTACTCTAGACATGTGCTCCTTCATCTGTGGAGGATGCAGGAAGGAGCAGATGCCATCCAGTTCAGATCACATGAGCAGGATGTTGCTGTGGCTCAACAAAGTAGTCTTTAATCCTGAAATCACTCAAGATTCCTTAAGGTTTTTTTTGTTTTGTTTTGTTTTTGCTTTTTTGTTGTTTTTTTTTTAATGCCTTTGAAAGTAATTCAACTGTGAATTACAGTAAAAGGCTCCAAACACAGTTTCCAAATCATGTTGAGGCTACAAGCAGCCAATAACAATAGGAGACAAAGGACAGTTTCTAAAAGGAGGGATAGGCTCCTTCCAGAACTGCCTGCTGCCTTACACCACCTTCTGTCCTTAATGGTGTTGACTTCACCTAGGGCCTGCAATAAAAACTTGCATAACAGCACTCATTAAGTCTGCCCGGGTCCAAAAATTTTCACTGCATGTTTGCTTCTTATGCTCCAACCTGGACTCATAAAGTGAGGCAATGGCTTCCTAAGGCTGTTTAGTAATCTAACAAGGAGCCAGTTCTTAGGAATGTAGGCTCCTCAGATGAGTTATACCTATGAGGTGTATGTGTCCTTAATTAATAGACAAGATAAACTAATGATGAGACCTGAACCACAAGTACTTTATTTGGTCCTCTGCTGTTGTTCTTAGAAAAAATATTCCGTATCTTAATTCACTGAGGTGACAATGCACTGAGTTTTAATGCTGTATAACTCATAATTTCATATGTTGTTTCTTTTTTATTTCTCTTTATTATCTTTGGATATTAAATATGTAATTTAAAAAATTAAAAATATTTCAAAGAAATTTTTATTTAGGAAGGGATAGCAATTTAATTCAGTTTTACTTTTCTGACTTGTTAATTTCCAAATGTTTTTCTGAATGTTTTAGAGTTATTTGCATGCTTGTTTTGTTTGAGTAGACATTTTAAATTCTCATCCATTGTGGGTAGGCTCTATCTTGATATATTCCGAGTTGTATATAGTTGTATGATCAGAGCTAGTGAAGTCTGAACAATTTATTTTGTACCATTAATTTCATATATATATAGATATAGATATAGATATAGATATAGATATAGATATAGATATAAATAATAATTAGTTAGTAATTGTAAACTAGTTTATATGCCAACTGGAAATGTGTGATTCCTAAAAAGCAGTCCAGTTAGAAGATAGCTTGGGACCTGCAAATTGATAGTATGAACATGAGTTAGTCAAAGTGAGTAAATCAACTTCTGTGTAAGGTACAATACAATATTTTTAAAATATGTTAAATCTCAAAGTAGATCCTTAGTCCACCAAGCTTGTGAAAAAGCTGGGAGGAGAGAAGCAGTGGACTTACACAGAGCAGTAATTATATGAATTTCCATCTTGCTTAAAGGTCAGGTCCCTGGCCTCGTGTCCAGTCGCCTCAAGGTTTTCAAGCAGTGCAAGACAATGAGGAATCTGCTCTTAGTACAATCTAATCCCTGTTGCTACGGACTCCTACTCCCTTCTCCTTACAGCCACAAAATGCTAAATCAGGAATAGACAGCTTTTACAGCACTCATCTACATGATTCTGCCTAAGAGAACTGTCTTAATTGGAGATTTGGATTATGAGGAAATCTGAGTCCCAGCCTTATGGATTCATCCTATTCTGGGCTGGTGGAGTGGTCCTTGTGAATCTGCTGTAGTCTTGGGCAGCCAGAGAAAGGTTATTCCCAAGGTGATCCTAGATCGAGGAAGACCAAAAAGGCAATTTAAGACCCTGTTCTTGTGTAAACCACAATTGCAAATAGCTCAAAGTTCTTCGGGAATGCGGAAAATTGCATCCCCTGGAAGCATTCAAAATTGGACAGTTCTTCCATGCAAAGGCAAGATGCCAGATGAGAGCTTTGAAGTCAGTGCACATTTTTTTTAATGCAAGGAGTATCATAAAGTGTCAGTTTTGCCAGTATCTGCTTCTGCCTGGAAAAGGTGCCACTAACATTTCTGTTCCTAATCCCATCCTTTCACGACTGCAGCCACAGCTGACCAACATACTCTGGTGCTTTCTTCTTAGCAACAGCTGCAGACCTGGCTTTCTATGACGTTAATACCTGTTTGTTGTCCCTGGCTCTACTACTGTGGACATCTTACTCCTTTACCTGTATGTAGAACTTGCCCCAACTAGTGCCACTGAATATATGACCAGTTGAGAAAGTAGTCAACATCCCCCTAGTATTCTATACTCCATTGCTCTTGCTTTTCCAGCCTTTTGCTCATGAGGTTTTTAATTTTATGGAAGTAGAAATTGAATGCTTTTGGTACTAACTGACCTAGATATTACCTAGACTAATGTTGCTTCATTCGTTCTGTTTCTATGGTTTTCTCCACATAATTGAAATTAAGGGTCTGTGCTCATTATTGCTGTCAAACAAAGATCACCTCTTCCTCTATTCATGTTGTAAAGGTTAGCCTAATGACTTCACAGGAGAGAGAATTAAGGTAACTGTGTGGGAAGAATTCAGAGCGAGAAATCTCAGTATCCTGGAGACAAAAAAGATTCCTCCTATCTTATACTGCATAGGATTCTTGTTTTAAGATCTATTCCAAGGCAGGATCTCACTTCATCACACATAGCGTTCCCAGGAATAGATGACTGAATTGCCCATGTAATTGTGCTCTGACCACAATAAATATGTTAAAGGAGTGTGAGAAGCCCTTCTTTAACCTTGAATGTTAGCATGGCATAAAGATAACTTTCTAATGTAGAAGGCACTTGAGCTTCTATCCAGAAATGTCAAAGCTTTATTTTGAAATATGCATTTCTTTCCTATAATGGTGTCTTAAATGCTGGATTTGGACTTCATACTGGCAGAATTGTTTGTAAGTGTGTGTATGTGCATATTAAGATATTCACATATTTCTGAGTAGTGGTGGAATTATAAACCTTGATACAAAGGAGGCTAATGCACTTGAATGTGTCTAAGTAACTACTGGAATGTTAAATTTAGAATTTAAATGTTCCAACACTAACCCAGTTTTTAAAATTAAGTCCTTTGTGACAGTATTGGCCAGTCATTTATATGGAGCTAAAGTACTAAGAGAAACCAAACTTCAAAATTGGAAAAATGATGCTGTTTGTAATTTCAAGGCAACTACTTTCAGATCCTAAAATGGATCTATTTTTTTGAGAGTAGATCTTCATCAGTTCATGGAAAACTAACACCCGTAAAACTTTTCAGTGTAGATATCAAAACACTGAGGCATACCAAAGTATCAGGTTCTGCTTGATTACAACTAGTGCCCAGAAAATTATTGCAAATAAGACTATAAAAATCTTGCTTTTGTAGTAACAGCAAACATTTCTAAAGCATGTTATTTATGTTCTGCTTTTTTACAGACTTTTTGGTAAGATTTTGTATTGATTCTAATCTGTCGATAGGATTTAGATAATTTTATTCCCATACCTTTGTCAGAAAGTATATCCACTTTCACAAAGGGGTAAAACTATATCTGGACCGAAATATTTGCAGAACACTTGAGGGAATTAATTATCCCACCACACTGAACTCAGCTGACCGAGGTGAAGTAAATGGAAAACTCCTACATCTGGAATGTTTAAAGAAGCAGAAATTTAAATGCTTGGATTTATTTGCGTTTGACCCATGCTTAAAATTTGCCACTGTAATTGAACATGTGATAGCCATGAAGTGTACTAGCTGACTTCTGTGCATCGGTGCTATAATAAGCACTGTTCTGTTTCATGGCCAAATTCTCTCCATCAACAGAACATTTTAAAAGTTTCAACTGAAAAATTTCAGCAGCTTTCATGTTGGAAAAAATTTAGTAAGATGCTGGTTTTAGACAGCTTCATATTTCCTGGCAAGCAAGTAAAGCAGGTTGAAAAATTTTCCTCTTGGAAAATGTGGCTTTGCTGAAATAAGAACTTTCTGTGAGAAAATGTCAATTTTAATGCATATTTTTAAATATTACAATTTGAGTAATCAAAACAAAGCCTTCCACATTTTCAAAGTGACTGTTTGAAATAAAGATACTTTTCTGTTTCAAATAATTGCTTGAATTAAAAACAAACAAACAAAGCAACAGGTCAAGTTGCTCAGGAGTTTTTATTCCAATCAGAGGTGTGATAGCTTTTCACTTTGACATTTTCGTGTTGAAACTTCTTATAATTTTTCATCCTAGATTTTTTTTGGATGCTCTGACTTTTCATCCTGTTTTGAAGTAGAAACTAATTTCCCATGGAATGAAATTTTGTTTCCCAACCAGTTCTGCAAGAGACCAATCAGTCTCAGATTTTCAATAGGAATAAGGGAGGAATACTTCATAAACATATGTATGTAAGTTACAGTTACCTGACTGATCTCCCAAGCTATTTTGAAATAGCTCAGGAGAAAATGATGTCATTATATAATGTACCTCCGAGTTTGTGCTCCTCAGAGTACTCTTACAAGCAACACTACACATGGGAAGCTGTTTTAGATTTTCCTTTGTCTGGGTCACACAGACAAGTTCTTCAGAAAATATCTGGGTTTGAATCACTTCAGAAACCTTACTCAGGTCTGTCACTAATGTCTGTGAGAACTGGGGACAATCTTTCCATGTGAGAAGGATATAAAGATCTCACCAATCCTTTTTGTTACGAAACTAATGCCATCCTGCATGATTTGTGGCCATTAGTTTGATTTATTTTTCTTGTTTTATGAAATTGTATTTGTTAGGATGTGTAGCCAAGAATCTAACAATCTGAAAAATCATATCTGAGGAGTGACCTCTATCTTGATTTTCACTTTGCTTGGGAAATAACTTTTGTTCACCACAAGTCCCTCACAACCACCCTCTGTTGTCTATTATAAGCAATGATCTACTCAACAAAAAATTGTAAACCATACCTGAAGAACATTGCAGATGGCTAGTTGAATTACTATTAATGATCAAGAATTCTGTAGGAAAAAAAGGATTCTCTAAACATGGATTTTACTTGTCCTGATCACTGCTATCTAGACTTTACTATCTGGCTCCCAGAAATACAGGATTATTTTTCATTTGAGTTTTAGTCTCTGATGTTTTGAGTATCTAGGTATGCTGAAAAGTGTTTCTCTAAAAATAATATGTCCGTCTCACGTATTTTGGGAAGATTAATCAGCAAAACTTGTGAATTCAACTAATTATGTAATAGTTTATGATTTTGACTATGGTGGTAGCAGATCGGCACCATTTTGTCTAGGAAATAACATCTAACAAATATATTTTCCAGTGAAGAAGTGATGCTAGAAACAGTATCAGTAAGCCTGGAATTTACCCAGTGATGTGGAGTGTTGGATATTATTGGAGAAGAAAATAAATCTGTGTTTGTTTCTGAAGGCCATATAGTTAAATATATGTATAATGCTATAAACAGCTTGTTTCAGAACAAGAATTTTCATTGCAGAAGATATGTGGTATTTTCCTCGTTCTTTCCTGATTTGTTCTGAGGGTAGACTTTACTGCATCGTCTAAAATGGGTGTTATTAGGCATAAATAACAAGGGACTGCTTCCTTAATCATATAATAAAAATCTACAGTTTGATTAGCCAATCTGTGTTTCACAGAATGAATCAGAAAACAAGATGATTCCTTGCCGTAGAATATGCTCTTAAGAAAGGATATTTGGAACAGCTTGTGGGACTAAGATTAAATGTCTTATACACACATACATGCCCATGCATCTTGGATATATGCCAAGGTTCAGGATGTAATCACTGGAGGAGAGTCGGCTTTCCCAAAGTGTTATAAACGGGAGTAGATAAATGCCCTGATGGTCAAGGGAAGGTAGCCTTGCGTAAGCTTTGCAGTTTACAGCACTGTGGCTATCAGTGCATGGCTGGGCAATAATTAGCATAGCTGTCCCTCAGTGATAACATTTATACCTGGACCCAACCCTCCACAGAGTTCATGGATGTTTTGTTTCAGTTCCATCAGGGCTGACGACAATCGTGTGTTTCAAATTGTTGTCTTGGATTGGGATGATCAAGAGACTTCTTGAGCAGAGACATCTCAGAAAATTGAATTTGCAGAAATCAAGACGTAGAACAGAGTTCTTTATGAGACCTTATTCCCAAAACATATATCTGCTAAGATTCTGTGAGGATTTTTATGCTACTTCTGGCCTAAAACAATGCTCAGTTTCTTATAACATTGGAACATTTGAATCTGCTTCAATTCATTACCATTGCGTGAGGAGGGGAGGAAGCTGAAACTCTGGTTTCACCCTGCTTGGATGCTCTCTTTCATGATTTCCAAGAGGTGCCAAAGTTCAAAGCAGAAGAGTAATCTAATTTTGTTTTTCTGTAAATCTTAGAAAGAAACTATCTGTATGGAGTAAACCTAACCTATCAATAGGAGCTCCAAGACAGTACATGGCTGATGTGTCTTTTCTGTCACAGGGGTGACACTATTCAGCAAGCAGTTAAACAAATTTGGGGAAAAAAATCAGTTCCCTGCCATAATGCAGTAGGCTATTATCCAATTAAAAATGATCTGATAAAAACACTTTTTAACATTTGTCACATTTTTTGCCTGTTTGTGTTCCAGCCAAAGAATTTCTATCATTTTCTGAATGCAACCGATATATAACTAACTGTTGCCATACCAATAACTAGGAAGAAAAAGAACCTCCTCCACATGTACTACCCACACAGATCTGATGGGCACAGTTTGTGAAATGCCTTGGGAATAAAATGGTGCAGTGACTGATGGCATGCACATGGCTGCTGCAGTTGGATCTGGCCTGGGACTTACATGCTCTCCGTGTGTGTACGTGCATATGGTGTACGTGTGAATCACGGAGGCATCGTATCTGCTCATGCTCACAAACACAGCTCCCATGTAACTCACTTGCTACTTCTTTTCCTCAGTCTGTCAAATTGTGCCAGGGGAGCTGTGGGCCTGAATCTGGCTGTGGCTCTCTAACAGTACAACTTGCATAATCTCCACAGCAGAATAACGAGATTATTCTTATTTTCCTTTGTTCCAACTTGAGGGCAGTTTTGCCTGTGTGACATCTTGAGGTCTCTGATGTCTACGTGTTCACTGAGACCTTTTCACTGATACTAGGTGTTCTGACATTCATATGTAAAGTGAGGAAGTCTTTACATAGTGCAACTTATATCTTCACTCTCAATATGTCCACTAATTTTCCTTTTGAAACAGCATTTCTTTTTCCTGTCCTTCTCTCTGTCTTCTTGGCTGTTAGATTGTGAGCATCTTGGAATAGCATTCAACTATTTCTGGATGATGGCAGTGGGCTTAGCACATCATGAAAACTAATACATATATATTTTAAAATGGATAAGGTTCTGAAGAAGTGTCTCAGCTACTTATTTCTCACTTGTGCTATAAAACAGCAAATAAAACAAAAAGCAAATCTCTGTAGTCCAAGGAAAACACTCAGTAGAAAAGAGAATGAAGAATATGTAGCTCCTTAATCTTTAAACTCTCAAAGATATTGAATTTACTGCTCAGTTGCAGTTGTCTTGTAATGCTAATGTTGTGGTATGACTTACTGTTATGAATAAATACCGTCATTGAACCCTCAACATTAAAAAAATTAAGCCAGTTCAAGTCCAAATAAATTTTACATAATAAGAGAGGATTTCTGCAAAATGAAAGGAAATCCCATGCTACTTCATTTTCATATCAGACAAAAGCAATCTTAATATAGAACAAAATATCATTTGGTTGCGGGCTATTTAAGACTTTTTACCCTTTCTTCCTCATTTTAATCTACTATGAAATTCTTTTATTTTGAAAGCATAGAAAGCAGAGAAAAATTCTGACCTTTCCAAAATAAAAATTTCAAAAATATTTTGGCTTTTAAAGAGTTCTATTGATTTTTTTAGCTAATATTTTTCATCAGGTTCTTCCCACCCTCATAGATAGCTTCTGCAATATGTGCCCCTTCTCTTCACTGAAAATGCCACTAAAAATAACAGTAACTGATGACAGTAACTGGTCATCAATAACATAGTATCCCCATTTTAACACTGGAATCATACTTTTATATATACTTAAATGTATGCAAGATTTTAAAAATCATGTTCCAGTGTAATATACGTGGTCATTTTAAATGTGTCTAATGCACTCTATATTGAATTCCAGCTTTCAGCACTCACAAATATGTGTTCTCACATCTTATGCAGGACTGTTTTTACATATGTTTGCTAATAAATATATATTCTAAGATATTTGATAGGGAAAAATTTAGGATAGATCTACCTCTCTGGGCAACCTGCTCCAGTGTTTCACCTCCCTCATAAAATACAATTTCTTTCTGATATCTAGTCTACATCAACCCTCCTTTAGTTTTAAACCATTATCCCTTGTCCTATTGCTACAGGCCCTACTAAAATGTCTGCACCCATCCTTCTCATGTGCCCCCTTTAATTATTGGCAGGCTGCAGTGAGGTCTCCCTGGAATCTCCTCGTCTCCAGGCTGAACGACCCAAACTCTATCAGACTTTACTCACAGGAGAGGAGCTCCATCCCTCTGATAATTTTTATGAATCCAACAGGTCCATGTCTTTGCTGTGCTTTGCACCTCAGAGCTGGATGCAACAGTCCAGGCAGGGTCTCAGAAGAGCAGAATAGAGGGGCTAATCACCTTCCTCGACCTGCTGGCCATGCCCCTTTTGATGCAGCCAGAATATGGAAGCAATCTTCTAATCTGAGTAGACGCCACAGGATTCACCCGCTTAGATCCACAGTGGCTTCAGCAACTCATGATGAAGAAAACTGCTCAGGGCGTTTATGTCAGATTTGATAAAAGTTCTGCTAAAGCATCCATTCAAATAGGTCAGAAGTTTTAATGGTAAATCTATCAGACATTTTTTCTGAGGTCACGAACTGTGAAAAATTTGCTCCTTCTGGCTGTCAGTAGGTCTGCTCTTCTGGAAAATAAAAGCAGTATTTAGCTAAGGATACAGCTTTCCTCTGGAACACACACACACCACTTCATCTGATTTCAGTGGGGCTTACGAAGTTCACCTGAAGATTAAATGAGCCCTCTAATAATTAATTGTAAGAATTTTTAGGTTAACTTTAACTGTTCCAGTTAAAAGTTCAAGTACAGAACCATTTATAGAAACAGACCAAACAGCAGAAAGGCATCAGTCTCTTTTGTCACCCAGTGTAGTAGTCACTGATACATGCATGGCAACTCTCTGCTGAGGCTAAAGGGGAAAAGAGATTAAACATAATTTCTCTATCATCTCCTCACTTCCGTGTTTGTAAGAAGGTTGGCTTTTGTTTTCCATAAGAAATTTCAGCTCCAGTCAAGCCAGCATCTTGTGTCTTTATGTGACCTTCTAAGTTACACAGGCATTGATAGCAGGCGCCAAGAGCCAAGGGAAAACCTGTCCCACACTATACCAGAGTGAATTGGGATCACTGAATGCACAACTTCTCCTGCTATTTCCTACATCACAGATGAGTATGAAACATTTGTGTGCCTGTTCTAATGGTGCACACACTCGTGTAGGTTAGATTATATTTTAATATTAACCTAACTTAGCACAATTAATTTAAAAATAATATCTTTCCAGATATGATAACAGGGTTTTATTGTGAATATACAAGTATTTCCCTTCAAGAAGTTTACTTCATAGTAGGTTCAGAGTTTTGCAAATAATGCCTCAAGTTCTGGTCTTGGTGTTGTATACCGTCCTTTTATACACACTCCTTCATACTGACTTTCTGTTTACTTAATAGAAAGGTACTTAGCTTTTGGAACTTTACAGTTTCTGGCACACTAAAAGAAGCCAACCTGCTTTATTAAATTAATGATTGAAGGAAATCACTGTAAGCCTAATAAGATTTATGTGTTTCTATTCAATGTCAGCAGGGAGTCAGATTAAATCAAGGCTGAAGGTCTCAGCTGCATTCAAACCCTTGATCAAGCTACTAATGCTTCAGTTTGAAAAGTATGACAAGATAATTAGATGATTTAAATAGCCCTGTGTTTTTTGAGATGGCTGATATCATGTAAGAAATTATTTTTTCAGTAAGAGTATGTATTTCTTATAATCATATTAATAAAATGTGGTGTCATGGCTTAACTCCAGCTGGAAACTAAGTACGGCACAGCTGTTTGCTCACTCCCCTATCCCATGGGATGGAGAGGAGAATTGGGAAAAGGTAAAATCTGTGAGTTAAGAATAGCTTAAAAATTTAAACAAAATAATGTGTATATATATATACACATGAATAAAATTAATTCTAATACTGATAATAATGATAATAAAAACAAAAATCATACTCGTAATACTAGTAATAATAGTAATGAAAAGGGAGATAACAAAAAGAGAAGAATAAAACCCAAGAAAAAGAAATGATGCACAGTAAAATTTGTCATTGCTTGCTGACTGATACCCAGCCAGTCCCTGAGCAGTGATCAGCCCCTCCTGCCAACTCCCCATGGTTTATATACTGAGTATAATACTGGCTGGTTCAGGCCAGCTGTCCTGACCATGCTCTCTCCTGGCGTCTTACGTACCTGCTCACTGTCACAGCATGGGAAACTGAAAAGTCCTTGGCTTAGGGTGAGCATTACTGGGCAACAACTAAAACATCGGTGTGTCATCAACGTGGTTTGTCAAGTTTTTCAATGGGGTGGTCTAATGAAAATAATAATTTATTTTGTTTCATACGGTTACCTGTTATACAGGTTATCTATTACTAAAAGCATGATACCTGATACTTACACAAAGTTGTCCTCTATTACTGAAAGAATAATACCTGATGCTTACACAAAGTTTTCCTCAAAATATTTTGCAAAAGAGGTCTGTGCAATTGTCCTTTTCTATAAATATGGATTCTTTAATGTTGCAGTTATTGAATGATATGCCAGGATTTCAACATCTGTGCTGATTTAGTGTGACTAGGGAATGGTTGCCTTTTGAGGCCTTATTCCATAAATGGAGTTTAAGTACTGCTAAAAGGAAAGAGCCATTTAATCAACATGAGTGTTTGGAAGAATTTTCTGGTGCCCTATGAAGATTAGATAGTGTTAATTGGTGTGCTTTCATGAGGAATGGTGCAAAAGCTGCCTGTGAAAGTCTACAAACTGATTCGTTCACTTCTCCTTCAAACGCGATACCAATGGTACACCAATGCTTTAGCACCTGTTGCATACATGAGACTTATAGTCAAGGATGGATGTTAGATGGATGCTGGATTTAGAAACACATCTTTTATAATTTTATTGGAATTAAAGGTATCTTCACTTTACTGCAATTTATGCAAATTAGACTTGGATTTTGGGCCACTAAGAGCCTACTGAAGAAATCCAGGGACATAAAGTGAAATCTTGGGAATCTTATTTTCATGAGTTTGTGTGATGACAGTATTGAAATCAGCCAATCAAACTATATTTCTGATAAAGCACGCACTTTTAAAGCCAAAATTACTAATATACCTTTTGCCTCAATGTCTGTGAACCAAAACAGCAATCCGTGACAGTCAGTCTAGAAGCTAAAACCTTTAGATAATGGATCCATTTGTAATCAAATCAAAAGACAAGCTAAGCATTAAGGAGGATGGTATCTATGGAAGGTTACAAACTTTCCTAGACTTTATCCATACTAAGTTCCTTTCTAAACCATGTTTTTTTTTCCTTCATCAGCTGAGAGATCTTTGCTGGCTTTGTCAGTTTTCAGTGCGGTGCAATTGTTCACTGGGCACTGCTATAAAATGAATGAACAAATCAAACTTGGTTTTGGCAACAAGGTATTTCCTAGTCCTTACTACGACTAAATGACAACCTGCAACACTGAAAGCTGGCAGTAAAGTAGATTTTAGATATTTATTAGGCATCTTACCGAAATTTTACCCTGTATCCTATACTGGATGTCATGCACAAGCATTAAGTACTTGGAGTAGCAAATAATCAAAGTCTAACCACGTGGTGCTAGAATTTTTCTGTAGTGAAAGAGGTAGTACGAAAACTACTTTTGTGACTGTCACATGGAGTACAGGTAACCCCAACACTCTTCTAGACAAGATGGATGTGGAAGGTAGGGAAGATCATGGATTGACACTTCGTGGAGTAGATCACTTCGCGTAGGAAGGACTGGGGCCTTCTAGGTACAGAGACATCTTTGTCTCAACTGTAATCACACTTCTCCTGCCTGGGACAGCCTGGAATAGCCTGGGAGATAAGTATTTTCCCTTTGCTATTAGCAAAGTGATGGCTGAGAACTCTCTTTTTGTTTCAAGTCATTGAAAGCTGTTTTCCCCTCAATGAACACCTTAAATAAAGGTGATGAGCAGATGGACAAAATGATTCTTCAAAATATATCACTCAGGATTGTGTAGTCAAGGATCCTCTAATAAAGCAAAATGTTGTGGGCTGATATAAATTCTCCTTTACTGCTACTTGCCAATTTGTTGTGGCTGTATAATATTATTAGTCTACTGGTGAACGTTGATATGTAGAGTTAAGAAGTTTCCATTATTTATCCCAATCAAGTAAAATAATGGCAGTCTTAAATACAATTCCCCCTTTAATTTCAAGCTGCATGAGTACACAGTTTTGTTTGACTAACGTGGGCTGTAAAAATTTCAAATAATGCAATGACTGAAGTGAGAAATCACAAACACATTACATTCTAGATTTAGTCGAGTGAGTACTGACTGACCATTTGCAGGTCTCTGGCAACAAATTCTATGTGGTTCAGGAGTCTTAACTGCAGAAGTGTGTTAAAATTCGTAAAAATGTCCTTTAGAAAGTAAAAACATACAAGAATAATTTATTCTATATGTAGGAATCAAGAAATTACATATTTTATATCTATATAAAATGCTCATCATTACAGAAAAAGTGGCAAGGTTTAAAGGGATGGCAATTGAAAAGAAACTCTCCCTTTCTTTTTGTGAGTAAATCAATAAGGGAATATTTTGCAAAACCAGCCAGTGAACTGATTGAGCTTTCCAACACTACTTTAGGCTACTGACCATGAAACAAAATGCTTATGCATCTACTTTGTTACAGGCCGTGAAATGTCATGTTTGCATAGAACTTGTTTAATGATGAAGGTCTGGTAAAAGAATTTCACTTCTTCCTGCATGAATATCCTATTAACACGAATGCCTTTTCTCAGGCAGCACTGTTGGCTAAGACTCTGCAGTGACTGGCCAAGCTCGCACAAGTGAGATAAGACAAGCTCTGAATGGCAGATGTCAGGAGCGAAGGCAGCTGCGTGGCGTGGGACTGCCGTGGAAGGAGCCGGCTGGCTGCCAAGACCGCCGAGCAGCGATGTGCTTGAGGTATGTGTGAACCACTGAATTTTGTGCTTCAGTTGCAGGGCTGCTCTGATCCATTTTGTGCTCACATACGAAATGTGTTCCCAAGTACCAGAGATAAAACTGGAGCAGTGTGAGACCAAGAAGCACATGTGCCTCTGTAGCACTGAGCACCCTCAGATAACTTGAATGAACTCCAAAGTGAGAGGAACTCATGTCTGCTGTGATAAAAGAGCCGAAAGATTATGGGCTAGACTGATAATTGGCAGTGCAGAGGCACAAGGTGGGCTCTGACACACACTGTGGCTGCCGTAACTTTAATGCTAACCGCTCCTATCCATAACCGCAGGAACCCATTGGCTCCCAGGAATGAATAAAGAGGAATCAGAGTCTGTCGATGACCATCCCATTCCTCTCTCTTCAGAATCATACAGACACTCAGACCCAGCGTTCAAGAGTTTTTCAGATGCTAACTACTAATTTACAAAGAGATAGGAAACTGGTGCTACTGTCAAATAAACAACAATGACACAATAGTAGCAATAGATTCTAAAATGTCCTGGCTTTAGCTTATCTCTGGGACTTGCAAACTACCAAGTGACATACGCACCCACACAAACTCCTGAGGGTGAGTAGGAAAACACATGCTTCATGCTCTCCTAGCCTCTTGCTTTGCTATTCACTCTCAGGGATCACCACTCTGCCTTCTAACTCCTTGAGTGTTAGAGGTTTTAATCTTTAATGTCTCCACACGTTGCTTTTTATTTGGTTCACAGTACCAACAGTAGTGGATTAAGTGCCTTTTTTTAATAAGTTGTCATGATTGTTTATGAAATGTGGTATCTGTATGGGTCTTCTCTGAATATTTAGTTTTGCTGCTATGAAAGAACAAAGACCACAGTTTACTGGCACATGTTGTCCACTACTGTTAGTGGAAAAAATAAGCTAGTAGTCTTAGCCATAAATCCAGGAAACCTTATTCTTCCTCTATTTTTATGATAATGTAGAATTAAGACACCTTCATACCTGTGCAAAATGCAAGAAGGGAATCCTTGTCTGCTAGTTTGTCTCCTTCCAGAGACATTGCTGCCTAGCCCACGTTGGGCAGCTACTGCAGGTTAGCACATGGGTGCTTGTACAACTCCCCTTGTGTTGTACAAATAGATGGCTACCTGCTCCTTGAGCCTCACCATCCAACAGTTCTGAAAGCATTGCATTTTTCCTGGCAATAGTAAATTTGCTGTGCAACTGGCCTGTTATTACACTTCATCTGTTGGAATAAGCACACAGGCAGAGACATGCTGCAGCCCTTCTCTGTGCTAAATGGAGGGTGAGATGGTGAGTGGAGGGACAGAAATTCCTATTGTTTTTAGAGTGTTCGCAAAAATTATGAAAAAAGAGCCATATGTTTAGATAAAATTTGAAATATCTTTAATTGAAACCCACACGACAATGGAGATATTTTAACCCCATCACCTACATGTTTTATACAAAGTGAGCCAACAGAACAATGAGGATAAAAAAAATGCTGTACATCTCCTTGCTTAATCACTATTCCCTGCAGCTCTGAACAACAACTTTTTAACATTCAAAAGAATTCTTTCCTGACAAATGCTGTCTGAAGGAGTTCCTGCAGAGAAGCCTCTTTTTCCTATGGAAAAGTTCAAGAGTGTTCCTGGCTACTTGCATACAAAGCTGAGGCTCCTTAGTGACTGTAAATCAGTCCCATCTTGTTAATGTCAGTAAGGCGATGCTAATTTATGCTTGCTAAAGTACTCGAACCTGCCAACAGGCACCTGGTTAAATAGGTATGTTTAACCCGCTGGAGTTGTTCAGAAACAATTAAAGCAGCAACCACTCCATTAGATGTGGAAGGGTTACCCAGTTCAAGTCCATCTCTCCCTTCACCATCAGCAGCATCAGGATCCCCCTGCCAGTAAATTCTCTGGTGGAAATGTGAAGACAAGGTACTCTAGATACCAGCAGTGAGCAGTAGGAGCAATTGAGGAAGGAAGCTGAAGGTTTGCTGAGACCTTGTCCTGCTGTGCCCTGTGCTGAATGATGTTATGATCCAAACTTCCCCCAGTGTTATCCTCTCAGTCCTCACTTTTGCCTTCTTGACCTGCCATATTTTCTTGGTCCCTTCAGTTCTTGAACAATTTTTCATTTTGTTTATCATTACCACAAAAAAAAAAAAAAGAAAAAAAAAAAAAAAAAAAAAAAGAAAAAAACAAAAAGAGACTGTGATACTGACCTGATGTTGTTATTGCTGCTAATTCTGCTTACATACCTCATGCTTTTCCACTCCTTTGTATTGTCTACTTGGACTGTACGCTCTGAGAACTGTTTTCAGCTAAGTGCTGTACAAATAACGGAGACTAAATCTTGGTTTGTCCTCAGGCATTACCATAATAAGAAAGGCATTTCAATTAAGAGCAGTATTGTAAAAATGCGCCGGTTCTTAATGAGAGATTGTCTTTCCTAGGTCCTACCAACACAAACAAAGCAAAGAGAGACCAGAATACTCATTGTGAACAATGCTTCAGCACAATCCTGTTATTTCATTGCTTTCTGCAGTCTACCACCCACTTCTTTTCCTTACAAACTATACCTTTTTAACAACAGTTAAATATTACCATGAAACTAGGCAAAAAGTGTTATTCTAATGTGGCAAGTTGTGCCCTCGCAAGACTGATGACAGAAGTGATAAAAGAAGCATATCAAGCAATTAGGTTAATGTTTAAGATAATATATCACAAAGGAATAGTTATAAAACAGAATACTGCAAATTTACAATGTAACTTTCTGGAGGCAAGGTAGTTAATTTTTCTGTGGTTTTTGCTTTGTTTGTTTTCTCTTTTCATTCTTGTTAGCGTCTACTTTTCTGTCTTTACATGGGACACTATTTTCATACAGCAATAACAGCATTTTGTTAGGGTTTTATATGGGTTGTGAGATGTCAGAGAAGATTTTGGTTGCTTGGTTTTCATGCCAGTGGTTGCTACTGTTCTCCTGACTGCAAATTTTTTGTGGAAAGCTTTAGCCTGGGCAATACCATTAAAGAAACACATAAATTTGAAATGCTAGGGTACTCATTCACATGGAAAGGGAATGTAAATATGGATGATTTTTGCAACTAAATCAATGCTATTCTGCTATCTTTCTTTATTAGATGGAGATATGAGACATCTCACCTAACTGTAAACACCCACACTGTAGATATCTCCTTTGACGAAATTATGCTACTCCTTTTATAGTCAATGGAAAGAACTGCCCTATTTTAACTATTTCCTTTCAGATTAGAGTGGTTATGCCCTGTAAGTGCCTGTTTCTCCATCTTAACTCTAAATGCCATTTAGCCTACAAGCTCAAATGGGGATTTTTACATTATAGATATTTGCATTTTGTCAGCTCAGTCCTTTTTTTCAGTGTCAGGTCTGTAAGGATTGAAGAAAATGCACCTTCTGAAAGGCCTCACTCAACATGCACAAATTGCTCCTACTGTGCATGCCAGGCTGGGACCAGAGCTGAGTCACAGCTTCTGAGTTCGAGGCAAAACTGAAAATTTCTGTGTAATGGGAAGGACAGTCAGAGCAGGGTCTGCAGCACAAGAAGGAATAGGGCAAGGCTGGAAAATTTAGAGGACTTGGCGTAATGATCTCACCATTTCACTCCTCACAGCCCTCATCCCATGCTCTGACACCTCCCTTGGCTGCAGCAGGCAGCCTGGTCTGCAGCCTTCTGGCACAGGGAATCCATGCTCTGAGCCTGTGTCCTTTCTGACACCTCTGCTGATTGCTGCTTCTGGTGTCTCTGACATCAGCCAGCTTTGACCTGAGAAGAAAAGAGGAACACCTGCTTCCAGACCAGGTGTTCTCAGGGATAAGGCCTCTTTCCTCGTTCATCTGTCCAGCTGCAGTTTTTATTTGCCACTTGAAAAGACTGTGATAAGTAGCAATTAGTAGAAGATAGTACAAGCAGGCATCTGCCTCCCTTAGGAACGAAGGGAACGAAATATTGTGAAGGAATTTGCTTCCCTCAGAAACTTAATTCTATTTAAAGGTCTTCCTGTAATTTCAATAACTAATCTCAGGAGGTGGATGTGGCTTGAGGGTTATGAGAACAGTTAATTCCTGACTGCCACTTGTTCCTTGTGAAGAGTAAATCCTTCATGGTTCTCTCTTTCTCAATCTCTCTTTCACTCTCTCAAAGATGCCTGAATCTAATATAACAGTGGATATTAAGGATTATATAATTTATTTTAGAGGTCATGTTAAGCCTCACAAAACCAATGCAGGAGAGGAATTACAATTTTGTATGTCTATGACAAAAATACCACTATGGGAATGTTGGTGGGAATTAAATTATGAGTCGAATTCACAGAAGAGTCTCAGAGGGGACAGAAAAACCCAAAATACCTGTTTCAATCATTAAAGAATTATGTATACCTTTCTAGTCTGCAAGTCTTTACATTTTGCAATTATTTTATTTTAAAGATTTTTTTATTCAAAGAAAAAAGATTCCACAAATATGAACATAAACATATTTGCTTTCTGAACCAGTCTGAACCAATTCTTTTCATGAAGTCTAAAAGGCCATTATTCATAAAATTGTACTTAGAAAAACTGGAGGCAGATGAGAGAAACACTTTTCCCCCAGGCTCCTTGGAGACCAGTGAAGCTGCTAGTAGCTTGCTTTAATGCAGAACTGGAAAAGGGCTCTGCCTACCCACACAGTGTAGCTGTATTTATCTGAAAGTATTCCTATTATTTGCCTTGGATACAATTAATTATTTTGCACCTAAGGTGTTCTGTGGCATACCATTACATCACATTAGCCTTGTGCTTGACATCAGACTGATGCAATGTGATACATTAGGAGTTCTACCAGAGCTGTTTTAATTAGGCAAGGTATTTTATTCACTTAGTGGATATTTGCTTTGAGTTGCCTGTACAAGGCCATAAAGTACAAGCACCTCAATGCTCCCAACTAAATGTCAGATGGGGTATCCTACACTCCGCTGATTAATTATAATAATACTAAGATCATTTAGCTAATCTGTTGAATGCATATCACATAGTTAATGAAAGACTTCAAAGCTGCAGGCAGACTTAAGAAATGAATCATCATGTACAGCACAGTCTTCATTACTCATTGCAGAAATGCAGCATTCGTAGTTACTAAGTTTGAATTGGGAGAGGTGCAAACGGCAAGGTTACCCTGCCAAACTCTGCTTGTTCTTTCTTTTCTGCCTGTTTGAGGAGTCACACACAGCAGGGTGAAGAGAGACTCTGGCTGCCTTTCAGTAGGGCAGAGACTGATCCCTGAGGCACTGATGGGGAAGGGGATTCATCAGTATTGTTCTCTTCTCTAGAGTGCTGCAGCACCCATGAACCAGGCTCTCCTCTTGCATTGCTGTCCTGGGTAAAATTTTGAGGCGGTAAAGGAAAATAGTAATGCTTGCTCAAGCAGAAAAATCCTGGGAAGTGCTAGAACCTGTGAGGTTTGTTTTTTGCTTTTTTCTTCCCACATGCATATACAACGATTAGCAAGCGCGGAATGAAAAGTCAAGACATTATCATCATCATCACCTATTGTCATGGCTTGAGTAGCTCGTTCCATTTTCAGAGTGGGTTTTTTTTTCAGCCTATTAGCGGCAATTAAAGGTATCCGTTTATCTGTTGACTTCTAAAATGACCATGAGGTTTTTTTCCATAACTCTGAGGGCTGGAGGTTTATTCAGCTTCCCTGGAATGGTGGAGGAGAAAATGTTGCTTGTGGCTTTTAAAAATTTTTTTTTATTTT
>VZTG01001538.1:0-13518 GCA_013397845.1 Melanocharis versteri
TTCTCCTGCCCACTCCATTCAAATACAGTATCTGTGACTCCCAGTGATTTGATTCCTCACAGATCTATCACAGAAGTGCTGCTGGCTCAGTTCTGTATTTGGTGTCCCAGCCCCACGTGCAGGTGAGTGGAATTCCAAGGTTATTTCCATCCTTGTTCATCTGGGATACCTCTGTGAAGGATCTCAAGGCACCTTACAAACCCTTCATGAAACTCTTAGTTCTGCTGTGAGTTTCATGCAGTTGATCAGGCATGTTCTGTGCTTTGATAACCTGTGCCAGAGCTGGAGGGAATAACTTCTCCAGGGTTTCCCACCAGCTGGGAAGAGAACTTGGGAAACGTGACCTTCCCAGTCCTGTGCTCGCTTTGCTGGACTGCACTTCCTCTGTTACTCAAGGTGAGAACAGAACAGTCAGAATTGATTTAGGTGCTTTTTGGGAAGATGAAGTCACTGTGTTTGGATCTCTGCATCGTGCCAGCAGAGAGATCCTGCGGGAAATCTCTTCCTTTAGTTTTGTTTATATCCAGTCTAAGGCACAGATGTAATTTGCAGGGAAATGCGAAGGGAAAGAGGTTGTGCTGGCCTCAGCAGTGGAGCTGGAGTGGGATGAGATGTCACAGGGATATCCAAGTGTCTCTCAAGATATGAAAAGGATTTTCTCTGCCATGTGCTGAGTTTTTTAACTCTTTCCTTACGTGCCTTCAGCCTTCTGCACCTCTTGGGAATTATCCCACAGTGTGTATTCCCCCTTAGCCTCGGCTCCTGGATTTTACTCGCTGCCTTTGTTGTGCAAAAACTTAAATAAATGAGGGGTTTTTTTCCTGAAAAGTGTAAGAACAGTAGGAGGAAGTGTGTGTGTGCCCTGTGGGACGTGGTACCGGGATTCCCAAGCTGCCCTTGGAAATACAGGTGCTGTGGCCTGACCAGGATCTGCTCAGGACAGCTGGAATGAATCCCCAGGACTATCGTTGCAATCAAGTCCCTGGCCAAAATTTAATCCGTTGCACTTTTGCAACCCTGTTGTTTCCTGTTCCGCTGGTGTTTGCAGGCTGGAGGCAAAACCTGGCTGAGTGTCACAGCTTTATTGTGCAGCTCCTGTTTCACTGACGGGAACGGGCTGGGCTCCAGCTCATCCTACACCCCTGAAAATGGATTGTTTGTATCACAGACAAATGGCATTTTGCATACCAGGAGTATTCAGCAAGAGAGATGGGGGCTTTCTGTTGTGTGAATTATAAGAATGAATGAAAATTGCTAAAATTGGCCACTTGCTGAGGTACAGGATGAGCTTTTGACAAAAATATAAAATAGAAGGACGAGACAGGCTGGGAGAATTCAGATGTGCTTTTAATCGAAACGCATCCCCACGGAATTTAAAACTGAAATAAAAACCACAATGAGCAAATACAGTGTAAATTAAAATCAAGCACCTGTAGCTTGCTGCAGTGGGGTGAAATGGCTGCTGTTATGTGGCAACAAAACCTCCCCATTAGGATGTGGTGCCACATCCAAGGCCAGGCTGGACGGAGCTTGGAGCAGCCTGGGATAGTGGGAGGTGTCCGTGCCCTTGGCAGGGGGTGGAATGGGATGGGCTTTAAGGTCCCTTCCCACCCAAACCATTCCATGGTTCTGTGATCAGAATAGGGGTATCCTGGAGGATGGTAAAACCTCTCTGTCTTTGGAGGTTTCCATGACTCCACTAAAAAAAGTGGAGCTGGTCTAGCACTCACAGTAGCTCTGCTCCAGAGGTCAGTGATTCTATTAATAACCCCCAAATTATTCTAGGCAGAGATTTACTATAATAAAATTCCTTGGCCTTTTTGTTGCTAGAGAAACAATCTGCTCTTTTGTAGTTGCAAGTGTAGCAAAAATGGATCTTCATAATTCCATGGAAAAAAAACCCGTATTTTTTAAAACATTTTTTCCTTGTCCCCTTTCCATTAATTACTTCCTAACCTCTCTTCTTGTCCTTGCTGGGTTAGAGACAGCTGATGGCTCCCGTGGAGTGTAGAAGTTAATATCAACTGCAAGACAGCAGCTGATGTTTCAATATATTCTGGCACAATTTATTTTAAGAGAGTCAAACAGGAAGGTGCTTCTCTGTAATAATTGGAACTTGTTCTTTTAACAAGTGTCATGTCATCCAGGTATTGGACATTTAGGATTTTCATTCCATTTCCCATCAGTGGATTCATTGCTCTGTTGGCACTCAGGATAAATAGTAGTAAAATTAAACCTTCCTATGGATATGTGGTATGTCCTGGTGATTACACCACCATGGCCAACAAAAAACAGAAGTTGCAGGTGACCTGAATTTTTACCATTTTTTCCAGGTTTAGTATCCCTGCTTCCTTTCTCTTTTATTAAACCCTCATTTATTATAACAGGCTGCCCATGGAAGTGGTGGAATCATCATCCCAGGAGGGATTTAAAAGCTGTATGGATGTGGCACTTGGGGACATGGGGTGATGGTGGCCTTGGCAGTGCTGGGGAATATTTGGACTCAATGGTCTGAGCGAGCTTTTCCAACTTTAACGATTCTGTGATCACCAGGAGGTCAGATTGTATCCCTGTTGAGGTTTTTGAAGCATTACAGGACTGAAAGATGCTTCTGGAGTCCTGATCCCACATCTTCCATTCCAAGCAAGGATTAACTCCATCTTCCTGGTAGTTGTCTGAGCTGCTTTCAGTGGTTGAGTCTTCCAGTGGTTGTTGAGGCTTCACAAAGATGCTGATTTCTCCTACTGGCAAAGTTTTCCTGTGGATAATTTCCATCTGCTGCTTGTCCTTTTCCTCATGAGCACCAGGGAAATTGTCCCGTTTTCCCTTTGCATCAGCCCTTTCTGTATCAGGAGTCTGTTCTCATCAGCTCTTCACAAGATGCTGTCTGCAATAAACCAATTTTAATCAGGTAAATTAAAAGCATTAGAGCCTCCTGGGTACCTGTTCTGCAGCCAGAACTGACTTCAGAACTGATGGTATGTGGCCTTATTTATGCATGTATTTATTTTAATCCTGCTTAAACTCATCAGGCTACAGGTCTTTGTTCACCCTCTCGCCTGTTTGATCCCAATCCAAATGTTAATGCTCGTACTTAACTTGAAGTTGTCAACTCCTTAAAGCAAGGCTCTGTCATCGTTGATGTCTGCAAAGCTCCAGAGTGACTCTTCAGGAATTATCTGCAGCCATTCCTGGGATGGAAAGATACAGGGATGCCCTCAGCTCTTGCCTGGCAAGTTTTGTGCACTGCACGGGGGTCCTACCAAGCTCTCGGTGAGGATCTGAAGCAGCAGGAACAGAACAGGATTATTTTAATCTTATTGTTACAGTTTCTCAGCAAGAAAGTCGGTAAGAAATGCAGAACAGGGACGGCTGCATCTTGAAGCTGAGTGATCCTGTGTTTTCCGTGGAACTCAGGCTCCATGTGCTTCATCCAGCCCACTTTCTGTAATTTAAGTGACAATCTACTGAAATAGTTTAGCTTTGTTCTGCCTTTATGCTCATCCCTTCTGGACTTTGTGTTTTGTGTCATTTTTGTGAATCAGATTTCACAATTCAAAATTGTTGTGAATTAGTACAAACAAAGCAAAGGCATGTGAAATTACTGGGCTTAAGTAATAGTGGTTCATATGTAGCAGACTGAGATGGTGTAAGATATACTTTTATTCCCCTATTTTAAGTGCTAAAAAATAAATACTTGCATTCTGAAGAGGAGGGAAACTTCTCTGAATTAAGCCAGGCTGCTTCTATTGCTCCTGTGCCAGCGCCCTTTGCTTTGCTCATTGGTTCTGTCTCACTTCTCCTTCCAGATTGCAGGTGCAGTTCTTCATTTTGAATATTAATTATAATAATGGGTTGGAAGGGACCTTAAAGCTCATCTCACTCCCACCTCTGCCATGGGCAGGGACACCTTTCACTAGACCAGGTTGGGTTTCAAACCCATTTGATTTCATGGAATGTCTAAATCCTTCCCACTCTGGGCTTCTGCTCTTGCCAAACTGTTTTCACGGATGTGAATTCCTTTGATAACTGATAATGCCCTGTTTTTTCCTTTCACTAAATAACTGAAAGGTGCTCTGAGAGTGGGATGCCCTAGAGATGCAGTCCTGATCCTGCAGGATCCAAGGGAACCAGGATTTCCCTCTGTAAGTTTAGTGTACTCCCTTAATGATTTAATCAGCAAGCAAAGAAAGGCAGAGAAAAACACGGTGGTACATGGAGTGCTTTATGTCCTCCAGATTATTTTCCATACATTTCACTAATTACATAAACAGATGATATTTACAGGGGACTTCTGCCTGTAATTGACCTTCATCTCTTCCTGTGCACTTCCCAACCTCTCCTTGAATTTTCCTATTGTTTCCTCTTACTCATTCCAGATTTAACACCATGTTTTAAGCAGTCCTTTTCTTTTGCTTGGGACCATCCTACCAATTCCCTATTCCCAGTTCCTTCTAACTTCATCTCCTCAGCTCGATTTTGTGGGCAAATTTGGAACTCGTCACGTGGACAAACGTCTTCTCCAAAGCCCAGTCTTGGGGTTTCACTCCAGTTACAGCACAATTGCTCTTTCCCTTTTACCTTATCATCAGTTCTTTGGAGCAGGAATATTTCTTTCTGTCTTTTATCTGCTGAAAAGTTGTTTTTCAGAAGCTGCAGCAGCACAGTCCACTTTTAGGGATATCTGCCTTGTTTTTCTTTGGGATTTTTCTCTGTGTTGGGTCAAGCAGGGGAGGAATTTCACAAACTGTGAGGGGTTAGAGAAAACCCCTGGTCAGAGTTCAGCAGTGTTCCCATGGCTACTGGGACAGGTACACCACGGAAGCGGGAATACCTTGGCATTTAACAGCCCTTCCAGGTGATTTATGGTTTTACATAAGCTTTTCCTAAACCCAGAGGTTTTCTAGGGTTGGCACCTCTTTGCTTGTCTCCATGCCCTGTTAATTCTGTGCTCAGTGGCCCGTGGTTATTAAAATTCTTATCAATAAAGGAGTTTCTGAGCAAGGTTCTTATTTTCTCGTACATACCTTTGGAACTCCTCTGCTTAACCAAAGGAACATTTGTTTTTATGCCTAATGTACTTCATGAAAAGAAACGTGTAGAGTTCAAGTAATATTTGCCTTCAATTACAGTAATTAAGTTGTCAGACTTGAAGTCACCAAGGCAATGAGAAAATCCTTTCCTGGTTGGCCAGAGCGTAAGGGGTGTTCTGGGCCCAAGTGTGTTTTACATATCGGGGTGGGGAGGAAAACGGTTCTGGACAAAAACCTGGGAGTCTGTTTGTCCTTTTGCAATTCAGGGTGTCAAAATCCTGCTGTGGGGGGAAGGAAAATGACCCCGTTTGCCTGGGCTTCAGCAGGACCAAGGCAGTGATTGTCCCTCTGTGCTGGCACTGCTGGGGCACCTCCAGGGCTGGGGGCAGCTCTGGGACCCTCCCAGCAAGAGAGACCTGGAGAGGCTGGAGCATCCAGGGAAGGGAACAGAGCTGGGGAAGGGGCTGGAGCACCAGGNCCGTGGGATTCTCTGCTTGTTGGGTTAGGTCTTATTAAAAACAGGTTTAATATAAATATAGCTCAACCCATTTATCCTGGGAATTCTGTCCTGTCAAACTTCTGCTGCAGCTCTCCTTTCAGATGTAACCTGTGTGGAGACGTGTGTGGATACATCCTGTTTTTCCCCGTGTTCCACATCCCTTTTCAGGCTTCTTTGCCAGAAGTCAAATAGTTTCAGTTACTTCATAACCCTTCAGGAACACTACAACGTATCCCTACAAGAAAAGTCCCTAATTTTGATAAGTGCCCACACAAACATCACTGGAATCTCAAGTGCAGCCTTACTTTCGTTCCACTGGAATAGCTCTCTTGAAAGCAGATGGATGAGGAAATCACCACTCGTAATGCATCACTAATGACACCAATTTTTGCATTCCTGCTCATGGGAGTAAAGGTTATGGATGCATAAGGAGCCAGACCTGGAAAACCTTACTCACAAACCCTAATAAACCCCACTTCAGCCAGCGAGTTTAATGATGCCCTCAAGAGAGTCAGGTCCCTTATCTGCAGCATCATGCAATAACTATAAAGTGTTGAGATAAGTGGGATTTTATCTCCCAGCTCTCTGCTGGCCTTCCCCAAGTATCAGGTTATGGCAGTGAAAGTGGCTGTGAAATCTGACTGCTGATTTGGGCAGGTTTTGTAGTCCCTTCATTCAGGATGTGTGGGCAGAGTGGATGCTCTTATCCATCCGTGCATTTATGAATGGAAAAACAGGGAATTATCTCTGACTGTAATCCCTGTGGATCCCCTTCCCTTCAAGAAGGGGTTGCAGGACAGAGGTTGATGAGGATTCCACACCATCCTTCCCAGCTTTTCCCATCCAGAGGGGGTGCCTGGTTCCCTGTGGTGTGTGCAAGGCTTGAAAAAAACAATTAATGAGCTGAGGGGGCTCAGCCTGGAGAAAAGGAGGCTCAGGAGGGACCTCCAGGCTCTGTGACAGGAGGGGCCAGCCAGGCGTGGTCAGGCTCTGCACCCAGGGAACAGGGACAGGAGGAGAGGAAATGGCCTCAAGCTGTGCCAGGAGAGGGTCAGGTTGGACACCAGGAGGAATTTCTCCATGGAAAGGGTGGTCAGGCATTGGAACTGCCCAGGGTGGTTTGAGTCCCCATCCTGGAGGTGTCCAAGGAAGGCCTGGATGTGGCATTCAGTGCTCTGGGCTGGGGACAAGATGGGGACTGGTCACAGCTTGGACTCTATGGTCTCAGAGCTCTTTTCCAAGCTGAATGACTCTGTGATCCTGTGAAAATTTGGGATATTTCCAAGAGTCGTTTGTGACTTTTGCCAAGCAAAAGGCTATACCACAAAGGCTTTGTTTTGAGTGCTTTGGTATGTATGTGAACAAGCCTTAATTTCAGCTGCCTTTCTGGTTTGTTTATTTTGTAAATCTCAGATAATTTAACAAATTATACATCTCCATCTTGCGGCATTCATTGCTTTCTCAGAGTCAATCCTCTTCGTGCCATGCATAACATCCAGCTCCAGATCTATACTTTGCTTTTGGTTTGATATTTCCTTCCTAGAAAGGAGACTCTTCACCTGCAGCTTGAGACGAGCAGCTCTTTATTTCATATCTGCAGAAACCTTGTAAGATGTAACCTGTGATGTTGTTTGTGCCATCTGATAACGTGTGATCAAATGGAGCCTGTTTAAATAACAACATCTGGGACACCCTGACAGCGGAGCAGCCCCGAAACAAACATTTCCAAAGATCAGATAAGATGGAAGAGATGCCTCAGTGCTGGATTGCTCCCTGGATCACAAGTCCTTTGCTGGAGAGTTATTCCAGGCATGGGATTTCCTTTGTGCCACAGGCTAATGGGTTGGAGTGGATCATTTTTCATGCTGGTTTGTGTCTTGCAGAGACATGTGCTTTGTAAATTCAGTGTAATGCACTGGGTATGACAGTGGTAGACATGAGTTATGCAGGAGTAGGTAAACTAAGGAACTCAGAACAACTGAAAATTATCTTGGTTTGTGTTCCCTTACTGCCTTCCCTCCTTCTACCTCTTCTCCCTAAACCTACAGCAGTTTTTACATTAAAGGCTGCCTCACTTCCACCCAAATCTGTACTTTCTTTTCTACAACTTTACAGTTGATTAAACAGCACCAGTGTTGCTTTTCAATATTTTCCTTATTAGTGTGCAAAAACCCAGCATTATGTTCAAAGCCATGATTCCTGACTCATTCCTGCTCCTCTCTGTTCCCTTGCAGGAGGATATTGCTGATCCTGGCTCCCAGGAGGAGAAGGAGAGGAACAACCCTGGAGATGGCTCCAATACAGTGAAGAGTGTTCTCACTGTCCAGGAATATTTCGCCAAGCGCATGGCAAAGCTGAAGGGATCCCAGAAGGAAGCAGAAACAAAGGTGGATCATTCCAGCCTGACAGCTGATGAAGCTGTGGAGCCTTCAGAAGAGCTGGAAACCAAAGTCAAAAAGAAAAAGAAGAAGCAGAAGAGAGATGATGAGGCTGAGAGGACAGAGGACTGTGAGAAACTGGGGAAAAAGCCTAAGACAGGGAGCTTGAATGGAAAAGAACTGGATGAGACACTAAATAAATGTCACAAAAGGAAAAAAAAGAGGAAACATAAAGAGGAGAACGAAGGAGAAAGCATCAGTTGTGATGAAAATACAGGCAATGGAGAAATTGATATGGGAATGTCTGAGGGGGAGGAACTCAGCACAGAGGAGCAGGAGGAAAAGCAGAAGAAACGCCAGAAGAAGAAGCACAAAAAGCAAAAAGAGGAGGCAGGGGAGTGTGAGGAAGGAGCACCCAAAAAGAAAAAGAAGCACTGCAAGAACATTTAACCCCTTCAGGCTCCAGCTGGGGCTCTGAGGTGAGTCTGTGTTAGAAGAGGCTCTAAAACAGCACCAGTCCAGGCTTGGACACTGCTCCAGCTCCAGCTGGGACCACAGACCGGATCTAAACACAGGCTGGATCTAAACTCAGACTGGATCTAAACCCAGCTCTCCCAAGGGAAAGCATGGTGATGAACCAACAGGAGCTTCAGTGCCACGCTCAAAAGGGATCCACATGGAGGATTAACACATCAAGACTGTGAAAGACAGGGAATGACTTTCTGCTGCTTCACACTGACTGTGTTTTTCTCAATCCAGGAAAAAAAATTAAAAGACTCACCCTAGTACTGCCTTCTTATTAAAGTTGTTTTCACTTATGAGAGCCCAGCTCTGCTTCTGGAAGCAGGAGGGGGTTTGCAAAGCTGTCTGTGTTTTTTCATTGATTTTTGCAAAGTGGTGTCAAGTTTTTACATTTGTCTCTTTTTACGTATAAAATGAATGTTGTTTCTTCCCAAAATGCTTAATCTGATTAAAGGTTTGCTCCTGAGTGTCAGCACTAAAGGGTGAAATAAAAAGACCTCCCTGTGCCTCTTAACGATTGTCAAACAGTTGTAACTTTGCACCAAGGCTAAAGGAAATGTGTATTAACTGTATCATTTATTAACCATACCTAAATCTTTGATTTCCAGGCAATACTCAGGGTCTCTTCAGTGGTACCTCTGGAATTCAGAAAGTTGACTTGGACAGAGCAAGGTTTTTTTCCTGAAACTGGGAGATCAGCAGATTTTAAAAGCACAGTCAGATGCATTTGGTATTGCCATTCACACATTGAGAACTTGGAATTTGGATTTATAACCAAACTAGAGCTTGTTTCTCATTGTGAGCCTGGAAATAAGGAATGCTGGAACTGGGCACTGCCACAAGCACTTTTGTGGGAGATGTGAAACATTCAGCATGAATTTTGGCATTTTAATGTCACTCAGAGTTGTCAGAAGAGATGGGTGAGCTTGGAAGTGGTGGAATGGAAAGAAGGGTTCACCTTCCTGGTGTCCTGTTCTGATATTTCTTCGGCCACAGCAAACTGACGGCACAGCCCTGAAAACCAGCCAGCTGCCCTGGCAGAATCCAGAATCCAAATCCATTAGCTGCTCATTTCATCCAGGCCTGGCTGGGTTTCATCAGTGTAAATCTAAAACATCCCATTGGCTGCTCTGCCGAAGAAAATGGGTACATTTTTATATTGTCTCAGCTCGGTGGAGTTGCTTAACATGGTCTGATGAACATTGTCAAGATGCAGATGTTAATAGGGAAAAAAATTTCCTTAAGCTGCCCTTATTGTGCAGTCGAGGAAGCTCCATCTGCAGCACGCAGACCACATGGATGGTTTGGTTGCAGCTCAACTCCTCCTTTTTAAGGATCTCTTGGTTTCGGAAGCACCTTTTTTTCCTGACCTCAGGACATGCTCATACACTGTAACAAAATGAAGTTTCACTCCTTGTCTGGGAGAAAAAGATGCCTTTCCCTGGATTTCACATGCCAGGGGTTTTTAACCCTTGTTGCATCTCCTTTTCAGGCTGTACAATTATTATCCAACATAATCCTGCTTGTCCCTGGCTCCCTTAAATGAAATACCACCAAATACCATCACTTTATCAAACTAGGAGGAAACTCCAAGCTCGAGGTGAAAAAATCATCTTCTCAATGGAAGAAGACAGCAGAATAATGTTTTGTTTTAAATTAAAGCATCCCTCCTGATTTCTTGCTCACCACAAGTTGGAATTTTTGTTATTAGAATCCAAAAGCCTGATTGTTTCCAATTATTATTTTTTAACTCTTAAGCAACTAAACTTTACAGCCTCTCTGGGATTTCAGTTTAAAAAGGTGCTAGTCAAGGAATAAGGTTTCCTTCTCCAAATACTGCTGGGCTTGTTTGTTTGCTCCCTCTGTGAATTTCCATGTGTTTCTGTGCTCTGATTCTTATGGGTGCTTGGCCACATTCCAGTGTCAACTACAGGAAGAATAAAACCAGGAATAAACCTTTAAACTTGTGCTGTTGCTCCTGTTAAATTCAGGATACCCAAGATTTAAATATGGCTCAGATGGAAGTATTAGCTACCAATGGAATATTCTCAATTTCTGCAAGAAATACACAGCACTTTATCCCGGGAAATGTGGGATTTTAATGTTCTCCGAGTTCTGCATGTGGTTGTAGGAGGGGAAAATAATAATAAATAAATAATCATAAATCATAAATTGCTTGAATTTGACAGAAGCAATTGATTTAACTGCTCTGCTCTGTGTTTGTGGTCAGCGTTGCTCAATGAAAAGCTCTTCTTACCAGATACTGTCCAGTGAAATGGGTGATTGGAACAAGGGGAACATGTTTCAGAGTAATAAATTACATCTATATTTTTTTTGTTTGTTTGTTTCTAGTGGGTTTTGAGTTCGGTTTTAACCCAGCTCTGGTTTGGCAAGAAGGCCTTTTTTAGAAAGCACAAGAAAAAGAATTACGTCAGTGCCCAGATGGTGGAATTAGCAGAATGCGAGCACAAAGGAACGACTTGGTTTCATTTCCGCGAAAATCAGTCTTTTAAACTCTGAGGCCTTTTGTTATAAATTCATCCATTGTGCTCACAGAATGAGGTGGCTCCCAGTGAAATTACCTGGACACCAAGGAAAATGAGACTCCCCGCTCTGCTGTCGCTCCTGAAGGGAGAACGAGGCACGCGCAGCGCAGATATTAAAATGTTTTTATTTTTGGTAACCCCGGGTCAGCAGTGACTGAAGGAAATATTCCTTTTTGCATTGGGAACATTCCAACACTGGCTTCTCCTGAGCTGTTCCATTCTTTGCGGGGATAGGGCTGTTCTTGGCTTTGAGGCTCGGAATTCGCTGCGGGATCCACGGCCAAGGACGTGATTGGCAAGTGCAGTGTTACAGCAGCAATAATGGAGGTTGAATCGTGCTTGTAAACACCTGCAGGCACCAAACCGCCCTGGGAAGTAGAGGCCATGGAAAAACAGTCCTGGTACCATTGCTGGACCCAAATCTGTGTGAACTTCATGGGCTTTTGGAGTTTTGTCTGACCGTGGAGCTTCCCTTGGAGCCAAGGATGGGAGATGGCACCGAAGCACCCCAAGTGACAGCCCAGACACGTGGAACAGGCAGCATTCCTTGAATTTCCTCCCAAGATGTTCCAGCTCTGATGCTTTACACACAGCCAGCGTAACACAGAGGTAGAATTGTGTAATCATGGAATCATTAAGGTTGAAAAAGCCCTCTAAGACCATCGAATCCAACCATTCCCTCAGCACAGCCAAGGCCACCACTGACCCGTGTCCCCAAGTGCCCTTTAGTAACAACCAGGGCTTTTTAAAGCATAAATGCAAGACACCATTGAAGATTTCAGAACCACCTGTGCTGGTGTTGAAGTGAATTTGAGTCCATTGAGATGCAGCTGCTTTGTGACTTTTGTCAATTGAAGGGGCTGGAGAATGTCCAGGGCAGGGAACGGAGCTGAGGAAGGGGCTGGAGCACCAGGAGAGGCTGAGGGAGCTGGGAAAGGGGCTCAGCCTGGAGAAAAGGAGGCTCAGGGGGACCTTCTGNGGACTCGATGACCTCTGAGGGATTTTCCACCCTCAGCCATTCTGTGGCTCTGGGAAATGTTTGGGGACAGCTCAGCATCGTGTCCATGGCTGCAGTTCTCCTTTCAGCTGCTCTGGTGCTCTCTGCCTTCAGCTCCTCAGCTCTCAGCAAGGACAATTAGCTGCATTAATCAGCGTAATTAACCAAATTTCTCCTGTTTAAACACACAAGACCCAAGTTGTTGCAGCATCCACCTTCAAAAGGCACAATTTACGTCATGAAACCTCGGAACCTGCCAACGCTGAGGGGAGGAAGGAAGCTCCAAGAGGAGAGGGAAACCACACAAAGTCTATTGGAAACACTGCCCGGCATCATGCCTGGCTGGAAAAAAGATCTGGGAATAGTGTATCCTATTGGATACAGCGGGAGGATTGTGGGCATCCAAAACCATCCTCTGCCTAATTCCTCATTCCTGGGCAGGACCCCCAAGGAGGGATCAGAGAACTTGGGACAATAACCAAGGCTTTTGTCTCTGTACCTGCTCCATCCAGGTATAAACCAATTTTTTCTTGGATCTGCAAACTTTTAGTGATGTGGGACTGGGAAATACAGTACAAATACACAATTTTGTGGTAACAGAAGTGGGAATATTGTTGTAAAACAAATTGAAGCTCCATTTCTCAGCAAGTCAAAATCTGCTTCTGAATCACTCAAAGATATTATTTTCTTATCTTAATCCATCTTTATAAATTTTAAGGTGTAAGAGGGAAACTCTTCCTAGTTCCTTTTAACCTAAAGGCACTAAAATATGTATTGTTTTGTAACGTTAAAACTGCATTTTAAAAGTAGTGAGAGCAGAAATATTCAGCACCATGCTGAAAAATTTAGAATTTTGGGAGGGGGGGGAGTGAGGTTGTCTGCATTTTTTTTGTGTAATGGGAAAGCTCTGGGGTTTTTTTCCCTAGAAAATAAATGGTCCAGGTAGCAGTCCCTGGGGAAAACCTGGTGGAATCAGGGAGGATGGGCGGTGGGCAGAGTTGGGAACTGCAACACTGAGGGAATCTTCTGCTGGGAACCCCCAGCTGTCTCTGCAAAAACTTCCCTTGGGAGCCGAGAGTTTCATCAATAATTAAGGAACATGTGAATATTGAGCTAATTTAGGATTTTCACTTTCTCACACATTTTAATGTCCCTGAAGGTTGGTGGGGTGCGAGGGTGGGGAGGGGGGGGAGTTAAAATAAACCCTCCCTTTGCAGGAGTAAAATTCCAGATGTCGGATCCCCCCCAAAAAAAAAAAAAGAGGGATATTTTTAAAGAGGTGGTCGTTCCGTACAGAGTTCAGCCGCTCGTTTTCTGCCTGGCCCGTGGGAGTTGTTGCCACTGTTCCCCATCCGCGAAAATGGGGGAGAACAAAGCTTTCTTCCCCCCTTTGTCTGCTCCGTCTATTTTCGCTCGCGGCTTTTCGCCGTAATTTCCCTGTTCCCAAAGCCCTGGGAGAGCTCTGCTGCTTCCTGTGCCCCAGATACAGGTGAAGCCTCGCAGCAGAGAGGGGAAGGTGAGCACACAGAAAAAAAAAAAAAAA
>VZTG01001538.1:16444-104702 GCA_013397845.1 Melanocharis versteri
CCCTGCCCGGATCCGGTGCCCGGGGGGTGAGCACCCGGGCACCCACCCACCCATCCAGGTGCGAATCCCCTCGGGATTCCGTGCCCAGGGGCACCCACCGGAGTCACCCTGCGGGTGCAAACCTTGTCCGGATTCGGTACCCGTGAGTCCCCCAGGGCATTCCCGGGGGTGCAAATCCTGCCCGGATCCAGGGCCCCGCGGGAGGCACCCACCCGGGCATCCCATGGGATGCACGCCCTGCTCGGATCCAGCGCTCCGGGCTTGGTCCCCAGGCACCCACCTGCGGTCCCCGGAGTGAAAACCCCGTCCGGATTCAGTGCCTTGGGGTGGGGATCCAGGCACCCCCCGGCCATTCCTGGGGTGCGAATCCCGTTTGGATCCGGTGCCCCGGGGTGGGCACCATGCACCCACCCGGTCATCCCGGGAGGCAAATCCCATCACGATCCAGCGTCCCGGATTGGGAACCCAAGCACCACTGGCCAACCCTGCCCAGATTGGGACCCGGTCTGGCACGCAGCAGGAGGGCACCCCTATACTTATCTGGCCGTTTTGGGGGTGCACAGCCGGCCCGGGAGCAGCACCCTGGGGGTGCAAAACCTGGTGGAGTTCTGCACCCCGGGAGCAGCACCCGTGCACCCACCCCATCACCCACGGGGTGCCCACCCCAGAACTGCCCCACACTCCAGGTGTGCAGCCACCCCACAGGGTGCAAAGCCTGATGGTGTCCCGCATCCCAGGGGACGGGCACCCTGCCACCCCTCTGCTGCAAACCCTGAGGGTGCTGCCTTCCTGTGCAGGGAGGGACCCCCAGAATTTTCCTGGCCTGTCCTTGCTGTCCCACTTTGTCCCAGTATTGCATGGCTGGGGTGCAAGTGTGCATTTCTGCTGTTACTTTTTGGGGGATCACAACCCATTTCGAGCACACATTTTTTTCCCACTCCTCATCCACTATTTCTCCCTTTCCCCCAATCCTCATTTCAATGTGAAACCAAGAGGGCAAACCGAAATTATCGGCCCAGACAGCCTGAGAAAGAGCTGCCCGAATTGCAACAGAGCTTTGCTGCCCAACTCTTATCCAAAGTTTGTGTTTCCCTGGGCAGTTCTGCGGTGTTTTCTTTGGTGGTTTGGGTTTTCTCCTCGCTGCTTTGCCATGCAGCATCTCAGCTTGTTAGTGTTATTTCTGCTGTCTCAGGCCATGGGAAGGCATCAAAGGCTTTGATCTGTATCCTCATTTCTCCCCCTTACCCTGAGGAGCAGCCTGGGACAGCCTCACTGTGGGATAAATCCCCCCCGGCCCAATGCTGCTTCTCTGTCCTGTGTCTTGGGGACATTTTATCTCAAACAGGGAGGAGCAAGGTCATAGAATTACAGAATCATGGAACGGTTTGGGTTGGAAGGGACCTTAAAGACCATCTCTGCCGTGGGCAGGGACACCTTCTACCATCCTGGATTGCTTAGACCAGCTGTCACAGTGCCCAGGTCTCCTTGTGCCCTGGTGCAAGTCCTGGCAGGGCACAGGCTGGGGCACCTTAAAGGACACCACGTCCTGACCCCCTGCTCAGCCAGCCATGGCCTTGGCTGTCCCAGCTTCACAGCCTGGCTCTGTCCCAGCCCATGGAGCTGGGAGAGTTCATCTGCCTGGATTTATTTACTAACCCCAAGCCCAACTTGCGTGGGGACTTGGGATGAAGGGAGGCCCTACAGCAGCCTCAATTCCCCCCTTCTTCTCCCACCTCGTCCTCCTGTGGGGTTTTTGGGATGTTCGCGTGTGCCAGCTGGGGATTGGGACCCCTTGGGAGGCTGCGGGTGCTAAGGGAGCGTGTCCTCCGTTTCAGGGAAGTCCTGGAAGGCGCTGAGCCTGTCGCAGAAGCGTCCCTACGTGGAGGAGGCCGAGCGGCTGCGGGTGAAGCACATGCAAGATTATCCCAACTACAAGTACCGGCCCCGGCGGAAGAAGCAGGTCAAGCGCATCGGGAAGCGGGTGGATCCCGGCTTTCTGCTGGGCAGCCTGACACGGGACCAGAACTCTGTGCCGGAAAAGCGGACCTGCAGCCGGGCCGGGGGGGGCAAAGAGGGCCCGGGTGAGTACCCCCCCCGCCCGGGGCTGCCGGCTGCGCGGGGGTACCGGGAGGCTCCGGGCAGCGGCGGCAGCGCCAGCGTGGACACCTACCCCTACGGGCTGCCCACCCCGCCGGAGATGTCCCCCCTGGACGCCATAGACCCCGAGCAGAGCTTCTTCTCCTCGCCCTGCCCCGAGGAGCATCACCGCTCCCACCTGGCCGGTGCCACCTTCTCCCCGGAGTACGCGGGCGGCTCCCTGCCGTGCGGCCACCACGCGCTCAGCCCCATGCCGCAGCCGGCCACCTGCATGATCCCCCCGGCCTCCAGCTGCCCTCCCCTTCCTCCTCCTCCTCCTCCCAGCTACTACACACCTGCCTTCCCCTCCCTGCCCCCTGCCAGCCTGCATGCCCACCTGGGCCAGCTCTCCCCGCCGCCCGACCATCAGGGCTTCGACACCTTGGACCAGCTGAGCCAAGCGGAGCTGCTGGGGGAGATGGACCGCAATGAGTTCGACCAGTATCTCAACAACCCCGGCCACGGCGACCACCACGGCGGGGCCTTGGCCAACGGGCACGTCCCCGCGTCCGGCAGCTCCCACAGCTCCGAGAACAGCCTCATCTCCGTCCTGGCCGACGCCACGGCCACCTACTACAATAACTACAGCGTCTCTTAGGAGCCCAGCCGGGGCCGCCTGGAGCGGCCGAGGAAGGACCCGACACTGTTCCGAGGCGTTGCTCCCTGGGGACATCGCCCGCGGCCCCTCAGGGTGACCGAGCCCGAACCGCAGGGCCCTGGAGTCTCCTCGGTGTTGTAGGTAAAGGATTTGGGTTGTTGGGTCACCACCGTGCACAGCCTGGAGTGCTCTGCTCCGACCGGGGCCAGGGGGCACTTCCCGATGCCAAAGCCCTTTGGCCAAGTCCCTCTTCCAAAGCAGGGATGCTCCTGGGAGCACAGGAAGGCTGCCTTTCATTTTGGGACATCCCCAGCTCTGCTCTGGAGTCAGGAGTGTGGCAGCACCCCACAAACATCAGGTCTGAATTCCCCCTGGAAAGGGGAAAGGCAGGGATGGGAGAAGGGAACATTTTGGTGAAGGTCTGTGAGCTGTTTCTGGGTGCTGGTGGTGGCGTTGCTGCAGCCACCCTGACCTGCCCGACTGCTCCAAGGGGGATTAAACCCCCCACCCCCTGCCCCTGGAGCATGGATTGGAGCCTTCACCCCTCGGGAAACCCCAGAGGGGATGGGACACCAGCCAGGAGAGGAGCAGCCAGCCCCGAGGGCGCTGAGCCTGTTCTGGAGTGGGGTAAGATCAGGGCTGGGAAAGGCAGGATCTGGCCGGCATCCACCCCTGGGAGCAGGCCCTGGGATGAACATTTTGGTCAAGAGGTGATGATGTAGCAGACACTTTTTATCAAACATCCTTTGAAGGGGAAGGCTCCGTGTTTGGAGCCACAGTGCCCAATGCCTCTCCTAACTCTGGCGTTCTATTGCTTGTAATAAAGCTGTACATTGATTTATTCCTTCCATTATTCCTCCCCCCCACCTCGGATTTTGTATTGCTCGAGTTCTCTTCCTTTCCATAAAGATGAAGCTTTATTTTAAATCAGTTATATGACATGATTAATCTTAGTGTTTACTGTATGGCACTTGGTAATGATTAGTTAGTAACGTGGTTATGATTTCCTGGTCCCAGTCCCCAAAATGTATTAATAATAATTGCAAAGAACACTTAAAAAAAAAACCCCAAAAGTTCACCGGTTTTTAAGCTAATACATTCCATCTCTTTTGTGTGACTCTATGCATTTTGAATGAGTGTAGATACAAGTTTGCATAAAATATTTAATTTAAATAAATATGTTTTTATACGATGATTGTTCGATGATTTAAATTGCTGTCGCTATTGACAACAGTTTTCAAAACAGAAACATTTCCCGTGCAAGTGCTATTTTTTTATATTTTTGTTGTCGTCGTCGTTGTTGGTATTTTCAGCCGAATTTTTCTACTTCCATTTTTTTATAAATAAAACAAAGATCTGTGGTTATCTTTACAAATTGTGGATTGCTTTCTAACAAACCGACTCGGGGCATGACAGGTGCCTACCCTCGCTTTTCATGGAGTGTCTCGGGACTCAGGCCACTGTGCTGGCCTTGAGCCTGCTTTTGCCATCTCTCAGATATGACCTCTGTATTCCTGTTTCCACATTACAGTGAGGTCAAGAGCTTTGCCTTTGGTGTCTTGGTGAGCATAGATGATGTTGCCAATTTGTGGAGCAAGTGCCAGTCCCTGGAGCGTGAGTTTTAGTCACATTTAAGGCTCTCTTTTCTTTCAGTTTGGGCTGATTCACCTTTTAAAGTGCTCCACGGTGTGGGGGCCTTGAAAAGGGTCCTCGTTTCAAGTGCAGATCGAGGCAATGAGGTCTCAGAAATGTGTGGGGGTCAAATCTGGGGAACCAGGTGAAGGTGATGTTGAGTGATGGCCTTCAGGCCTGGCCAGCACAGAGAAAAGTTTAATCCGTGTTGTTGTCCATGGAAAAACACCACAGCCTGCTCTTGCCAGGCATTAAATCAGGCTGTGCCCCTGCTTTCCTTGAGGTTCAGCCATACACAGGGAATCCCAGAGCTGTTAGGGCTGGAAGGGACCTCTGGAGATCCAGGGAGGGTAAACACCTCCCAAAAGCAGTGTCCTTCCAGGCTGGGTCCTGCTGCTCGGCCCCAAAAAGTGCAGGAGCACATTTCCCGGGGCACTTTGTGATGCCACCTCTGCGTGGTGGCTGGGAGGAGTCTCCAGAGGTCACCCAACCCAATCCTGTCCCTCAGGGTGGCTTGTCTCCCATAAATGACGTCTCTGATCCACGGAGCCCATGGTCCCAGGAGGTGGGGGCTGTGTGAGTATTTGGGGAGGCCCCAACATGCTCCTCTCCTGTGCTCCTTCATCCCCCCACTTGTATCCCCTGGATTCAGCTCTCCCATCCTGCCTCTTCCTTCTTCCACCTCTCAGGCATCCCAACTCATCCTTGGCCTTTCGTTTTCAGGGGGAAAGTAGTGGATACCTTCAGGTGTCCTGCCAGCCCCAGGTACTGTGGTGGCTCCCTGGCGGGGGTGGCTCAGCCCGAATGTGACTCTTCCAAGAGGATTTTGGAGCTGGAGGGAGGGAGGTGCCAGGATCCTGTTTGGCCTCTCTGCCCAGCAGCGCTGACTCACGTGGGACCATGCCAGGAGCAGGAGCAGGGCTGGAGAAGTCCTGCTTTTCCCTTCTCCATCTCTCCCTGCAATCCCTGAGGTGCCCCCGGCCCGAGAGGCAGCTGAGAACAGTGAAACTGCCTTGGGGAGGAGGCTCAGCTGTCCCAGCCCGTCCAAAAAATCAGCTCTGGGTATTGCCACCAGCCTGATTTGGGCTGTCACGTTCTTACCCTACAGGACCCTTTCTCCAGGACTTTGGCTGCTCCTACTGGTCCTTCTCCTTATTCCCACGCCCCGAGCAACGATGGGATCAACTGCACCACCCCACGAGCTTTTTCCCTCCTTGCTTTCATCCCATGCAGGGTTGGTGGAAGCAAACCCCCCGTCCAAGAGTCCCCAGCAGCTCCCAGAGCCTGATTTCCCCAGGAAAAGGGGTTTCTCCACGTGCCCCCATCCCCAAGGAGCCCGTTGGGCCGGGATGAACGGAGAGCCCCGCCAGCCAAGCCTGTCCCCACTTGCCCAACCCGGAGCCACGTGAGGAGAAGGTGGGAGCTTGTCCCTGTGCTCTCTGCACGCCAGGAACAGCTACAGGCCCCAACCGGGAGCCGGGGCCCCCCGAGGGCGTTGGGAGCCGCAGCCAAGGCGAGGTGCGGCTCCCTGGGAGCCACGGCCGGATCCAGGCACACGCCCAGCGCCGGGAGCAGCCGGGTCCCACCTCCAGGACACCGCCGCCGAGACGAAATCCAGGAGCAGAACCATCCGCCCCTCCTCTGGAGGGATGGAAAATGAGATGCTATGGGTCAATCCCCTCTACCCACAGCAGGTTTTTTTTGGGGATGCAGGGCGTTGCTGCAGGGAGCAGATGGAAAATAAGTGGCCGGCAGAGGTGGGAAGGAGTGGTTTTGCTTGGAAAGTGGACATCCATATGAAAGACTGCTGGCCACGGTCGTTTATGGATGTTGGGGGGATCTCCACCCGAAGCAGGACTCGTTTTGCATCAGTCCTGGGCATGTTCCTCCTCCTTCCCCATACCAAATCCAGGAGCTCAAGGCTGTTTCTGTGCACACCGAGGAGCCCTGTGGTTTGTGGCCTGCTGTCCCCAGCCTGGGAACCAGCAGGAAAATAAAATCAGGGCTGCACTTGGGCCAAAAACAGCCTCACGCCACATTTGGGCTCCTGCTCGGGGGTGTCAGCTTGGGCCAGGACAGGAGCATCTCCTTGCCAGGAGGTGACCAGGGTGTGAGCCCTCTGCCCCCAGTGTCTGGAGGCCTTGGCTGGGCACTGGGAGCAGGGATGAGGTCACCTTCCCGGATAGCTGGAATTTGGGCTGGCCAGGAGCTGCCGTGTGTGTCATGCCCTGGGCGATTTCCTTTGCATCCCTCGAGCAGGTGGTGACTCCTCTCTGTCCTCGCTCTGCTTGTCCCAGTGCCACTGGGCAGGGGTGGGCCCTGGTGACAAACAGCCACGTGGATGTTCCATGCCTCAGTTTCCCTGCCCGTAAAACAGAGATAATTTTCCCTTCCCTCCTGCCCTTTTTCCAGCCAGCGCTGGGACGTGACCTGTCTCTTCCCCAGAATTTGAGCAGGGCCAAGTGCTTGTGCTGCCTTCAACACGAGGGGTCCCTGCCCCACGTGAGTGATCTGGATCCTGCTACGAAATCAGCTGGGAGATGACAATTTTCCCTGCTTTTTCAAAGCAGAACCAGGTGAGGGAAGTAGAGGCAGAGAAGGGGGTGAAGTGACTGGGCTGAGCTCGCCCTGCAAATCAGTGACAGAGCCTAGGGAGACCCTCAACATGGCCAACGCCCCCAAATCCCCAAACCCTAAATCCCCTGTCATCCAGGTTTTGCTCACCTTCCCCCTCCATCCCTTTTGTTCCCCCCACCCCACCCTGACTCCGAACCCTGCTGCACCCCACGGCGGGGAGGGCAGGATCAGGCCCTCCCTCCCATCCCTCCAGAGGAGGGAATGAGACAAGCTGCTGAGTGGTTTCCTGGCCGGCACTGCCAATGGGAGCTGCTTGGGGTGCCGGGAGCAGGGGAGGATGTATCCGGAGCTGAGTGTTTCCTGGCAGATAAGGCCAACCCCTCCTGCCGGATGTTATGAGTCCAGGTCCTACCTCCACGTTTCAAGAGAAGGGGCCGAGGAAAGGCTTGGATGTTTATGTCAAGGAAAAATAACTTCTCCCTCTGTGTACAATCCTCTGGCTCCCCCAGGGCTACGTGCGGGAGGGTAAATGCTGGGAATAGGAAAACAGGGGCGAGGAGGGTGATGGGGGACAAGGAGGGCTGTGGGCAGGCTGGGGTCTCTCCCTGCTCGCTGGGGCTGCCTGGGAATGTGCCAAGACAAAGGCAGGATGGAGCTGGGGAGAAGAGCCCGGATGGTGCAGGCTCAGCGCTGTGGGGTCAGGCTCAGCATCCATCCAGAGCCACCTTGGCTGAACCCAGCGTGTCACCCCTGGTGCTCACCTGGAGCAGATCCAGCCCCCGGTTAGGATTTCTCCTCATCTTTCAGGTGAGCCCCTTCAAGACAGAGGCAAAGCCAACCACGGCAGCCCCCACGGCTGGAGATCAGGGTTATCCTGCCCAGCTCTGTCATCCAGGGAATCAGAGATGCTGGCAGAGGGAGAATGGTGGCAGAGTTGGGCCTGGCGGCTTGGCTGGTTGGGGAGGAGGGGGAGGTTGTGCTGTGGGTATGGAGGGAATGAGGAAAACACGGATTTTCTTCCTATTCTTCGCAAAAAATAAGTAAAATCCAGTGCTGGCCAGAACCTCCTATTTTGAGTGTAGCTGTGCTCTCCTAACACCCTTCTGGGAGCATCCCCAAGGCTCAAGCCAGAACCTGTGCACTGCCTGAGGGCTGGTACATGTCCAGGGCCACCTCTGAATGATGGAAGGAACATGGAGAGACCTGCACTAGACTTAGATGGGTCAAGAAATTATAACAGGGAAGACCCCCAGCCTTTAAGCATTACCATTCCCACAGAAATTACCCCAGATCCCAGCACAGCCGTGCCCAGGCCACAAGTCCTGCCCCAGCCCCAGGACAGGGGCAGTGAGGACATTCCTGGAGAGGGTTTGGATGTGGTCACCTGGTGTGGATGGGTCCAGAGACGTTGAACAGCTTTTGATGGGGAGTTTTGTCTTTGGCATCAATAGGGAGACATCTGAAATTAGAGAAAATCTGGCAATCTCCTGTCCAGGGTGATTAACGAGAGCTGAGCTGCCTCCCACTCCCATTTCAATCCAAAAGGGGCTGCTGGAGGTCCCATTCCCCACCCAGTGGGTCCGAGAGAGGACTGGAGGACAACCTGAGAAGAAAGGAGAGAGGGAAAAGCCCCGTTCTTCCTCCTCCTCTGAGCTTGAGGAGAGCATGAGGGTTCCCACCGACAGCTGAAGGGCATCCAGGGAGCACTGCTGCATTCAGGGAGGATTTTGGGATAAGGAGCCTCGTGCTGGAGCCCTGACCTGTGCCCTCCTCCAGTGTCTCCCACCCCTCTTCCCTCAGCACCCGGAATTCCCCCGTGTCCCATCCAGCCAGGACACCGCACCCCGCCTCGGCCGGCCCGAGATGTTGTTCTTTCCCTTTGATTTCCAGGAGCTCCCACTTGGCCCCCAGAGCTCCACGGCAAACAAAACATCAGAAGGCCAGGCTTGGCGGTGCAGGAAGGAAACCGGCTCATGTGGGGCTGAGTCACGATCCCGCTGCTCCTCCCGGCATCCCAGGGAGCGGGATCGGGTATCGAGGGATGCCAGGTCCCACCGACCCTGATCAGCCGGGGCACCAAAAATCCTTGTCCACCAGCACCACCACCACCCTGTTTTATTTGTTTTGATAAACAAAACACGGCTTGTGGGGCTTTTTTTCCACGAAGTTGGTGTGGGAAAGGCTGGATTTGCTTCTCTGGTGAGGGAAGAGTCTCCACGCTGCCCATTTGGGCTGTGGCCAAAATTCAGGGAGGATGCCAAAAACCTGAGTTTAAAAGAGGCTCCTCAGCACCCCTGACCTGGGACCAGCTGTTGGATTTTCTCCTCTCAGGGCCAAAATTCTTGTCTTGAGCTTCACACGGTTGTGATTTACACCACTCAGACATTCACAACTCTCCCCCTTATATTTACTGGAGACAAAAAATATACATATATATATATACACACACACACATATACACACACACACATATATATATGTATTTATGTATACATAAGAAAGATGGGTACTCCCAACTCTACCCTTCTCATTTACTAGAGTTACCAGATATACATATATAAATATATATATATATGCATATATAAAAATAAATAAACACATACAGGAGATATGACACATACATGTGTATATATATGTATAAGGGATCTGTATATATATATAAGAAAAATGGGTTCAAACTTTTTAGCAAGGCCGGTCATGATAGGATAAATTGTAATTGTTTTAAACTAGAAGAGGGTAGATTTATATTAGATATTAGGAAAAAAACTGATCTAGTGGAAGGTGACAGCCTCCGACTGTGCCTCGATGGCCTGGTGCTTCCAGAGGCACCCTCATGGATGCACCTATGCAGGAAAACAAAGGGATCAGCTCTGAACCCAACTGGTCCATCCTCTCATCCTCCCAAAGGAGGATGTCAGCACCCAAACAGCATCCTGGGAATGACCCCTGGCATTTGCTCACCTTGAGCCTTACCTGGGCAGTGGTTGCATCCCCACCACTTGATCTGGGCCAAAATCACCCCAAACAACTGGAAGGTCACTGGGAAACCCTCTGACCCTGCTCCTATTACTTGATGGGTAATTCTGGAGTGTGGATTTGCCTGCTTTTGGGTGGCTTTTACCACCTTAGAAGAAATTCCCACTTCCCTCCGCCATGCCCAGGAAGATGGAAGATGTGTTGCAGTTGCAGAAGCAAGTGCTCCAGGATTAGGAAAGGCCAGGCTGGAGCGTGTTCGTGCAACCTCCCTGCTCCTTCCAGGTGCCAGGCATTGCAGCAGAGCTGGAGTTGCAGGAGTTCCCAGATGTGACAGTGCATTGGAAGGCACTGATCTCGTGGTTACAGGTTCACAATGAACTTTTCCCCCCTCTGGGACCACTCTCAGCTCATAGGCAGATTTGGGTGCATCCACTCAATATTTAAGTTTTAACAAGGCCTGCCAGGTCCCACCCTAGTGACTGCATGGGGCAAGCCTGGTCAGTGATTTAAGGTGGGGTTTACTTCCCAGGCGTGCCCAGCTGTCCCCACTCTGATTTGGAGGTCAAATCCAGCCTGGTGCAGTTTTCATCTCAGCTGGCTGGAACATGGTGCTAATAATGCCAAGGTCTTGGGTTTGATCCCTCTGTGGGCCATTCACTTAGAAGCTGGACTTGATGATCTTTGTGGGACCCTTCCAACTCAGAATATTCTGTGGTTCTCACAGAAATGCAGATGTTCTAAGGGACCTCTGGAGATCCCATATGGCATCTGTGACAGGTCTTTTCCTAGATGGAGGCCTGGCTTGGAGGCAGAAGGAGGTGGGACTCTCCTGAGGCTGACTGAACCTCTCCAAACCAGCACTGCATTCCAAAATGCCTTTTCCTGGTGGCCTGGAGGCCCTTCACTTGAAACAGAACCCACATCTCCACTAGCAATAAACAGGTTGGGCATCTCTGCACCACGATCCCATAGAGGATCCATGGAGGTCCCAGCTCTCCCAGGATCTCCCATGCCAGAGCTCCCTCCAATCCAAGCTCCCGCCTACTCAAGGGAAAGAAGAGAAGGAAACCCACAACCCCGACCTCCCACACCACCCTGCCTGCCTTCCATCCCCAACCTCCTGAAAAGTCCCAAAAGCCACTCCGAAGGCATTCCTCCAAGGTATGGGACTCCCCTGCAGAGGACCTGCTGTGCTAAATGACCCATCAGAGCTTCCTGGTTGCTCTTCCCTGCTGCCTTCCCGGGTTCAAAAGGTGATTTAGGATGACATGCTCTGCTCTACATGAGCTTGCCAGCTACTGCCAGCTCTTGCCAGCAGCGTGACGAGACGCCCCTTCATTGTACATTAATTCCAGCAGGCGTACGGCCCAGCAATCAAAGTGCCTCATTAAACTTTAATTAAATTTCCCAAGTGATTTGCTCCCGGGCGGAGAACCTGCAGTGCAAGCCCAAGCAAGTCTGTGTGTGTGTGTGTGCGTGTGTGTGTCTGGGCTTTTGGGGTGTCGTTTTTTTCCCCAAAGCGTTACCAACACTTCATGGCTGGGGTATGAAATAAAGCCAGAGGTGGAAATGCAGTTCCGAGGTGGAAATCCAGAGGTGGAAATCCAGAGGTGGAAATCCAGTCCAGACTAGGAAGAAAAGCCAAACTCAATGGAATTTCTGCTCCTGCCACTCCTGCTGAGTGCTGTTCTCCTGGAAGAAGATTCTCCAGAGCCTTCTGTTCTCCAGGCTGAAGAATTTTAACTCTCTCTGCTGTTGTCCTGGAAGACCAGGATGATTTTGCACTACAGTCCCTATGTAGGATATGGACAGGAGATAGAGGGGTCAGGAATTAGAAGTCACTTTCAGATCAGTTTCCACAATCAAAGCTCGGCAAAAAAAACAGAGGGGACAAAGGAATTCCAAACTTGGGATGGATGGCAAACAAAACTAGATCTCTTTCTGTCAATGACAAGTCTTGGAATCAGAGGGCTGAGGGTTGGAAGGGACCTTAAAGACCATCCAGTTCCACCCCCTGCCATGGGCAGGGACACCTTCCACTATCCCAGCTTGCTCCAAGCCCCGTCCAACCAGCCTTGGGCACTTGCAGGGATGGGGCAGCCACAGCTTCTCTCATGAACCTGTACCCATCCTCTGCCTTGATGACCAGTTGGCCTGGTCTGGACAAAACTCTCTCCAGAGCAAGGTGGCTGCACCTGAGCAACCACCAGGAATGGTCCTTGGGCCGTGCTGACTCCTGACCCATGGCTGGGATCATCTGGGCTCGCTCCAGCAGACTCAAACCCAAGCCAGGAGTGCAGATGAGCGGCGTCCAGTCCATATCGAGACATATCCAGGTTGTCTCTGTAATTTCCTGCAAGCTGCAACTTAATCTCCGGATTCGAATTCCCTGAAGACTCCGGGAGGAGCCAAAACCAAGGCTTTGTTGGGGGGACTGCACAAAACCAACCGGGCACAGACTCCGCGGGTCCCTGCACCAGGATCCTGCACGAGGTGAAATTTCCCTGTGTTTTTCCCTGGGCTGGAGTGGACGGATAGCAAACAAAAGCAAATACTGGAGCACTTATTCACATCGAAAGAGGCACGAGCACAAAAACCAGTCAGCCCCTTGAAACTTCGAGTGAGGTGGGGATTTCCATGTATTGCCTGTGCTTCCAGATCTGCAGATAAGGGTACAGCTGGTCAAACATTCTCCATTGATGATTTCCTTGCAGAAAACATCCTTCTAAGGAAAAAAAAGTCCAGTAACTTAAAGAAAACTCAGAGTTTAGCTTTTTTGTTTCCCTTAAGTACGCTTAAAAAGAAAGCGCATTTTATGCAGCTTTTCAGGTTTTCTCGTTGAAAAGAAAAATGAAAGTGTTGAGTGACCAGTCAGAATGAGATTGTTTGATTTTTTAAAATGATGAGATATATATATTTTTTAATAGCAATATCCAAACTCCCCCAAAACATCCGTAGAAAACAGAAAATTCTTTTTTTTCTCATGTTCTGTACTTATTCCTTTCCATTAGCTGTACTTATCAGTTTCTTGGTCAAGCTTCATCCTCATCATCAGATTCTACCAGTTTGAAGACCTATTTAGTTTTAGGGGTCAGAGTAGATGATCTTTGAAGATCTCTTTCAGCCCTGTGATTCTGTAATTTAAACCCTTTCTACTTCAATATTAACTATATTCAGGTGTATAACTGTGAGTAAAGTAAGAGATTTTTCAATAAAATTGATAGATTACTATTCTCAATTAAACAAAGATAAAACTGAAATAGAGAAGATGATTTTCCCTCTAAAAAAAGAGAAGTTTTTACTTAGAAATTTTTTTTTTCAGAAAGGCAATTTTTTTTTCAATTGAGGAAAGAAGGATGAGAACCTCAACTGGGAAAACAGTTGGGATTGTCCAGTCGTTTGTTGCTGATTTTGCCTGTCCCTCCAGTCGAACTGGATGAAGACATTTATAAAATTAGGGAATATTCCTAAAAAAATATGTTTGGAGGCTGAAGGCAAACAGGGATCTGCTTGCTAACTCTGCAGTCTGCATTATGTTAAAGGAAGAGAATAATTAGGAATGGAACCAGAGCTCTGCATTTACATGATTTTGCTCCTGCCACCGAGTCATTCCACGCCCTCTGCCAGGTCCCTTAACCCCAGTGAGCTCTGTCTAACCTGTCAGCAGTGCTGGGATGATAATTCCTCTCTTAGGGGGCCTGGGAACATCCATTATTCCCTGCAAGATCCTGGAGTGAACACACGCTGTCGTTGCTTTTCTCCAAGGTGACACGAACGAGTTGGAGAGAGCGCAGTGCCGTTAGGGAGAGATGTCTGTAGGAATAGGCTGGGCCTTGGGAGGCGAGGCTGTTAGCATGGAAATATTTGCCCAGGAAGGAAGATACATGGCAAAACCTGGCGAAAGCCCAGCCCAGCCCACTGGGGAAGTCTTGGATAAACTGATGTGGTGATTAAGCCCAGCATTCCCTCGATGCCTTTTTGGAGGGGAATATGTGAGACAGCTTAATTACAGGAGGATGGAGGAGCCTAATGCCCACTGATTTCACTTGGAGGCTCATTCCTGGACTTTCTTCAGGCTGGATGTCCAAAAATGAGTCATGTCCCGGGAATGGGGTTAGGGGGTGAGACCAGGAATTGACTGGGTACGCCTCATCCTGCCTAGGCATGAAAAATCTTTCAGGGATCCTGTGGGATGAAGAGGAACAGGTTATTGTTGTGCAAAGTGCCTGGCTACCGCTCTCCAACCTTCTGCAATTATAGGTTCCTGAGTAAAAGTGGAGTCTGCATCCTCTGTGCAATTATACAGGAAAAAACTTGCAGGGCTGAAGTCCCCAAGTCCTGCAGCTTTGAACACATCTCCCAGCAGACAAGGAGCAATATTGTGTCTGGGGAACTGAAGGCCGGAGATCCAACCCCTGCTTGTGATCTGTGCACAGCATTGGCGAATTTCCTTGCAGTGAAAACGGCAGGAAAAACCTCAGCATCTGTCTTGTGATCACGATCTCGGAGGTCTTCTCCAGCCTTAAGGATTCTATGGACTCTGTGAGCACATGTTAAAATGTGAGGTGCTCTTTATCCCACCTAAATTAAGGAACTCAGAGTTTTATTTCCATTAGTTGTCTAAATATTCTAGGGGAAGGTGTCGCTGCCCGTGGTCTTTATGGTTTCTTCCAACCCAAACCCTTTCATGATTCTATGATTTCGCCATGACTATTCCCTGCCCAAATAATAATATTAAAGGTTTTAGGATGGCACACCTGCATTGCCTGTTGGGAATCGCCCTAGGCAGTGCAAACTCCCAAAACCTGCACAGGAATCCCCTGGGTCTGTGCTGGTTTTCCAAGAAAAAAACATTTCAATGCCTTTGCTCTCTATCAGAGGGGACAGCAGAGCTCCAGCACTGGTGCCTTGGGACTTCCCAGTTTGCTGGAAGATGAATAACCAAAAAATCCAGGACTCAGCTAATTTAATTTGCCTCTAGTCCAAGAGGAGGGCTGAGGACCTCCAGACATGGTCAAGGTACTTTATGCAGCTATTTTAAAATAAGACAACTTGTCCTTTTGAAAAGCAACCTTCGCTCTTACTCCGTTCTTCAGTTTTATTCTCCAGAAGGTGTAAAGGGAAGCAAGAGCTTGGATTTCTCCAGCTCCAGGGTGTTTCCTGCAGTTCAGTGAATCCCAGCAACACATGAAGAGCCTGGCAGCCTGTGCCAGGGCTTGACAACCGTCTCGGGGAACACACTTTTCCTAATATCCAATCTAAACCTCCTTTCTTCCCAATATCCCATCTGTCCCTGCCGTCTGGCAGTGGGAAGCCATTCCCTGTGTCCTGTCCCTCCATCCCTTGTCCCCAGCCCCTCTCCAGCTCTCCTGGAGCCCCTTCAGGCCCTGGAAGGGGCTCTGAGGTCTCCCTGGATCCTTCTCTTCTCCAGGTGAACACCCCCAGCTCTCCCAGTCTGGCTCCAGAGCAGAGGGGCTCCAGCCCTTGGAGCATCTCCGTGATCTCCTCTGGACTCTCTCCAGCAGCTCCATGTCTTGCCTGTGCTGAGAACCCCAGAACTGGAGACAGTTTAATAAGCCTCATCCCAGAGACTGATCATCCTGCATTTTCTTTGCAGAAAGACAATCCAGATCAGGGAATGAAACAGAAATGTTGTGTTTCTACTTCTCGGTCGTTTGCTTTTTCACCCAAGTTCATGTGAGCATTGTCTGCTGGAAGCTTTGAGCTTCTTGTGCTCCAGCTGACTTTGCTCCTCCAGCCTCCCAGTGGAGATTTCCCTCACTGGAGCAAAGCAGGAACAGCCTTTGTGCTCTCTAAAAATGAAATAATTTAGGGCAGCTTAAAATTCCCATGTAATCAAAGCCATGCACTGGGGTTACAGCCATTAACCTCAGGATTTCTGTTAAAAACCCTTCTAAACAGGGACGATTTCCAGGCTTGTAGAGGGAATCTCCGAGCAAGTCCTGCCAGAGCCCTCCAACTCCCAGTTTTCATCGCTCCTGACCCCCCAGAGCTTCTCTCACTCCCAGGACCCCACGTCCTCCATTGCCCCCTCCACTGCTCCCTGTGTTTTTGGGGATATGTGGGAGCAGGAGCTGTCTCAGGATTTATTTTCAAGTATTAATACTTCTGCTGCAGCAGGGGAAGCGCAGTACCAGAGTGTGAGCCCAGAAGGCAGTTTCTGAAATATCCCCCTCAAAAATGCACCTCCAGAAATTCATCAGGAACTCACAAAGTCCTCAAGGCTATGCTTTCCATCATGGTTTCTTAAACAGAATTTTTTTTTTTCTAATTTGCCATCTCCCCACCTCGTCTCAAAAAGAAGGGAATCGTGGAAGTACATCCTGGCTCCTCTGCAGGACTTTGGAGTGTCATTAGCATCTCATGCATTTTTCAGTGGGCTGATTATGAATGAATCAGCATAGATCCCTCCCCTTGGAAAGCTGAGAAAAGCTGCAGCTCTGTCAGAATGCCCCATGGCCCTTCCTGACCCAGCTGGCTGCAAAGGGAGATGTAATTTCTTAGTGACGTTTAATTAAAATTTAATTAATTTGTGAAGAAGCAGTGGATGTCCTGAATAGATTTTTATTTCAAAGGGAATGCTTGAGAATTGGTGCCCTGATCCTGTGTAGTGCTGGGAAAGTACTGAATGAACACTTTTTGTAAGGATTGGGAGATCAGTGGGGCAAGAAGCACCTGGAGGAGGGTTGGGGGTGGGGTGTTTGATCCACGACTGAATTTGTATTATTTGCAAAATAAATAAGGGATGAATGATTATTAAGCATCTTCTGATTAGGAACATCAGCAAGAAGCAAAGATCCCCTTCAAGTTATAAAGCCTGGGATAAATTCCACCCAAACCCAGCAATCCAGGAGCAATTACCACAGTGAAGTCCACCTGCTTTTCCTTTTTCCTCTTTCCTCCCTCTCAAAACTCACCCTGTGATGATTTCCTCAGCCTGAGAGCTGATCCCATATCGAATGTGCTGAATGGATAAAATCTGCAGCAGCAACAAGTTGTCTGTGAGATTAATTTGTCTCTGGAATCAACGTTATGCAAACGGGACCCACCCTAATTTGTGTGAACAGGCTGTGTGTGTTATCTTATGATTAAACAGCTTTGTAAGCATCAAAATATCTCATCTGGCTTCCCTGAGCAGGGTCTGATCCAGGACAGGCTGCTACATTCCCTTCAGCTCTGCTCTGCACCTCCAGCCTGATCCTCAGGGCTTAGAGGTTCCCAGCACTTTTTAGGGACAGGAACCAGCTCTGTGTCGAGTTATAAATTAGCAACATCTTAATTTTATTTTGGAGGCGCCCTAAAAGCCCCAGCGGGCAAAGGTTTATTCCAGCATCAGCACAGCCCCCTGTTATCTCTCTTTAGCCATGCCATGGGCATGGACCCCCTCCCAAACGTGGGTGAGGTGGGAAGAAAACCAGGATATTGTGCAGAATTCCATGGTGCTGTAGCACCGTTCCCTCTTTTCTCTCCATTCAGTGCAGGAGATGTTTTCTCACCAACGGTTTTGTGGAAATCTTTTGAATTGATTGGTGGAGCTTTGCTGGTTTCTCTCATCACTTGCTCCCTTTTCATTCTCCATGGAGACATGAAGGGAAAAGAGATCATCCTCACCTTTCTCTTAGCTTGGATCTGATTCCCGCCTTGCATGCCTCAATTCAAATCAGAAAAAAACTTCAAAATACCAAGAAGATGGATGTGGAAGAGTCCAAGAGGAGGAGAATCCTCATCACACCTTGTGGAGTGCAATGGGGTGTAACAGAACAACATCAGAGTGTCACAGAGGGCTTTTCTCCTTTTTATGGGAGACTTTGGTACATGTGGGACACATCCAGAATACAATGCCTGGCTGGAGACTTCCCAGTTTTGAGCCTTTCCACAAGGAGGGGATTGACAAACTGAAGAGAGCCAGACAGAAGGTCAGGGTATTTTTATATATGTATGTATTTATACTGACATGTTTAGGGAGATAAAGGGCAGGATTTAGAAGCAGAGGCTGAGGGATCTGGGTTTGTTCAGCCATAACCAGAGATGCCCAAGAGGGATCTCACTGCTGCCTTCAACTACCCAGTGGGAAGGTATAGAAAATGTAGAGTCAGGTTTTCCTTGGATGCCCAGAGTGAAAGGAAAAGAGAAAATTGGCTTTAATAGGAAAACCAGAAATCCCAGTTAGACATTGGGAGATTGAAGGCTGGGGAAATGCACCATGAAGAGAATAAAAAATTGGAGGAGTGACCCACTGATGCTGGGGGGGCTCTCCATCCTTGGAGATAAAATATTGCTGCGTGTGGCCCCAAGCAATAAAACTTTGAACTTGCATCTAACTTCGAAGTGGGTTTTGGATCAGAGACCTCCTGAGGTTCCTCCTGACCCTCACTGCTCCGTGATTCTGTGAGGAGCCGGGACAAGGCTCCAGCTGCAGGTGAGGGAAGCTCTAAGGAAGCTCCCGCCAGGCTCCAGGGTCAGAGGTGATGTCCCCATCACCACAGAGAGCCCAGCTGGGGCACACCCCGTGCTGTGAAGCTGCTCTGCTGTCTCACAGGCAAATAAGGGAAGCGTTAACTCGGGGTTATTTCTTGGCAGCGAGTGCAGGAGAGAAAGAATCAAACTGATGATGGTTTTAAATGGCCCTAACAATGCAGATACTTCAAAGCACTGAAGGACTGAGTGGGTTCAGTCTGAAGCCATTAACACGAGAAAACTGAGGCTCTTGCAGGGGGAAGCCCTCAGGATGCTCTTATCTGTCTGTGCCTAAGATATTCTTATTCAACAAAGCCACAACCAACAGAGGCAACATAAAAACCCTTTATTGCAATATCTGTACATCAAACAGTGCCTTTTCCCATTCTCTGGGACTTCATCCACCTGACACGGTTTGGACACGTCCATCCTGTCAAGTTCAGCCTTCAAAACAGGGTGGACCTGTGCTGACTCCTGATCCACACCTGGGATTTGTTCCTGAGAGTGGTGCAAGGTCATGCTGAAACCCTGCCAGGGATTTGACACCGGGTTTAAAGGTAGCCAAAGTTCCCAGTGATGCAAGCCGGCAGTCAGGTTATCCATGCCCAGGCACAGACACTCTTCAGGGATAATTCGTCCCTTAAAACTACCAGTGCATTCCTGATGATCCTCAGGGGACTCCTCTACTGGGAGTGAGGAGAGTATGCTCCATTAGGAATCATCCCACCACTGACTGAAGAGCAGAGGCTCAGCAGATCGAGACAGGGGGTTTGGAAGAGGAAAACTGCAAAGGCAGCTCTTGTTCTCTGGGAAGAATCCATCTGCACCGGGATTTGCAGCAATGGCACAGCCAGGCTTCTGCAAACTCCACCCAGCAGAGCCAATTTCTTGCCTCTGGCCAGGCTGTAGTGCCCAGCATGAATATAATAATCAGAGTCAAGTGAGGGGCTGAATTCTGGATTCATTTCAAAGGCCACAGTAGCTGTAAGCCTGTAAAGCCACAGTAGCTCCTTCAATTTTATTCTGATCAGATCAACGCTACTGTGAAGGAGAATCTGTACCCAGACCTGATGCCCAAGAATATTTATAAGTCCAAAGCAATATAAGGTACAAGTAAAATCGGTAGGAATATTTTTTACTGCTGTACAGGGGACTGAAGTCTCAGGGGTTTTAGTGAATTTTTGATTCATGGAGTGGTGTAAATGTACTCTGAAAAGGCTGGGACAAGGAAAGGAGCTGGATAAAACCCAAGACCCGAGTGCAAAGCCACGTTGCTGGAGCTAAAGAGCCACTTTTACCCGGGAGCAGATCCTCACAAAGCTCTGTATGGGAAATGTGTGTGTTTCGAGTAAAGCCCCTCGCTGCACAAACCACAGGTACTCAGAGGTGTGCAGGGGCAGGACCCCTCCAGCTCAGCACCACGGGGATGTTTTCCCTGCCACACTCCGATCCCTGCTTGGCAGGGCACAGAGGGATGTTGTCATCCCTGTTACGACACAGGGAAGCTCTTCGCAGCTCGCTGGGAGGTAGGGTGAGGGCAGGATTTCGTACCAGTCACGGCGGTGTGAGCACACCAGCAACCCCACCAGACTCGTTCTGCCGGGCCGTGCTCCCAGACGCTTCACCCAGAGCGTGACTGCTCCTGGTGTCCCCAGCAACCACGGCTCCAACAAACCCTTCCCTCCCAGGCTTATCCCAGCCTGGGGCCACGCTCAGCCCGCCGTGCACTTTTCTGCCCGTATTTACACTTCCTCTCTGAAACAACATAGAATGGTTTGGGGTTAGGACTAGAGGACAGAGTGTTAAGCTGCACCAAGGGAGGTTTAGGCTGGACATTAGGAAGAATTGCTTCGTGGAAATGGTGATTGAGCACTGGAATGGGCTGCCCTGAGAGGTGGTGGAGCCACCGTCCCTGGAGGTGTTTAAGAAAAGACTGGATGTGGCACTCAGTGGTTGACGAGGTGGTGTTTGGCCACGGGTGGAACTCGATGATCTCAGAGGTCTTTTCCAGCCTAGTTGGTTCTGTGATTCTGGGTCGGAAGGAACCTTCAAGACCATCTGGTTCCAGTCTCCCTCCCATTGGCATCCACCTGCTATGGCCTGGATTTTGAGCTAAACATCCCAGACTTTGTGCAAAACCCCTCTGGAGGCATCTTTCGTGCCTGATCTCCCTGCTTCCCTTCACCTCGGGAGATACAATGGGCAAACAGCTCATGCTGGGTCACACAAGGTCCGTCCTCCATTTCCTTGAGGAGCTTCTCCATCTTCCTCACTGCTGTTGTAGTGGCCAGCACCAAAGAACCCAAATCTGGTTGCAGTGGCACTTTTTGTGCTTGGGAGGGGTCTTCAGGCTCTGCAAGAGGCTTTTGGGAAGCCAGAGCAAAGATCTGGAGCCCCACTAGAAAATTATTGGCTCCCACTATTGGCTGGTTCCAGGGAAAAAGGAACTAAATTAATTCCTGAAGGTGAAAGAAAAGTGAAAGGGAGGAGAAGAAAAAAAAAAGAGAGAGTGTCTGGGAAGAGCAGAGTGAAGTAGCTGAGAGGGTGGATTTTGAATCCCAAAAGGACGCATGGTGCATCCTGTAACATTGTCATGTTCGGGAGTTTTAAGGCATTTCCCTTTTCAGCAAAGCCAGGAGAAATCCAATTCTCTGGGGGTGTCAAGTCCCACAGTTGTGATCAAATCTCTAAATCTTATCCCCTGAAAGTTTTTCCAAGGGGACCAGAGGTGGGTGGTGGGTAGGAAAGGAACATCCACTTTGCACGTGGTGTCATTTCCTTGGGGAAACATTTCTGCCCTGATTCACATCCCCTCTGGCACTTGAGGGCCTGACCAGAGTCAGATTTCCTTTTCCTCAAGGTTCTCCACCCTCTCCATCATGTTCCTGGCTTTCCTTTAGTCTCCAGCTCTTTCTACTCTCTGAATCCAGCGAAGTGATGATGCTGAGAAGAACAGTCAGGGACAGGCACTGGGTTAACTGGTCTGTAAGAGCTGTTTGACCACAGCCCCAGGTCTGGCCCAAACTGGTACCAAAGCCCATCCCTGATCCCAGATAGGAAACATTCACCTCGTTGTGGAGGAAGTTTTATAATGTGGGTATTGCCACCCCTGACAATTGTCCTCAGGACCAGAAAATGACTCCAAGCACTGATTGGTTTCCTGGTAGAGATGTCACCTTCCTGTCCTGTATCAGCATTGCACCCTAAAAACTGAGGTATGAAAATGCTGGAGTGAGCAAATCCTCAACATCATCCATCCTCTCTAAACCAAAAAATCTGCAGTGGTTTTCTCTGAATTCTGAGATTATCACCCACCTCTCCCTTCCCAGCCTCCTGTGGTCATTTGTGTGACAATCCCAGAGAACACAGGGCATGTTCCAGCATTCCCCACAGGTGTCTTCAACTCCTACATCCTCCGGTTAGCCATGGCTGCTGATCAGGTGAGATGAAATAAAGAGTTTGCGTCCCAGGTTTAGAGGATTTGCTAAAGCATTCCCAGTCTGTGGCACAGCCAGGAGAGCACCAGAGGCTTAAACTTCCTACTCGTCATTTCCATCACCGTATTCTGGAGTTTAAAGTGTTCAAACAAGCAGCTCCTGGGTGAGTGGGAGAGGTTTTCCCATGTGCTGACATGACAGGCCAGATCTTCAGTTCAAGATTTAAGGAAGTTTCATAATTCCTCAGAATACAGAGATTTCCACATCTCTCCCACCTCCACCTCCCCTGCATGGCCTGAGTCTTTCCCAGCAAGCATCTTCCCTAAGGAAGATCTCCATCTACTCTGTAAATACCCACAGCTTGGTTAGATGAATTCAGGCTGATGCAGCTGAAATTGTGGAAAAAAACTAGCCATGGAAAGCTGTTTTGCAGAAATTCCCATTGGACTGAAGGCAAGGCCTCAAAGTGGAAGTGTTTTGTCGCGGCTACAGGAATCAGCCAAAGCTGCTGATTCCTGCTGGGAAATTGTGTCACCTGAGGAGAGCAGGAGATACCAAGCTGGCACGTGGCTGTATTTGAGTGTAGCTGCAGGTCAGGGGTGACCTAACTGAGGCTTTCCAATACCTGAAAGGAGCCTACAGGAAAGATGGAAAGGGAATTTTTACAAGAGCATGGAGTGACAGGACCAGGAAGAATGGCTTCAAACTGCCAGCGGGCAGGATTAGATGGGATATTGGGAAGGAATTGTTGGCTGTGAGGGTGGGGAGGCCCTGGCACAGGTTGCCCAGAGAAGCTGTGGCTGCCCCTGGATCCCTGGAAGTGTCCAAGGCCAGGTTGGACGGGGCTTGGAGCAACCTGGGATAGTGGAAGGTGTCCCTGCCCATGGCAGGGGGTGAAATGAGAAGATCTTTAATATCCCTTCCAACCCAAACCATTCCACGATTCTGTGATCCTACAAGATGAGGAATGAGTGCTGGAAGGCACAAGGACCAGGTGAGGATGGAGCCCTTTAAAGGTTGGTGACGTGGTGGGTGGGGGCGTGGAGGTTGCCTCATTAATCAAGTCCCTAATGCTCTTAGTGCTAATCCATTAATGCCTCAGCATACAAGGCAGTTGCTTCTCTCTTAGACCGATTTTGGGCCCAAGGGGATTAGGACAGAGGGTCTCTCATCTCCTGTGCTTGTGCTGTGCAGTGCACCCAGCGCTCCCTGCATCTGCTGCGCCTTGGAAGGTGGAAAAATTGCAGCCCTGAAACTGCATTACCCACTGCAGGTGCAACTGTGGCAGGGCCAGAGATTTATGCTCAGCCCAGCAAGGCTCAGCTGGCTCCCAACAGCAACGTGAGATCCTGATCTCAGAGCCCACCACACTGAGAGCGTGGCCAGGGCAGGGATGTCACCCTGTGCATCCGCTGCTCGTGTCCCTGCACCAAGGGATGGAGCTCTGAGGGGACGGCAGAGGCTGTGCTCCAGCTGAGATCAGCACAGCCGAGCCTGGCAAAGCTCCAGCTCTCCTTCAGGCTCACCCAGAGGAGCTGTTGATGATGGAAGGCTCTGTTCAGACCACTGTGGGGAGCCTGGGGTTGGTTTTAAAGAGGGCCCCAGGCAGAAGGTGAGGTCTGGGAGATGCTCGAGCATCCCACATCTGTCTCCTACATCTGTGATGGACCAAAGCAAGGTAATGTCACTGTCCTGCCAGTCAAACACCTCCAAACAATCAGTGTTTTGGGACCAAGGGTTTTGGCTTCTAACTCCTGGCCCTGCCCACGGCATCTCAACAATCCCACCCTGTGCATCCCTGAGAGCGTTGTCCAAACACTCCTGGAGCTCTGGCAGCCTTGGGGCTGTGACCATTCCCTGGGGAGCCTGTTCAGTGCCCAACCACCCTTCTTTCACTGACCCATATAGTTTAATGCATTTATACAGCTGCATTTCTGGACAAAACACGGTTTTCAGGCTTGTTTGGTTTTCAGGTGTTTCTATCTTTATAAAATTCCAGAGCAAAGGAAGAGCTTTCTCAAGTGGCCCTGCAAGGCTGAAGCAGGATGCGTGTTTGGTGAGGAAAGAGGAGAAATTTGGCAAAGAAATAACTTCAGTCTCAATGGCAAAGAGGAATCTGCCTGCAGCTGCATTTCCCAAGTTTCTTGACTCCCCTCATGCAGTTGTATAGAATAGAACCATGGAATGGTTGGGGTTGGAAGGGACCTTTAAAGTTCACCTAGTCCAACCCCCTGCAATAAACAGGCACATCTCAACTAGATCAGGACAGTCTTGATAACACCCAAGCTTTTAGGCCTCCTAGAAGTTGGTTGTTCACCACTGGGATCATCTGAGCAAAGCAGTCCTTAAGTGCAGTCTGCCTAAAATTGTACAGTTCTGATGTGTCACCAATCACACAATGAGAATTTCATTTCCTCTGGAAATTATTTTGGTAGAGAGCAGAAACTGATAACTGAGACAGGGAGGTCCATGCTGCTTTTGTTCTCCTGGGCAGCACAGTCACCTCTTGATGAACAACTCTGGGGGGCTGGGACTGAGATCCTTTCACTACATGTAAAATTACTCCATAGGGAGAAAGCGAGGCCCTGTTCAGAAGAGGAAAACACTGGAGGAGGTTAAACATCTCCTGAAAATGAGGTGTTGGCTCATATTCCTATGGGAACAGGGACGAAGTGATTTGCCCAAAATAATCCCAGTTGTACAACGCTCAGTTTTTCTGACCGAGACCCAACAGCCTTGGTAATTTCACTGTTAAGTGTAAAACCTTTCAATAATGGATTAGAAACAGGTGCTAATAATATCCAAACATAAGGAGGGGTTTATGGGAGTCAAAGGGATTAGGTTCTCCCTGTCTGTCAGTCAGCAAATTTCTCCTGTCTTCTGCTAAATTTCTCCTGGAGGGGCAGGAGGTGTTTGGTAGGGGAGGAGGGGATTGGAAAAGGAGACCCCTGGGTTTGTTGCATGAGCTGCTGCTGTGTCATGTTCGCTGGGTTTTTGAGTTCAAGACCTAACAGAACTCTTTATTTGGGGAGGAAATAGGGTCAGAACAGCCACTGTGCTGAGGAGCTGGGACCTACAGATTTAATTTATTAAAAAGGCTGGAATCTGGGTTAATAGTTATTCACCCTGGTGCTTTCTCTCCCCTGTAGACTTTACTGGGGTTCAGCCTTGAATTCGAGCAGTGGTCCCAGCAGGAGTTTTTTCAAGCCTAACACATTTTCCAAAATGCCTTTCCCCCCTTGCATTCTCCCTTAACACTTAATAAAAACTCCTCAGCTGCCATCGTGGGTGAGTCTACTTTCATTAATGCCTTGAAGTTACACGGAGATTTACAGGTAAAATAGGCCAGAGAGGCTGCCAAAACGCAATTAATTATAATAAACAATTAATTATTAAGACAGTCTCGGAGGAGAAAAGTGCTGGAAGTCCCACTCCGAGCAACTCTGCGTAATCTCCTTTTGGAAAAAACCCCAGTCAACCACGGCAGCGTGAGGTCAAGCTGATCATGTGCAGCTTTAGGTGACGAAGCCGGTGCACGGGGTAAAGCTGGAGAGATTCCCCCTGTTCTGATGATAAACAGCCACCAATCCCTCGGGAGATTTAACATGACACCTGCCCGGAGTTACAGCCTGCAATGCGTGGAATCCTCACACATGGCTGAAATCAGTTCCTGTTTTTGAGTCTCGGAGGGGACGGGCTGAGGAAGGAGGTGGGAGCGCAACACACCAAGGGAGAATCTTTTTACACCGCTGTTGTTGTGGTCTTGTCTTTTGGGGTGTTATTTTGGGCCAATCATGCAGAATTTTAGATTTTTCTGTGGTTACGACCATTGGATAATTGCAAACAGCCTCTGGTCTGTCATCAGTGGGGCAAGAGTCACTTGCAGGGGTAATTCAGAGCTGGCTGAGCTTTCCCTGTTTCCCTTCATGTAGAAGAAACAGAAGAACCTGAAAGTAGGTAGGAATTCCTGGGACTTCTTATTTACGGCCACACCTCGTTCAGGATTATAGGATTCATTGAATAATCTCAAACGCTGAACTGTTTGTGCTTCTACTGCATGTGTTTTGCATATGATGATGTTCCTCCTGGATGAGACGTGGTCAACAGGGCCTGGAAAATGGTTCAGGTCGTTCTAACGCAAGGATTCCAGGGGTGTCTGTCTTCCTGTGGAAGGAATTGTACCAATTATTGAATGGCTTGGAGCAGCCTGGGATAGTGGAAGGTGTCCAGGCCCATGGCAGGGGGTGGAATGAGAAGAACTTTAAGGTCCCACCCAACCCAAACTATTCTAGGATTCTGTGGTAGTTATTCTGTGCTACAGTCAGTTTTCACTCTAAGATACAGAAAGATTTTGGAAAGTGCTTCTCCTCCTGTGTGAGCGGGCACAGTGAGAGTAGGCACCCATCCCGTGTAATTCCAGCTGTCCATTCCAGAGGTCAGTGTCTGAGCTAAAATCTCAAATTTCACTCATTCCCTGGGGAGATGAAATCATTCTTGAGGGTGAATCATGGAATCACACAATATCCTGAGTTGGGCAGGACCCACAAGGAACATTGATCCAGCTCCTGGCCCTGCACAGACACCCCAACAATCCCAAATTTTGCATCCCTGAGAGCATTGCTCAAACATTCCTGGAGCTCTGGCAGCCTCGGGGCTGTGCCCATTCCCAGGGGAGCCTGTTCAGTGCCCAAGTGGGGATAGAACCTAAGAAAACACAAGAGTGTTGGCATGGAGGCATCATCTGGGGCGAGGGTGTTGAGCTTGGCATTAGGACATTTGGGACCTGCACTTGGCTTTACTGTGGGGGAAAATACCAAAATGTGAAGATTCCTCTTCTCCACTGAAAGGGTGAAACCAACGAAGGAAGAATAACACTTGTCCCCACCTCTCTGGCACTGTGATTTTTGTCATTCCTATAACTCATAGTACACTTTAAGAATCCCTGATGAAATATATGAAACCTTGTCCTGGATCCTGAATTTTTCTTTTTGCCATCCCTGAGGGGTTTTTCAGGTTGGGAGAGGTTTTTGCACTCACTTAATCTGATTTAATTATTGAATATCAGAGGCTGGAGACTTAAAACATGGGCTTGGTGATCAGAGAAGGCAAGAAAGCCTTTGCCACCAGGAGCCAGCTTTTTCCCTGTGGAATACATGGAATACATGTGGACAGAGGAGTAGGAGGGGGCATGGGGTCAGGCTGGAGACCACGCTGCTCACAGTGATGCGAAACTCTCCGTCACCAAACCTGCATGGGGAACAAGAGGAAAAAAAACCCCCATCTTTAAAACCTCATTAGTTAATCATCGTCACCGCAGATGGTGCCCAGCTGTAAGCTCCTTTCTGCTCATCCTAATCCCATTCCAAGCAGCTCCCCTCGGCAGAGGAGCCCGTTGGCTTTGTTATCTGGAGAAGTGGCGGAGCGTGGGAGCACCTGGCAGTGGGGAGAGCTGCGGGAAGGGGAGAGATGTAAAGCTTTAGGAAGGGAGGTGGGGGCCCATCTCCCTGTGCAGGCAGGGGCTGAGCAGAGGCGTGCCACCCTTCGCTCGCAGGGCTGAGGAACGGGAGCCAGAGGAATTCTCTGCTCGGCTTTTGATCTCCGCCGTCAGTGCTCGAGGAAGGCCTGACCTGGGATGGATTGTTGACCTGAGCAAAGCTATGTACCTGGATTACCTTCGCTGTGGTGAGTGGAACCTGCCTCTCTCTGCCCCTCTATAAGCTTTTAAACCAACCCTGGCGAAAGGAGTGACAAGGGAGGTACTGGAGGACCGATGTTAGAACTGATCGTCTTTTTTCAGCAGCTCTGTCATCCTCTTAGATTTGTTTCTTACTAGGAAATTGGGATGTTGTTGGTTACGTGGGAGAAAGAGGTGCTTGTGACAAACAGGATTTCTGTTTACAGGGAAAGGTTCCTGATGGGAACAAGCCATAGCTGGTGGCTGTACTCTGCTCTGTTGAGCAATGCAGATGTTATCCCTGGAAGGCCTCCAAGGGCTGTGTTTGTGTTTTCCTGGGAGGCTTTGCAGTGGGCTCTGGGTCCATCCTTTTTGAGGCATTTCCCAGGCAAACAGGTCTCCTTTCTGGCCAGAGCTGGATTTGGGTTTTCCTGATGTAGCTTGCTGCAGCCACTTAAAATCTCTGCTGCTATTTAGGGACAGCAGGAGATTGAGTGGATCAATCCCATAAGAAGATCCACGCTCCTGTGCACGGAGAGGAGACTCCTGTCCACTTTAAGCAGCCCTGCCCAGGCAGGGAGCCAGGCTTGCTCCAGGCCCTGATGGGAGAGATGTCACTGTCACCACAACCCCAGCTGGAGTCTAAACCAGAATTTTTACTCTGATTTTCTCTGTAAGATCCGAATAACCACAAGGCCTTTTTTTTGCCTTTTCTTTTTCTTTTCTTGGCAGCCCCTCAGTCTCTCTAAGCACAAGCTAAAAGGGGGGCCTTGTGGTTTTTGGCTAACACGAGTCCCAGGTCATTAACCCTTGACAGTTCTTTAGTGAATTACTATTAAAAGTGAATTGATTTCTCAGGCTGAAGAGAGATTCATACAGTTGGTGCTGTAAGAGTCATTTAGATCATCAAATGTGATCGTTTGAATAGAACATGGCATTGAATTTCATCCTGTAGCTCCTTTGCTTCCTGATCTTTTCACATTGTGTAAAGAAACCCATGGCAGAACCACATAAACTGAATTAATACAGAAGGGAAGGTGAGAACTGATATAAATTCACCAGGAGGCCACAGGTCAACATCCCACTGCGCCTTTGAAGAGAACAGCCTGGCAATCCATGGTGGCCTCTGCTGAAAACCCACCTGGTTCTACCTGTCTGTTGTGGAAGGATATTTTCTGGTGGCCATACCCCTGATCTGGGAATTTCTGCACCTCTGTGACCCTTCTAGGGTTTGGATCGAGATTTGTATTTGCTTTTGAACGTCTGAAACTCCATTAGGTCCTTGGCCTGGCTGCAATCACTATGAATTATTGGTTGTGCTGGTCATTGATTTCTCTTTATCTTCCACATCTTCTACTCCCCCAAATTGCTTCTTACAGCAACTGAGGGCACAAGATAATGTTTCCATCTCTTGCTGGTTTTTTGCTTTTTGGTTTTCCCTCCCTGCTTCACTGGATCTCCTTTGGCTCACCTTTGGAACTTCAATATGTCTTTTTCTCCTCTCTTTTAATTTATTTCCCTGTAATTATGGCTTTCTTCTTATTGTGCTTTGAAGAAACACAAGCCATTGGCCGAGAGATGAGTTTTATTGCTATCAGTTGTTACAAGTAATTTGTGTCCATTAATGTAGAAGAGGGACAAACTGCACATTTAAGTATAAAATTACATTTATAAGGCTTAGGTGGTTTAAATAGATTTAAAATAATTTCAGAGAGATAAACAATGCATCTTTTAATCTCTTCCCTTCACAGTGTGATTCTTTCCCCCCTGCCAAAAAACAAAACAAGCTTTTTTTTCCCACTCGGTCTAGTTTTAAATAACCTGTGGGAAGGGGCTTCCGCTCCTTCATTTGAAGATTATTCCAATCTAAATGACCTCACTTGCCCTTTTCTCAGTTTTATCCCATCACGTCTATTTTTACCCTCTTGCTCTACATTAAGCTGTTCCTCTGCACGCCTAGGAAGAGGAAGAATTAGAGCCTTAACATTTTGACCACTTAGGGAATGAAAAACACAGGAGAAAATCAAGACCCAGGTGCCTGGCTGCTGCCAGAAGTGTTGTCCCAGAAAGGACTTGATTTCATCTCTTTATGCAGTGCCTCCACTCCTCAGTTTCCCCTCAGCCTAGCTTATCTCCTGGCTCCCAGTCATTCCTCACTGTTCACTTCCAAGGGCTGAGAGCTCTCGACAATGTGGATCCTACTTCTTCCTTGGCTCTTGGCTCCCTCCTGCCTGCCAGCTCTTGAATTTTCCCTCGGGCATTAGTTGGCCAAGCAGTGTATATTTAGTTCTTTCAACATTTTGTTTTCTCCCTCCCTCATCTCACCAACCCCTCAATCACTCTGCTGCCTTTCTCCAAAACCTCCCAAAACTGGCGGCATCCTGCAGGCTTGTGGTTGTCCAGTGCTACCCTCAGTCTTCCTCCTCCTGCAGGGCATGGAAGTCGAGTTTGTTGCCTGACTTTTTTCAGTGTTTCTGCTGACACTGGTGCCCTGGATGGCGTGAGAAGGATCCTGCGTGTGCTTAAGGGCTTAGAGGGAGAGGTGGGCTATGGAGAAGGGAGAGCAAATCCTCTCGTGGCTGTTTCCGAGCAGCTCACCCGGAGAGAGTGGGATTGTGTCAGATATTGTCTATGTCCCTCTCTCTTTGCTTTAATGCAGAAGTGTAAATCACAATATCGGGGCCAAGGGGACAAAGGTCATGTTCCTACTGCTGTCCCAATGGCCAAGCAAGGGGTACTGGGCAGGTGACTTGATCCATCAGAACTCCAGTTTTCCCTTCAGCCTTTGCCTGTCTCTTCTGTCCAATGCTCTGAGAAATTGTGGCTGCCCTGTCCTGGAAGTGCTCAAGGCCAGGCTGGACGGGGCTTGGAGCAACCTGGGATAATGGAAGGTGTCCCTGCCCATGGCAGGGGGTGGAATGTGATGAGCTTTAAGGTCCCTTCCAACCCAAACCCTTCCATGATTTTATGACTGTCACTTAGGTTTGTGTCTACACAACTCCGAGATGGGGAGACCCTAAGCCCTGCAGGCTCCCCAGGCTTTCTGTGATACGTGCTGGCCTTCAGCTGGATCTCAGCGTCCACAATGTGCTTGGAAGGTTCCATGCATGGATATATGGAGAATGGAGAACTTGGAGAAGAGAAAGCTCCAGGGAGATCTTAGAGCCCCTTCCAGCACCTAAAGGGGCTCCAGGAGAGCTGGAGAGTGACTTGGGAAGAGGGCCTGGAGGGACAGCTGAAGGAAGATAGATTTAGAGTAGATGTTAGGAGGAAATTCTTGGCTGTGATGGTCAAGAGCTGGCGCAGGTTTCTCAGAGAAGCTGTGGCTGCCCCTGGATCCCTGGCAGTGTCCAAGGCCAGGTTGGATGGGGCTTGGAGCACCCTGGGATAGTGGGAGGTGTCCCTGCCCATGGCAGGGGGTGGAACAGGATGAGCTTTAAGGTCCCTTCCACCCCAAACCATTCTGATTCTATGATCAGAAGAGGAGGCTCTCGGGGGGACCTCATCACTCCCTCCAGCTGCCTGACGGGAGGTTGTGGTGAGGTGGGGTCAGTTTCTCCTTCCATGGCTGCACTGAGAGGACCAGAGGAAATGGCCTTAGGCTGAGACAGGGGAGATTCAGATTAGATACCAGAAAAAATATTTTCACTGTTTGTGTCGTCAGGCATTTGAAGGGGCTGTCCGGGGAGGTGCTGAAGGAGTCATCATCCCTGGAGGTGTTTGAGAGGCATCTGAATCTGGCACTGGCTGATGTGGTTTAGTGCTTTAGGGGTTACGGTGGCTGATGGTTGGACTGGATGGTCTCGAAGGTCTTCCAGCCCTGGTGACTCCACGATTCCATGATCCAGTGGTGACAGTGCAGCGTGCCCTGGATGTCAGCCAGCCAGGGGAGGTTGGCTCACATCGTGGCACCCAGAGAGCAGAGGTGACTCTCTGTGTGCTCACGCCTGATCACAGCAAGTCTGTTCCTGCCAGCAGGCCTGGGCCTGTGCTGCCTGGCCGTGTCCGTGTCCCAACGTGTGCATTCCCCATCCAGCCTTGGAGCACTGCTGGAATCCAACAGAGCAATAAATCTGTAGAAATTATACCTGCTTGCTCAACAGACGTGGTGCTCATCCCAGAGCCACGTTGTGCCAGTTCTACTCTTTAAACAAACATGGAGTTTTGGATTTTTTACCCAGGTGCAGCCAGTAAAGCTGTCAGAATGAGAAAAGGACTCTTTGCTGCCTGATGGAATCCTGTGCACAGGTGCCAGTTAACCTCCGGTTTCTGTGCTGGGTTGCACTGGGTAGGACTGGGAGTGACAGAAGTGCAGACCCTTCCTCAGAGCCCAGAGAGCAGTGGGGCTCTGACAGGTAATAAAAATAACCTGCAAAGTTGTCAACTGGGGAGGGGGCTGGAGCCCCAGGAGCAGCTGAGAGAGCTGGGAAAGGGGCTCAGCCTGGAGAAAAGGAGGCTCAGGGGGACCTTGTGGCTCTGCACAACTCCCTGACAGGAGGGGGCAGCCGGGGGGGTCGGGCTCTGCTCCCAGGGAACAGGGACAGGAGGAGAGGGAACGGCCTCAAGCTGTGCCAGGAGAGGTTTAGATCAGAGAATAGGAACAATTTCTTCACAAAAAGAGTTGTCCAGCCCTGGCACAGCTGCCCAGGGCAGTGCTGGTGTCCCCATCTCTGCAGGCACTTAAAAGCCTTGTGGTTGTGGCACTTGGGGACATGGGTCAGTGGTGGCCTTGGCAGTGCTTGGTTGGACTCAGTGATATTTGAGGGCTTTTCCAACCTAAACGATTCTGTGACCTAAATGTAGAATATTTGATCAAGAGTTACTAGGGAGAAACACATTTGCAGCAACTTTTGGTACTAAAACTGCACCTAAGAATAATGAGGCCACTACAGCTGCTTCAGTAAGTTACAACAGTTTGGTGGAACTTTTTGTCCTACTTCTGGGAACATTCCCAGCTGCATCAAAGTTTGTTTGAAGTTGTCCCATACCAACTGCTCCCAGGTTTCTCTTGCATTTCGCATTCTTTCTGCATTAGCTGACCAGACTTATTCACCAGGTGTCATCCTCGATTCCTGACTGCACAAGCCAATCTCGTGTCACTGAGATGTGGCCACGAGGCCTGGCAGGGAGGGAGTTCTGACTTGCCCTCCACGAACACCTCAGCGAGCCCATGAGCACATTTGGCAGGTGCCCTTGCCATTAAAGTTCAGGCAAAGTGAACACTGAAGTCAGAAAAACGTGGCCCTTGGCCAACCCATGGAAAAAAAATTGGCACAGATAATCCCAGGTATTTTTTGCAGTACTTTTCCAGACCTATTCCCATTCTGCTGGCAATTCACTCACCCATTTCAACACACTATCACTTCAAGTTTCCTCAAAGGCATGAAGAGCCTCTTAATAAATAATCTTGCTATTCCTTATCACGTCTGCCTTTGAGTGAGAGACAGGACAAATGGAGCAGTGTTCCCATCTGAATCCAGGTCAGGATCAGATGTAAGCTGGGAAACGATGGAGTTTGGGATCTGAGTGATCACTGCAGTGTTATACAAGCTTTGCTTTAACTACGGCATGTTTTAGACGATCTGTGGTTTTGGGATGAGTATGAGGCCAGGGAAAGGAGCTGAATGGCAGCAAGGACTGTAACTCTCCCTAAACTTTCACTTGCTGCCTATTTCTACAGTATATAAACACTTCCTGCTCCGTGGACTGAGAGGTGTCAGCTGGATTGGCCACCCCTCACAGTCCTCAGGACAGGCAGGAGCAAGAAAGATCTTCAGATCAGCTGAGCATGGAAAGGGCAAAGGTGACAACATGTTGAAAAGCAGAAGGTTAAGCACTGGAAGGGGCTGCCCAGGGAGGTGGTGGAGTCCCCATCCCTGGAAATGTTCAATAAACGACAGGATGTGACACTCAGTGCCGTGGTCTCCTGGACAAGGTGGTGTTTGGTGGCAGGTTGGACTCAATGGTCTTGGAGAGGTCTTTTCCAGCCTAAATGACTCTGGGATTCTGTGACTGCAGAAGTGAAGGATTTTACAGGCAGTATTTTGAATGGATCTTGTATAATATCCTGAAAACAGATAAAATTTTGTGCAGGCTGAGATAAGGTCAGTGAGAAACAGGTGCTTTACAGGAAGGGATGGCGGGAGGTTTGGCAGCAATTACAGCCAGGAATCCGTCAGATTTGGCTACAGTCCAGATGGGGGTGTTTGGGGTGAAGGAGATGAAGGTGTTGAACGTGACACGGAGGTCGTGAGCTTGGGTGTCCTGTGAGTGTGGGTTATTCCAGCAGGGAGGGAGGAGCTGTGGTGGGAGATAAGGAGGTGCTCTTCTAACTGTGATAAAAGGCTGCCCAGGGATTTCACGGAGTCTCCCTCTCTGGAGCCATTCCAAACCCACCTGAGTGCATTCCTGTGCCCCCTGCTCCAGGTGACCCTGCCCTGGTGGTGTGGTTGGACTGGAGCATCTCCAGAGGTCCCTTCCAACCCAGATTATTCCACGATTCCATGAAAAGCATTGACAGAACCACGTCTGGGAAAGCTCAGGAAGGAAAGGAGAGACCCAGCAGTGGAAAGTTACACCTGACACCAGGAATGTCAAGGCTGATGTCACCAGCTGACGCCGCAGGGATCACGATGTCAGCAGAGAGGGAATGAGGATGAGGGAGAAGCACCAGGACATTCAGATCCATATCTGTGGGGCGAAGGCAGCAGAGCAGACCAAGTCTCAAAAAAGTGGTGTCCATTGATACAGGGGAGAACTGGATCTCAGCCGCAGCTCACATGGATGAGGGGCAGGAGGTGGCTTTTTTAGCTGTTTTGGTTTTAAATCACTAGTTCAGGTGTGGAATCTTTTAAAGGACCCAAACCGTGTCTCAATTTGAAATTTCTATTCTTTTCCAAGAAATCTTTCAAACGCTTTGAAAGAGTAATTAAGGTGAAGCAAATATTTTCATTTAATTTAAATTTTTTTCCACTTTCTCATCTCTCAAGAATATCAAAGGAATGCTATTTGAAGAGTCAGCCCAGGAGGAAATGCATTGCTTTTGGGGAGCTTTTTTCACCTTCCTTCTCAGTATTTCAGGTGTTCATTCTCAGTAATTCTTTTCAATTCAAGTTTTTTAAAAAAATATTTTAAAAATGTTATTTGAAGGGTCAGCAAGGAGCCATTCAAGCATTCATCTATCATAATCTACAGCCAGGACACAGGGAATGAGACACAATGGATGAAACAACCTTATTGTCACCTTCTATGTTCATCACCTTGAGCTTCTTTTCCAGACAGTGGAAAGAAACAATGNGGAGGAGAGCTGGAGTGACATCCTCAGCTGGAGTCGTTACAGACATCCACATCCAGCCTGGATTTTCCTGCCCAGCAGGATTAATTTGTCTCACATTATCCAGGCATTGGCTGATCCTTGTCCCAGCTCCCTGGCTGCACACGGTCTCCCTGACCCTGTTTGGGGTTGAGCAGTTGTGGGGCCACCTGACTGTACGACCCCACCAGGACACTGTTCTTCCAGAAGGGCCCCAAAACATCTGTGAAGGAGCATTTTTGTCGGAAATACCCCCCATTGTCCCACAGCTGGCAGTGGAGGGGAGGCATTGTCCCTTCTGCTCCTGCACAGCGCCCGAGCAGAGCAGGTGTTCGATCCCAAGAGACCCCGTGAGCTTCTGTGAGCTCCTGCTGGCTCATCCGATCGGAGAGTCTGGCACTGGGATTCAATAGATGCGGGAAATTAGGAACGGTTTAATTGTGCTAAACGTGTAGGCAAGCAAAAATCGCAGAAAGCACCAAATCTGGACTTTGGCCAGGGCGCCAGTGTTAGCAATGCTACGCTGCATGAGAGGTCGGAGTTTTGCTGACGTGAACTAAAATCGAGGCTAAGTAAGAATTGGAAGGATATAAATCTTGGGGGTAGAGAAAAAGTAGCGGAAAAAGCAGGAGTAATAATAAATTAATAAGGAGGACAATAATTCAAAACTGGCTGAGTTACTGAACACCTTTAAAAAAAAATCTCCTGAAGAAGAAAACTATAGGAGAGTGGTTTGGACAGGATTTAAAGCGAGGAAGGAAGTCACTATGGAAAAAAAGCTATTGGTAAAGAACAAATGGAGGGACCCTTGAAAAAAAATGGAAAGAACACAGACCGGCTTTGCTGATCTTGACAAGTTAGATGTTAGAGAATGATCTGAGAAACCAACTCTGTCACTTCCCAAGGGCAGCTGATGTGAACTGGGAGGAATAAAGGAGAAAAAACTGGGATAATGTCGCTGATAATTTTTTCCCCTATTACTCAAAGCCAAAAGGAGTCACTCCAGGTGAGACATTGTGTCTTCTAATACAATGGAGCAAATGTTGAGACCCAAATAAGAGCGCAGCTGTATGGCAGAAGAATTCTGGACAAAAGGCCAGATAAACACATGATTCCAGAGAAATATGACTGCTTCTACTGTTTATCAGGTTTTACACAGTGCTGGATTTGGCTTGGAAAACTATTTAAAAGCGTTTTAGAAAGAGACATTGTTGGATGAATAAATTCTGTCCACGGATTCAATAATACACATTGAAAAAGTGAGAGAGAAAGGAGATACGTGTTGGAATGTGGAGGGAGCTCAGTTAATTTAATATATTATAAAATAACTTTTTTAAGAGTGTAAAAGGCACATTAATGAAAATCAAAATTGATAATCATTTGGAAGGAGCTGAGGGTATAAGAAAGGAAAGAGAAATCATATAAAGGGAACTGGAAATGTTAACAATGGTCAGAAAAATGAGATCTGTACTGAGGAAAAAAAAAGCCAATGTTGCATTCAAAGGTTTAATAATCTCAAGTAAATGTTTTATTGGAAATGGAAAATAGGGAAATGGTGGTGTAGAGGAAATTGACTTGTGCCTTACGGCAGATGGAAACACTGGGATGCAAATGGTTTTTGGACCTATGGAGAACCACATGCTGAAGTTAGGAGGTCTGGGCAATAAAGTGTCCATGTGTTTGAAGAGTTGGGTGTTGTCCTGAGGAAGGATTGGAGTGGCTTTTTTTGTGGAAACTGGGAAAATAAGCCTTCCAACCCCTGCAGTTTCTGGAAGCTGTGGTGAGCTCCTTCTCCTGACGTTCAGCCTTGAGCTGCCAGGCCAGATCCAGCTGCAGATTGAAACCTTTCCAAAGCTCGTGGGGACTCTCTTTGTTCATCTCTCAGCAGTCAGCTTCTGGGTGGCAATTCTGAGGCACAGCTTGCTTCAGGTCCTGGGTTTTGTGCATCTTCCTGGCTCTTCAGCTGATCGCTCCAATCACTTGGTTTGCTTCCCTGGATGCTGGACTTTCTCAGCCTCCTCCATCATTCCCTGTTACAGAGAGGAATTCCCTGTTACAGAGAGGAATTCCCTGTTACAGAGGAGCTCAACAGCCTAGAAGATCTCAGCTGCTTCTCTATGAACTCCTTATGTGCCTGAGCTTCCTCCTTGGAGCCGGAAACAGCCCTGAGATGAGAGGTGGGTGGTACAGGAGCCACCTTGTGTGGCTGTGATCAGGTAACCAAGGGACATCCCAACCAGACAGTCTCCATGGCAAGGCAAAAGAACAGCTCACATCTGCTCAGCCCATTCCTGATCCTTGTGATCCATGTGTGTTTTGGGGATCGTGTTCCTGTCATGTAATTAATTGTACAATTTTAGGTTTGAGTTGGGCAAGCTGCTGCAGTCTGATGTGATGAACAGAATCATGGAATCACAGAACATCCTGAGTTGGATGGGACCCACAAGGATCATCAAGTCCAACTCGTGGCTCTGCACAGAACACCCCAACAATCCCACCCTGTGCATCCCTGAGAGCATTGTCCAAATGCTCCTGGAGCTCTGGCAGCCTTGGGCCTGTGCCCATTCCCTGGGGAGTTGTTCCAGTGCCCAACCACCCTCTGGGGGAAGAATCTTTTCCTGATATCCAACCTAAATCTCCCCCAGACACAGCTCCAGCCATCCCCTCAGGTGCTGTCCCTGGTTATTAGAGAGGAGAAATTGCACCTCTCTATCAGTTTCCTGGTACAAACATGCAGAGCAGGTTGCACATAAAACCTCAAACTTCACCTCAGAAGGAAATACAAAGTTATTTCCCCCAGTATTGCCAGAAATGTGAGTAAAGGGCAGTGCTGATTACCTATAACAATATTGCTGGGAAATACCTGGCACTAGAAATACCCTCTGAAACAAAAGCTTTGTCCCTGATCCTAGAGGTATTTCTGACCTCTTCCCGGAGCTGAACAGTGCAGAGTCTGAAACACCCAGATGTGGCTGTGTCCCAGCCAAATGGGCTGTCTAGAGAGGTGGTGGAGTCCCAATTCCTGGAGGTGTCCAAGAAACGACTGGATGTGGCACTCAGTGCTCTGGGTGGGGTGACAAGGTGGGGATCAGTCACAGGTTGGACTCGATGGTTTTGGAGGTCTTTTCGAACCTCAGTCATCCTGTGATTCAGGGTTGTTTTTTCAATAGACCGCAGCTGGGTGTTGAACAGCAAGTGGCAGAACTGGCCTCTCTGCCTCTAGTTTTTTAAACCCTTGTTTTCATTTTAGGGAAGACAAATCCTACATTTCTCTAGGAAAAGAAAAACCAGCCTTCTGCATTAGGTCCTCTTTGCTCCCTTCAGTGGGAAAATGCTCTAAAATCTGGCAGTGGAATGTGCTTATCAGCATCCTGGGGGAGGTGTCACAGCGTGATGGGATTGAGAGACTCCGAGGTGGGAGACAGCCAGATGTGTAGGGAAGGGGTAACAAACAGGAGTCACTGTGTCCCTATCCCTGCTCACCAAGAATCACAGAACCATCGAGGTTGGAAAAGGCTTCTGAGATCACCGAGTCCAACCCTTGAACCAGCACTGTCACTAACCCATGGCCCCAGGTGCCACATCTACATTTCTTTCGAGCATTTCAGGGGATGGTTACTCCGTTGTTTCCATAGGCCGCCTAAGCAGAAAGCAAAACTCATCACTGAGGAGTTTGAACCAAGTCTCAGTTTAGAGCCAGTCCTGGTAAGGTCTGTCCTGATTGAGATCCTGGAACCAGATCTCTAGGGCTCAGTCCCTGCTCTCAGACCTGATACCAGGAGTTTGACCTTCAGCTTCATAAATACACCTTTTATTTGCATAGTGGAGGCACCTCTTGCCAAAGGAATAACCACAGAATGATTTGGTTGGAAGGGAACTTAAACACCATCTAGTTCCAGCACCCAACCTCCAAAGTTTCTCAACTTGTGTATTTTATCTCATGTCAGTGGCCCTCGATTTCATAATTAAAACCCATGGAAAATGATATGTCAACTGTAGAGACCTTGTAAGAGAATAAATGCTTTAAAATAAGGAACATAAGGGAAAACCCCCTGATTTTTCAGCAATTTCAGTAGATTTTCTTTCTTTGCACCTGTGGCTGATGGCTGGAAAACTAATTAGATAATACATCTAGAATAGCAGGGAGATTTTCTGTAGATGAATCTGATCCCTGAGACTAAATCTTATCCTCCAGAAGGCTGGGCTTCTTTATTACCTGGGTTAAGTGCAATGTAATCCTTTGCACTGGAGGTTGTACTTGGAAATGCAACTTGGATTGCTGTGCTTTGAGGATTGACTTGTTTCAAAATGATTTGGACCCAAGTAAAGGAAAAGAAGTACATTCTTTAAAACCCCTGAAAAAAACTAATAAAAAACCCTACCTGCCCCATTAAAAAATCCTACTAATGCCTACCCAAACCCCAGAACAACAAAAAAAGTCACATGTACAATATTTAAATTTTTGGAAGGAAATCCAGTGATCACAGAAAGGAAGAGCAAATTAATGTTAAAGAAATTTGAGGTGGAATATTCCATCAGATCCCAGAAAACATCTCTGATGACGGAACAGTTCAGGCGGCTGCAAAGGATGGATCACATTAAACTGGCATTTAGGTGGATCCTAACTGCCCCAGGAGCCTGAGCCAGTGCAGGCAATCTCTGGAGAAGCTGCCTTGCCTTTGCTAAATCACAGAATAAATTAGGCTGGAAGAGATGTCGGAGGTTCTACCACACACTCACAGTCTCAGTAGATCAGGAGGGTTTTGAATATCCTCAGGCTTGGCTGTTCCTCCCCCTCTGAGGCCCCAGTCTCTGGTCATCATCACAAATTAATTTTTTCTCCTACCAAAATGGCCTTTTCCCTGCTGGCCCTTGTGTCTGCCCTGTGTGAATGCTTTGCTCTTCTGGGAGGAGTCTCTATCCCATACCTACACCACGCCCTAGGTAGTTATAGACAAGGATGTGGATGTTTGCAAGTCCTTCTCCAGGTTCAACAATTCCAGTGCTTTTATCATCTCTGTCCATGTCATGCGCTCCTAGAATCAAAGAAAGGACATTAAAGACCACATGATTCCACCCCAAACCTTCCAATAGACCAGGTCGCTCAGAGCTCATCCAACCTCTCCATGAATGTTTACAGAGATGGAGCCTTTACCCATCCATCTACCCAGTAAATTCCCAGCAAAATCCCAGAAGAGAAGGAAAAGAAATAAACGATCTTAGATGCAGAACCCTCCCAGAAAAAGGTTGATGAAGATGTTCTAAGCTGTGGGTGCCGGCAAATCGAGAAGATTTTTGGCCCAGAAGACAGAGTTTACATCTCCAGCTTCCTTTCTGATCCAACGGTGAGGTTCAAGGAATGGTGTCAATCCCTGAAATCTCCAGCACTGTTCCTACCTAGAGGTGATTTCCTTGTGTTTGAGACCAGGACTGACAAGGACCTGGGTGAGGAAAATTGCTGTGGTTTGGGCTCATTCATCCCTGGAATAGAATGGCACGTTGGCTACCAGAAATCTCCTTCCCAAACAATGAAAAACTTAAAGTCTTTTTGATAACCCTTTTCAAGTAATTTAAGTAACAAATTAATTGAGGAGAAAATATACACTCTCTCCACTTTGGTTTTTTTCAGGTAATTATTATATATTCATAGGGAAATGGATAATTTGCTTTCCAATTCAATGCTTTTAACTTTTTATTGAATCACATTTCTCAAAGTTGGTAGCTTTCCATACATTACTTTGTCTTGGTCAGACCATAAATACTGCTTGTTAATTAAGATCAGTTTGATATTTAAAAATATTTTTCTTCATCAAAAAGAGCATGAGGCAAATTGAAATGAGCCTTTTTTAGAAAAAGCACAGTTAAATCTTCAAACTGATTCATCTTCCTTGCTAGAAACTCTCACCTTCTCTGGAAAAAATTCCACATGGAATAATTTTGTTTGTGATTTCCTTGGAAGAGAAACCTGAAGTTTTCAAGCAGCTGCATTCCAAATGTTAGTGGTGGTCTCTAAATTTTTCTTCTGTCTGGAAGAAATGACTTTGCAGAAGTAGAAGCTGTAATTACTTGTATGGGAAGAGAAATTTCCAGCAAAATTCTGCATGTTGATTAATCAACAAAAGTAATATAAAAATTGATGCTGAGACTGTTCAGGAGAGAGGAAAGACAGATTTTAGTATTAAGTGGGATTAATGATCTGTCACTGCTGGATGGGATGGATTCTTGATAATTTAAAGTGTTTAAGTCAAGTCTGGAAGCTCGTCATAAAGGCCTTAAATAGTGGTTATAGGCATTGTGCTCAATTAATGGAGTCACATTCCCTGACAGCTCTCCTGCCTTGGCTTGGGCCCCTCTGGGTTACACCTGGATTCCTCTGCTTCTTCTACACCCCCAACAGAGAGAAGGAGGAAAAAAACTTTCCAAGATCAGACCAGTGCAAGGGACAGAGGGCGAAGGCTGAAATGAACAGATGTTAGTGCTGCAGGTGAAGGGGCTCCAGGAGAGCTGGAGAGGGACTGGGGCCAAGGGATGGAGGGACAGGACACAGGGAATGGCTTCCCACTGCCAGAGGGCAGGGGTGGATGGGATATTGGGAAGGAATTCTTGGCTGTGAGGGTGGGGAGGCCCTGGCACAGGGTGCCCAGAGAAGCTGTGGCTGCCCCTGGATCCCTGGAGGTGTCCAAGGCCAGGCTGGAGCAATCTGGGATAAAGTGAACTTTATCCTCCAAAGTGGAAGGTGTCCCTGCCCATGGCAGAGGGTAGAATGGGAGGGTCTTTAATGTCCCTTCCAACCCAAACCATTCCTTTAGGTTTTGGCTAACAGCTTCCTCTGTGCGAATCCCAACAACAGAGGTTTGATAGGGTTTAGAAGTCCAGAACTTCCCTGCCTGTTATAGTTTAGTCTTTTTCAGACATTTTGAACATTGATGGGAAATTGAAGAACAGGGACCGGGCTCCTGGCAGCAGAACAGCTCCATCAAGGGTTCAGTCTTTCCCATGGATGGACTCCTACAAATTTTCCTGTAGAGCTGAGACCCCTTATACTCAATGCAAGCCTACAGAGGGATGACCTTGGTCTCCTGGGTCAAGGATCCCACAGGAATGGCCTCTGGATCCTCAAAGATGTGTCCACAGCTGGAAAAGCAGAGCTGTACAAAGAGGGCTGCAATGGCTCCTACACTGACATCACATTTAGAAGATTCCTGTTAAGGATCTGAGATGCAAAATTTGCTGAATTTTTTCTTGCAGGATGCCCAAATCCCTGGCCTTGCAATAGAAGCCCCTTATGACCCTGATCTCTCTGCAAGCATTGGTTTCTATAAAAGAAGGTGCTTATTGTTGGGAGTGAGAAAGGTGCACAGGCTGTGTAAGTGGTGGAATCACGGAATCACAGAGTCACTAAGGTTGGAGAAGACCTCCAAGATCATCATGTCCAATCTTCAAGAATTCCAGTCCATGCAGGAGTGAAATTTCTCACCGATTTTGTACCCAAATCCAAATGATTGTTGTTGTTGTTGTTGTTATATGTGTGGTTTTTTTGCAAGGAGGAGTTGAGAGAGAAAACAGGAAGGCTCCTACAGGTGAATTATGAAGAAACAAGTGACTTTCCTGTATCTGTCATTCACATGCTTGTCTGTCCTTACTTCATGCCCAAATCTCAATGATCCAGCTGTTGAGCATCATTCTGAGACTGTGACTTTGACATCTGCCATGAACTTGAAAATTTTGGGGTTAGGATTCTCCAGACTTTCCTGTTTAATGTTTCCCTGAAAAAGTTGTGACGGATCTCACCCATCTCTGTCCTGAGTAAGGGACTATCAACCAGCTGAGGAGTGACAGATCCACACAAAACCTTCAGAACCACCATCATCCTCCCTCCAGTCTCATGGATTTCCCTGGAGCTTCCAAAAGATAAATAAGATTCCAAAGCATTTTAATGAGTGGGCTGGATTGGGAAGGTTTTCCAGGTCTCTGCAGGCCTTTATTTAAGAGAGGAATACACCCTGGATTGCATTTCCAGTTGTACTGGTGTGATTTCAGAGCAGAGTCAGATTTATACCGGAGTTACATGGCCACAAGGAAGAGAGGGATTGGACAAATTTTGTCTAAAGCCCCAGTGGATTTGAGAGCCTTCTCCAGCAGCTTAGGTAGCTTTTCTTTCTATCCTTAGCAACACAGCCCTGCTTGACCCTCCAAGCTGTGGTCAGTCATTTTGAGGCCAGTTTGATTGACAGCAGGTAACCTGTTAACATTTTTCCCTGCCTTTTCCAGTATGTTTGATCCTGTAGGTGGCTGGTTGGATGTGTTGCTTTTTTAAATTATTATTATTATTATTATTATTTGGTTGATTTTATTTTTAATCCCTTGGATATTCTATAAGAAAAAGTCATCTTGAGCCAGAGGGATGAAGTCTTTCAATGTAAGTACAAAAATATGTATTGAGGCTTCTCTTATTTCTCTAAAAAGATGTCTTTGGGCAAGATGAGCATTTTCCTTTGCAGATCAACAGTAGAATTCCCTTCCAATTCTGACTCTTCAAATGGATAATATTAAACTTGTCTGTGTGGGAACTGTTTATATTTCCTTTTTTTTGTGGATATATGGCTTTGTAAGAGCAAATCTGACAGATACTCTAGGCTGGGGTGTGCAATCAACTTCATCACCCAAAACTTAAGGGATAATATCCCTTTAACTTAGTCATGCCCTAAAAATCCTGTGAAATAATTCCCCAAGAAAAGTGGTATTGGGAAAGTGTGTTATGGTTTGTCCTGTGTTTAATTTTTTCTGTAGCTCTTATGATACGATTTAAAAGCTTGAAAAATGTAAAATAAATCCTTGGGAAGCAGTTTAGATTTCTGGGAATGCAGTCAGCGTATTGTGGATCACCATTTGTCCAGTGACTACAATTTGGATAATGGGTTTATTTGGAAATGAAGCTCCAGTGTGGGGCTTGTGGAGAAAAAGTTGAACCCACCTTTCTGCAAGCTGTTGGAAAATAGAGAAATGGGATATTTTTCCCCTGGAAATGATGAGTTGGAGTGATGGATTGACCTTTAACTGAGAAATAAATAAGTGAATAATTGCTTGGTGAAATGTGTAAGTGGAAAGAATAAATCAGACTGAAATCTTTTGGGTGTGCCTGGTTATAAAAAAAAGCAGGGATTTGTCACAATAATGGTTTTTCAAATGATGCCTCATGTCTTTTCTCACCTAGCTGAGCTCAAACTTCCATTTATTGCAGCATTTGCTGTAGTACAACATGCACAAATATTTCACTTGAGGGTTCCATGGTTAGAATATAATGATTTTGTTCTAAAATGTAGAGAAATTTAGCATTTACAGCTTTTCGAATGCTCCAACAGTGACAAAATTCTTATTAATGGCAGCGGGCACCAAACTGATCCTCCAGAGAATAAATTGTGATTATCACAGTTATTCAAACTGGAACTTCATTTAGCTGCTGCGAAAGGGGTAACCTTTCAGGAGCAAACTGAAGGAACCATTTCAGTATAAATACATTTACTGTTTTCTAATTCATTTGTGAGCACTAAAACATTCCCTTTGGATTGGGAAAGTTTTCCAGGTCTCTGCAGGCTTTTATTTAAGAGAGGAATATACCCTGGATTTCGTTTCCAGTTGTACTGGTGTGATTTCAGAGCAGAGTCAGATTTATACCGGAGTTACATGGCCACCGGAGCAAACTGAAGGAACCATTTCAGTATAAATACATTTACTGTTTTCTAATTCATTTGTGAGCACTAAAACATTCCCTTTCTTGTAAGAGATTTTTTGGAACTTACCATGGAAAACTGATACCAACTAAGAACAGAATTTGGAAAATAAATTGGATGTAGGTGTTTGTGGCCAGAATCCCCTTCTGCAAGACACAATTCTACTGATTCCTTACTAACAATTCAAATAGTTTTCTGACTGTGAGCAGATAAATAACCAGAAGATGACATTTCTAACTACCATTTTTAGTCTCCATTTAAGTCTGAGTAATTAACTCACAGTAAACTGGGGAATCACTGTTCATATTAATGAAATAAATGTATTGTGCTCATTGCAGCCAATATTTTAGCAGTTGTAAAAATAGTGTTAATTCTTTTTTTTTCCCCATGTCAAAATCAAAGTGTCTTTTTTTGGCATAATAGTTTCATTCCATGTGAGGTCTGAATTTTTAACAACTAGCTTCCATGACAATGGATTTGATAAGGGCAAGTACAAAAGAGTCTTGTCTTCATCAGAACAATGATATTAAAACCACTTGTGTTCAAAATGTGGGTGCAACCACCAGACTGAAACACCAAAATCAGTTTATCTTTAAAAGTAAAGGACACCAACAAAAACTGGGCAGATGACCCCAACCAATTTCCAATTTTCTCACTCTTTAGCAGAACCAAGTTTTGTAATTCTGTTTGATGTCTTGTAATATTTGTTACTTGTTGGAATAACTGCCAGAAGTTTTTCATCCAGAACTCAGCACATTTTGGCATGGCCTGTTCTAAAATGAGACTGCTCTGCCCCTCAGTGAGCTCAGGACTGATTGTGTGCTACAAAGTGTAATCACAACATGAAGAAATTCAGCTTTGTTTTGGTTTTTGTTATGCTCCAGTCCACGGGGTTAAAGGGTTACATGAGAATCTCAGTGCTGTGCTTGTAAAAATAAAGCTGAAGTAATCACCGGCTCTGACAATTTCAGAGAAAACCTCAAAAATATAAGCAAGGAAGACACAAAACTCCAAAGGACAACAATACACTTTTTGTGGGTTTTGCTTGGGGTCTGACTCATGCTTTTTGTGCCTTGGGGCAACTGACACTGACTGGATTCCCACTGGAATCTGCAGGACCAGGACGGTTCGACTGGGAGGAGCAGGGTTATGGATGCTCTCCCCGCTGTGCTTCCCTATATCTGCCTGATCCATGAATTCCTAAGATTTTTTTGGTACAATCTGCTCGGGATGGAGCTGTTGTGAGGAGCGCAAACCTTGCTCCCACAACACTCAGGCTCTGATCCTTCCTCACTCAAACAAACCCCATTCTGTTTTTCCTTCTCTTTGCAGTTACCTTTAAGCAAGAGGGATGACCCAGGTGCCTGCTGACTACCTGTCAACCACCAGCTCCTACAACTATGAGCCACCCCTCCCCTCCGTGGCTCGGGCCAGCACCCTCACCAAGGTCCCTCCAGCCAAAAAAATAACCTTCTTCAAGAGCGGAGACCCTCAGTTTGCAGGAGTCAAGATGGCCATCAACCAGCGGAGCTTCAAGAGCTTCAACGCGCTCATGGACGACCTCTCCCATCGGGTCCCGCTGCCGTTCGGGGTCCGGACCATCACCACCCCGCGAGGAATACACTGCATCAGTGAGCTGGACCAGCTGGAGGATGGAGGGTGCTACCTGTGCTCCGACAAGAAGTACGTGAAGCCCATCAGCATCGCCTCGGGGGGACACAGGCCGGCCCCGCCACGCAACGGCCGCCCCTCCAGCACCGTGAGGAGAGCAGCTCAGGAGGGCAAGCTGGAAGATTACTCCACACCTTTCACTCACCATGGCCCAAGAATACCCAAGAAGATCACTCTGGTTAAGAATGGGGAAAGCGGATTTCGGCGCTCCATCATCCTGAACCGCAGGAATGCCCGGAGTTTCAAAACACTCCTGGATGAGATCACGGAGATCCTGCAGTTCCCGGTGAAGAAGCTCTACACTGCTGATGGGAAGAAGGTAAATATCTCTGGTGCTGGTCAGTTGTTCAGACAGGAGTCATCACGTTCCCTGTGATGCAAATCCTTCAGCTCATGGGTCCAAAAGTTTATCCACATTACCTTAATCCTTCAGGCTTTGTCACATTAATCGCTTCCCCATTAATTACACAAAAGTTTGATGTAGAAGAATCTTGTTCAGCCACTCAAGAACTTCATGCCAAATATTGTCTGGGGTCAATAGGAGGTTTAATGTTTTGCAGTCAGATATAAGACCCCTTCTAGTGCTAGTGTTTCCCACCTTTTTTCAGGAGTCATGTCCCAGCAGAGGTTCAACTTTTCCATTCCTAGCCACGGGGAATTCAAAAGAATAAGGTGGCCCTTAGGTAGCACCTTGTGGTTGCACAGTTCCTCACAGAACAAGGTCCTGCTCACGAGGTGGGATCCTCAATATTATGTTAAGATAACCAATTAACACGAAAGTAATTAAAGTCTGAGTGGGATCAAGAGACACTTTTGAATGGATGGATTGGTGAATCTGCTGTGGGGGGAACTCTTATAATAAACTCAGGGCATGACAATCCCTTCATTCTTCTGTTCCCAGAAGAATTTCCTGACAAACCTGAGATTCTCTCGACTTCTTCTCCATCTCTTTTTAGCTAACTAACATTTACTTCCATTTTTTGGAAGGGATCTCACGAGTTATCCTGACTTGTCCCTGTCCCTGCAGCTGAATGGAGATTCCCAGCTCATTTGCCACTTTTCCCACCTTTACAGGGCTGAGTGCCAGCTCCTCAGTGGTGAAAACACAACCACTTGTGGTGTCACCTTCCGTGCCAGGTGACTGAAATGACTCGGGTTCAAATGACGTATTATCCAGGAGGGGAAAAAATGCAGGAATATTTTGCAATAAAATAATTTTGACCTGGCACAGGGACAGGAATGTGCAGTAGGAAGGAGAGAGGGAGGGGATTGAGCCATCCTTCCTGGTGGAAGAACCATGTCTTATCACAGAGCTTTCTGCTATTCCCACCACTCAGGAAAGAGCTTCCAACCAAACCCAATCCTGCTGCCAAGATATTTTATAATCTCCGGATAACTAACTTATTTTGTCACTGATTTCTCCAGTTTTCACGACTTGGAATCCTGTCCAGATGGACATAATAATCTTGTGAGCAGACAGCAGCTTCCTCTTCTTCAATTTTTGAGGATTTTCACTGATTTCTCTAAAGAAAAGTTTTGCATTCTACTTCTTAGTGCAGTCTTAGTGTTCCCCTTGTAATTCCTAAATTAATTTCCCACAATTTTCCTTCTCGTCATTATAAACACCAATATTTTAGGTGGGATATGCACTAAATACGCACTCTGTAAACACAATATCTTCGACTCCATGATCTTAGAGGTCTTTTCCAACCTTTCCATGTTTTCCATCAGCAGAAATGTGGGTGTGGGTCAAACACCACCACTTAATCTCTCCACGGTCCCTTCAGATTCTATTTTTTTAATATGAAATTTTTCATTACTGTCTTGTCAATGAGGAATTGATTTTCTATACCTTATTAATTTTAGTTTCACTCCTTTAATTCCTGTGCAGAATATCACAGTGATAGGTGACGATGGGTCCAACCTAAGCAACATTATCAGCTTCCACATAATTAGGAGATATGTGACTATTAATACGTTTCCTGTGAATCTTTTACAGTGATTTTTTTGGCCATTTTTAATTTTAGCAATTTACCACTAGCTTTTTAAATGTTCACTATTGTTCATTTAACAACAATTCTTATTAGGGCTTCCTGTTACTCTCGGGTTTGTTGCAAAGCATTTAAACCACAAAAAAATTCACTCTTTCTCGGATTTTCAAATCTTTTCCTTTCACATGGATTCTCTAAACTGTCTCTGTTCTTCTTCTAAGTTTTCTTGTCATATCTCAGCTTTAAGACCTCTGTTCCTGATAGCAGTGGGTTGTGGCTGAGTTTTCACCAGATATAACTGTTTCATTGAGGAGTGAAAATTGTGAATTCAACGGAAAATTTTGTGAACTTTCCTGATATAACCTCCTTCCACTGGTGCTAGAGTTTAATTTTAGCTGCACATCTTGTCTTTATACTTGGATTTGCATTTTCTGTTAAAGGCAATGGAAAGAAGCTTTCATTTTTCCATGATCATTCAAAGGTCAAACATCTGCATGTTTCATATTTCTTGGGTATTTCCTTTTTTCTTGCATTATTCTCTTTGAAGAATAATTCAAATTCTCTTTAAATAATTTTGTAAACTTCTTCTATCCCAATTATCTATGTAATTTTTTTCCATGACTTAGTACAGAGATCTTTCTGGGAAAGAGGGCTGGGATTGAGTGGAACAGTAACTTTTGATGTTTATTCCCACATTTTAACAGATTAGCAGAATAATTCCTAAGCAATGCATCTGGACTGCTGCTGGATTGACTTAATCTGGCTCAGAATAACAAAATTCACAGCATTTAATAGCAGGTTCACAATGTCCCTTTTGCAGCCAGTTTTTCCTTGATTTCTTGAAAACCAAACACAAAAAAAAGGGAAAAAAGCCTCCTGTCCTACATGTTAATCAATCTTCCATCAACAGAAGAGATGTTCATAGACCTCAGAGTGCTTGTTCTTCAATCTCCTTTTGTTTCTTCTACTACTGTAGTTCCAGATCTAAACTTAAATCCTAAAATGAATTAAATCACCTCTGTCCCAGTGGCTCTGTTTTGATCTGCTCTATTTTAAAATTTTTATCATTTTGTTGAGTAAATCCAGAATGCTTCAAAATTATAAATCTTTATCTGGGTATAAACTTAGACACACATGGGACAGGCTTGTTTTGTGTTCCTTTCATGGAGTACTGATTTGAGAAAGCAGAGGAAATGTTTTCTTTCTTTGGTAGTCCACAAATGTTTCTAGTAAACCTCTACATTTAATTCAATCATAACTTACAGGTAAATCATAGGATCACAGAATCTAAAAGCCCTGATTCCTGTGGCATTATAAATTCTGTTTAGTTCTATTGGTATTTACATATTTGCATTTTCATTCTAACTCCTGAAGCCTTGAGTGAAGTGAAACCAGTATTTTTGATCTGAAATATCAAGCAGATTTCCTGCTAGGAAATCCTAGTCCCACTGAAGAAAATAGGTGTGAAGTGTTTAAACACTCATTTCATCAGGGCAAATAGTCCATTCTCCCAAATCAACCAAGATTTTAGTTGCCTAGAAATTTGATGATTATGGGGCTGGAGAAAAATTTAATTCAGTTTTAGGTAAGCAAAACCAGTTAAATTTTCAGCAAGAAAAAAAGTGTAAATCATAAAGTTTTTTTTCAGGTCAAGCCACTCGTTGGTGTTTTCCGGGTGATTCACTGGAAATAATTGGATTAACTGCCCAAAGAGAGAAATTTTTTATTTAGGTTAACATTGACACGCAATTAACTGGCCAGTGAAACTTTGAGCACTAAAATATAGACAGTCCTGGACTAAATTAATTCATCTACATCTGCCTAGCTTGTGGGGCATTTAGGATGGGGGACATTTTGCCTGTTGGACCCTGTAGAAGACTGGAAGAGTGACTTAGACTTGTCACATAAATTAACCCAGGCCCAGGTTTTCATACACTGGTTCTAGAGTACTACACATATTTAGATATTGGCAAACATAAGACACAGGACTTTACATCAATTGGCTGATGAGACTGTTGGAAACCACATATTTCCTAGTTTTTACTGGGAACATCAGTTCTACACTAAAAAAAGAACCAGGTGTGCAGATGTCTCAATGAAAAGAGTAATTTTAGATTATCCTCTCCATCGAACGACCTTTTGACTCCATTCTTGGAAGTTTTTATGCCACATAGTGGGTTTTCTTCCTCATGGTCTAAACCACAGGAATGCACTTCTGTTCAGATCCCTACCACCAGCCTCTGGAGAGGGAATGATGTCTCTGGGGACAAAGAGACAGAGATCACAGAAAGGGCAGAAATCCTCCCAGGCTGTAAGAAATGACGTGTAGGATTATGAGGCAGCAACAGAGGATTTCCCTTACAAATGGCAATTATCCAGGGCCCACCAGCTGAACAGTCATTAAGACTTCGTTAAGTCACAGGAACCCAGCACCATGACTGTGTCCAGGCACAGATGTCCTGATTTCTGAATCACTAGGCCTTCCTTTTACTGGCTGTCCTAAATTAAAACAAAAACCAAACCAAAGTCTGCCTTAAAGTCCAATGCTCCTCCTCACGTGGCGTTTGAAACCACACTGTGAGATGGCAAATAGTCTACATAGTTTATGGCTACTGGTGGCAATTACCATGAGCAGCTCAAATGGGATTTATCAGCCCTCGGAAGAGTTTTCCAGGGGATGTGGCCAGTTTTATGTTCATTGGAGTCAGGCCAAGGCTGAGATGTTTTTTTTTGTTTGGGCGCACTCAAGGCTGACCGTAAGTTGTTACATTTAATGAGTGAATCTGATCCGGTTTTGTTGTGTGGAAAGGTCGAGTGGATGACCAGAAAGACTGGATTTTGCCTCAGATGCTGCGAGTGAGAACGTTGCAGGAGGAGCACTGTGCGCCACCGAATTTCCTTGAGGGATTAGAGAATTGCCGTGCGGGTTAATCAGGGGAGCAGTCGTGAGTTAAGGAATGTTTCCTCAGGCACCACGAACTGGAGACTGTAAAGGATCAGTTATTAGAAACTCCTTGGGGTAAGAGCCCTCAGCTTTCTCCCGTGTTTGTGTGGAATTTAGCACGGGGTGCACTTAGGCAAGACCAGCCATTCTGGGGCAAATCAAGCCATCCTTGACCACATCCCAGTCTTGGAGAAAGACAGATTGGCCCAAATAAACCTGACTGCTTCCCTGGTGAATCTTCCCAGTCTCCAGCAACCTGTAGGATAAGATCTTCAGCCCAAAGCAGCCCAGTGAGCCCACACAGCTATTCCAGTAGCCGGGAGAGTATCAGGGCACACACTCTGGCACCAAATGGCACTATCTGTGGATGATCACACTCCCTAGCACCCAAAATAGGGTCTAATTCCCACAGGGGTGGCCACGTTCAAGCCACTTCCTAGAAAAGCTCCCTGGCATGTGTTAACTCCCAGATCTGCCCAGGAAGTGCTTGGGAGAGTGCCAGTTGATCCAGGCTTTAAATGCTCTAAAGACCACTCTAAGAAGAGTGTTAGAGGCAATGCTGTTCCAGTGCCCTGGATCCAGAATTGATTTAATTTAGCAGTAAGGGCAGAACTTTTATTTTTAGGTGTTATTAGCCAAGCTGGTGGCCGAACTATTATTACTAAGTTGTTCTTGATAATAATGACTGTATTTACAGCGACCTAGGGGTGCAAGGCCAGGAAACAGGCTTGTCTGACATATTTCCTGACTCAGATTTACACATCCATAGAGCCATTCCTGGGACATCTGTAGGCTGCCCGCAGGCATCCTCTTGGCCACTCGTGTTTGGGCTCTCTACCAAGCTCATCTGTCTTAATGACAGGTGTCATCAAGACCCTGATGGAAGTGCAGGAGGAAAACGGGACACATGGAGGCAGATAAGCTGGTTTAAAATGTGGTGTGTTTATAAACAGTGAGAGAGGAGAGGTGATAATTTGCCTCCGTGGGATCGTTAATTTTCTGGTTGCACGTTGACGTATTCGCTGTGACACTCAGTTTCTGTGCTCAGGTATGAAGGATTGCAACCAATTCCAGCCCCTGATCTGGAGCAAACCGTTGTTATCAAGCGAGCTGTGCCACTTTTCCACCCACCACGTGTGTGACTCATGGTCTAAAAACAAACCACAGGTTTCAGGTTCGATATTCTCTGATTCCGTGCCAAAACCACAATGACTCCAACGAGATTTGCACAAGCGATCTGTAAACCTCAGCAAAACTTTCCATGAACCTCATCCACGAGAAGATTCATATCCAGGTGTGTTTTGTGAACCTTTGAGATGCCCTGAGATCATCTGGCCCGGTGCCTTACAAGGTAGAGTTAAAGGGACCCCGTGTTTTGCCACTTTCTTATCTAACACGCAGCAAATCGGATACTTTCTTATCTAACATACACCAAATGCAGATGATTCCTTTAGCCTGAGGAGGTTTTCTTCTTTCAGTAATAATGGAGCAAAGTGTAATTGCTTTCTAATCCTTTTGAATTTAATCCAGGGCAAAGACATTTCCAATCATTCTACTGAGTATATGCAATAATCATGGCATCATGGAATATCCTGAGCTGGAAGGGACTCCCAAGGATCATCCAGTCCAACTCCTGGCCCTGCACAGGACACCCCAAAAATCCCACAATGGGCCTGGGAGTGTTGTCCAAACCCTCCTGGAGCTATGGCAGCCTTGGTGCTATGACCACTAATATGTCCTAATTTTTCCTAATAGCAATTTAGAAAATTCCACCACTGGTTTATCTTGTCCTTATTGACTTCAGTTATACAACCAAAAGTTTCTGCCATGTTATGGGTACCTCCTACAACTATTTTTGGCATTTCTGTGTTTTCCCCAAAACAAACTATTTTTGTTTCTAAATGTGCGCGGTTTGGAAAGAAAAGGAATTGAATTTTTTGAAGGTACAATTTTGTCACATTTAGGGTTTTTTCCATCTTAAACAAATTTGAGAACGTACTTACAGGAAAATTACTTCTATAGTTACCAATATATGGAAGCTTAGAACTCTGGAAAGATTACAGATAGTTAAAGAAGAAAAAAACCACCCCAGACTTATAAAATGCAGATTTGTCAATGCAACAGAGAGCACAAAAGTGCACAACAGTCATTTAAACTTGATATAAAAATCTTGTATGGGGGTTTTATTTATGAAAAAATGTATTGAGCCAATAAAAACAGCTCTATGTCAGTAACAGGTAAATTGCCAGAAAAAGTTGTGTTACAAAATATTTTATGAGAAATGTGAAATTTTTCCTGTTGATGCTTCTCTTGATAGTGCAGAAAAGGAGCACTAAATAAAAGTGAACTTCAGGAGAGTAAGATTTGTCACGATGATCTCTCTATTTATTCATTTGCTGAGAGTACAAAAAATAGCAGAATTCCACCCTCTCCTGGAAAAACTGTGAATTTTCTGTAAGTACTTTCAGTAGAAATCACTGTTTCTGCAAAGAATTTCCACAGGAAAGTCTGTGGGGTTTTTTCATAGGGAAATTAGGTTTTACAAATGCAGACTTGGGAGTCTTTAGCCAGTAAAAGGAGAGGAAAAGAGAGGATTTTTATATTTGCATCAATTTTCTTCTTCCTTTTGGGCCTTGAACATGGAATTCAAAGGATTTTGCTGCAACTCTTAGCAACGTTTGGAAGTAGAAGTAAAAACCTTCCCACTTTTCCTATTTGCATAATGGACTTTGCAAATTGAGAGTGAAACCCGGACTCAAAAACAAGAAAAATACTCAACTAAACCAAAATTTTCAGCTGAATGTGTCTCTCAGTGTGCTCAGAGCTTCTGGAGCCCACAGATTTTACCCACAGTGTTTGTGCTAAGAGACATCCAAGATGGCAAGGCCATGGATCAGTTCCCTTTGGATCTGTGAGCTTGATCCAGGAGGGTTCATATCCTCAATCCCATCTCCTACAGATAACTGGAGCACAACTATGTTGTCCTCCCCTCTTTCCCCCACCATTTCCAACTGGAATACCTTCTCATCCACCATGTAAATATTCTCCGTATGAAAGGAGTGAGTTGTGAGTTTTGACAACTTCTGGTCATGGGGAAAAGCTTGAACTCCCAAATTGGATCCTTCCCGCTGACTCAACCACCACGAGGCTGAGCACAAGAACCAAATGCTTTACATTTTTCAGGGCACGTCAATTTTTAAGCTAATCCTGCCCCAGGAGAGGATCAGGGCAGGCTCTCGGGGTGGAGTGGATGTTACTCTGACTCATCATTTTCAAACACTGGTGTTGGATGGACCAGATTTAATGAACCCGTTGCCAAAGGGGCAGGTGGGGGACTCTGATTTCAGTCAGAAGGTGAAAAACATCAGCAGCAAAACTTTTCTAGGAAGGCCATCCTCTCTCCTCAGTTGAAATTTGCACCTTTAACAGCAGTTTGCTCTTTCTCTGGCTGTTTCACAGCTCGAACAGTGTCAGACCTAATTTTGAGCTGACAGGGTGGGTGGGGAGAGAAAAGGTCATCAAAAGTTGCATATCAAGTCAGTGCAATGAGGGGACCTCCCTAAATCAATCCAGCACTTTGTGAAGTCCTTAGGAAGCCTCCCATAGTCTTCATCAGGAACCAGCTCATCTTGCACAGGGGCAGGACTGGTGGCACCCCTCGCACAATCAAAACTTCCAAAATGAACCAGGCTAGAAATCACTTTTCTTCCCATTTTTATCCTCTTCACCTCGTTTCTCAAAAGCACGCTTTCTCCATGGCTTTATTTTCCCCATCAACCCTCTTCCTTCCCTTTTCCCTTTTCCCTTTTCCCTTTTCCCTTTTCCCTTCTCCCTTTTCCCTTTTCCCATGAGGTGTTTCTCTTCTGCTGCTACCCAAGTGATTTCCAGCGGCCACTGAATTTGTGATTGCAGTATTTCTCTTGGAATGATGAAAGAGTTGTTCATCCGAAGTATTTTCAGGGCAAAACCCAGAATGTTTTTTTTTTTATATGTGTTCAAAGTGTCACACACAGGGGAAAAGCATCCATGAGTACTCCAGGGAAAGCTGCCAGCAGAGCAATAGCTACACGTGATCTTTGCCTGTGCTTGACTGAGAAAGCAGAGCAGGGCATTGTTGCATGTTTCCTCTCTCTTTCATATATTTTACTTAGCTCTTTGAGTTCTTCATAGCCATCTAAAACTCTCGTTTTATCATGCATTTTTACACTGTGGGAAAACCTGAAAGCTGACCAGGTCGTGTCTGTAAAAATCTAGAAGATGGTGATGTTTGGGGAAATGTTGGAATGGCAAGTTATTTTACATTGCTCCATTTCAGCATGTGGAGCACTGGACTTGCCCATATTCTCATTAAATGAGCATCAAATGAAGGTGGCAGCTTGTAACTTGTGTTTAACAAACCACCTGCTCTTACAAGAGCCTTGGACACTGCCATCTGTCCTGATTTATGATTCTTTCTTTGATAAAAGAAGCCTTTGGGATGAGGTGTTTGTGGCCTTCCAGCACTTGAAGGGAGCCTGCAAGAAAGATGGGGAGAGATCTTGGAAAAGGACATGGAGTGACAGGACACAGGGAATGGCTTCCCACTGGCAGAGGGCAGGGTTAGATGGGATATTGGGAAGGAATTCTTCCCTGTGAGGACGGGGAGGCCCTGGCACAGGTTGCCCAGAGAAGCTGTGGCTGCCCCTGGATCCCTGGAAGTGTCCAAGGCCAAACCCAAACCATTCTGTGATCCTATGTGGATTTGGGGACCTGATATTTAATTTAGTTTAAGAATCCATGTGAGTTTTGATTTGGGAGATGCAAGGGATGCTGTGTGCTCTCTTCTGGAATAATAATTTGGATGCTACCATTTCCAGAGGGTCAGATCCATTTCCATGCAGTATTTCGTCACTGTAAATTCAGTATAACCCCTTGTTCTGTGCTCCTCCTGATGTCAGGGAAGAGCCTTCTGAGCCCTGCTAAAGTAAGAGAAAGAGAGAACAAGTCATGCACTTCCTGATTTCTTCCTCCTCCTTTTCTTCCACTGCTTTGCTAATTTGTATGTGGGCATGGAGTGGCAACACCCCATGATTCATCTTCTGACCACAGATTACCCAGCCACTCCCCAGAAGAACCACTCTCTAATTCCTCCAGTGCAGAGTTTGGGGAACGGAAGGGCAAATGTGTTCTTTGCATGAATAAAATGCAAAATTCATTATCGTTAAACCACGATACATCAGCTCAGAGCCTCCAGATTGGGTGTGGGACAACCACAAAACAACAGGGCTGTTTGCACTCCAAGCAGGTGGAAACGGGAATGGAAGACGAAAGGGAGCAGGTGGAAGAGCTCTAGGAAAGGAGGCAGTGGGACAGCACAGGCCATGGACTCAGCCCGTTAGCCTGTTCTCCAATGTGGCTGCTTCCAGCTTTTCCTGTTTTCCCCCATGGGTCTCTGCACTCCTTTGGAAGGTGGATTAGTTTATAGACTTGTCCTCTGAACCATGTCTCCCATTATTTCCACATTCTGCCTAAGTCTCAGATGTCTTTGGTTGGCTGGCAGCCAGCAGAGGGAGAGAAAAGGGTGTCTCCTTCACTCCACCTTCATCAGAAACTGGTATTTGTGTTCAGCTTCTGAGGTGAGCAAGGCTGAGAATGGTTCTTTTTTCTCTGGGAAGAGCCGGAGGGTGGCAGCTCTCCACAAAAACCAGCTGCTTCCGTATTTTAGAGATGCAAACTTTGCCTTGCTTCTGTGTAGGTATTGATGACATTATATTATTAATTGTGTTGCAGTAGCACCTAGAGGTCCTTGCTGAGATCACAGTGGTTTGTGGGTCCTGTACAGCAAAATTCATGGAGACAATCCATCCTCAGTGGATAGCAGCCAGACTGGAGAAGAAAGGGATATTTCAGAAGAGAGGATGTGTTTTCATTCACGCCTCACTTGTGCTGACCTTCCCAGTGGAGTTTAATGTCTGTAAAACATTTTTATTGGAAAGAACATTGAGGTTTTTGGAACCAATCCATAAATGCCATATCCCCCTGGGGCAGGGAGTTCCTCTGGTGGGGGATAATGAATCATAAATCACAGAATGGTTTGGGTTGGAGGGGACCTTAAAGATCATCTTGTTCCAATCCCCTGCCATGGGCAGAGACACTTTCCACTAGACCAGGCTGCTCTAAGACTCATCCAGCCTGGGCTCTTCTCCAGAACTTCACTCACAGCATCCATAATCCTCTTGGATCCAGATCCAGAGTCTGTGGAGGTCACCAGGTTTCTCTCCATCCATTACAGTGGGACTCGGATCAGGTTTTAGAGTAAGATTGAGAAACTCGATTTAATTTTCAGGGATTATGCAATAAAACTGTACTGGGAGTCTATTCCAGCCCACTGAGGGCCAACTGCTAGAGACCAATCCCATAAATTTTGGTGGATTTTTGTCTCTGATCATCCGCAGCCTTAACTGTGACTGAGTTACATCGACGGAGCTCCGAAAAGGCTTGAAAGGGGCCTGAGTGATCCAAAGGAACTCTTTGCTAACCCATCAAACACCTTCATCACAAGCCATTATTTCTCTTCCATTTTATCCCTAACTGTTCACTTATGGATTAAAATATTCTTGAAGTTCCCGTGTTTTGGGACTCAGCTTGCATATGAAGACACTTCATTTTCTAACTCTATGAATGTGGCTGATGTTTCCAGCTGAACTTTCAGGTCTCATATTTACCTTTTATCCTGTCAGCCGTGCTCAGGGACATATTGGGTACTGTAGAACATCTCAAACTGTTCTAGGAATCTACATTTAGACAACTGCATTGAGGTGATTCACTCTGTCATCAGTGAGAGTCAGGCATGTCCAAGGGGGGATGTTGGCCTGGATCAGGTGAAATTACCTGCCTCCCAAAAATATTGGGTGTTCTCCACCAAGAAGCCTTGATTGTAGAAGATGAGTTTCAATCCTGTGTGATGAATCAATGGAGAAATATTAGAGCAGGGCGTTGTCTTCTCCATCACATCTCCTTCAAATAATCACCAGATTTTAAGGATTTACAATCCGGGGTTTTTTTTAGCTAAATTGTGGTGGGGTTTAATACTGTTTTCCTGGAATATCCTAGCTTGGCTGCTCAGGAGTCTTGCTGTGGCAGCCTGAGGGAAGTGGAGAATCTTTTTACCAGAAGGATCTAAGGTTTTACTACTGCTTTAAAATCACAGAATCATCATATAAATGATTAAGTCTGGACAAGACCTCCAAGATCATGAAGATCAACCTTCAGATGAAACACATCCCCCTTCGGTGACATTCAGTTTTCTCCACTGTCTGTGAGAGCTAAAGCAGATAAGAACATTCACCTTCTTATCTTTCAGTTCCATCCCACTTTCTCTTAACTGATGTCTCCATGAAAATAACATCCACGTCTCCTGCAATAAAACACAGAATCACATTATCACTGAGTTTAGAAAAGACTTCTGGAGATCATCTCCTCAAGCCTTCCTTTTCCTCCATATGTTGGAATTCACACTGTTCTTTGCAAGATCATTCCCACCTCTTACCTAATCTGAACAGTAATTCAACATAAGATTATATTCTTAGAATTTAATCCCATCTAATGTTTCATCTCTTCCTCTGGGGCTCACATGATTCTGAAACAGGAATAGCTACTGTGTCTGCTTTTCACCATGGTCCTACTGCCACACCTCGTAATCTGATCTCTCTCCAAGTTTCTGTCCGATGTCCAGTTTCTTCTCCCAGCCTGAAAATCCGTGGCAGAAATTGCGTGGAAAATACAGTTGCACAAATCGTAAAAACTCTTTGGTGGTTGTTGTGTCCAAGAAGAAGAACGGGATCTTCTCTTGCACAATAGCAAAAAAGAGGATGGAGCCCCTCTGCTCTGGAGCCAGGCTGGGAGAGCTGGGGGTGTTCACTTGGAGAAGGGAAGAATCCAAGGAGAGCTCAGAGCCCCTTCCAGGGCCTAAAGGGGCTCCAGGAGAGCCGGAGAGGGACTTGGGACAAGGGATGGAGGGACAGAACACAGGGAATGGCTTCCCACTGCCAGAGGGCAGGGATAGATGGGATATTGGGAAGGAATTGTTCCCTGTGAGGGTGGGGAGGCCCTGGCACAGGTTGGCCCCTGGATCCTTGACAGTGTTCAAGGCCAGGTTGGATGGGGCTTGGAACAGCCTGGGATAGTGGAAGGTGTCCCTGCCTATGGCAGGGAGTGGAACTGGATGAGCTTTAAAGTCCCTTGCAACCCAAACCATTCCATGATGATCCTGATGGAAAGAAAACTCCCAGTTTTCCTCCTTTCCCAGCAGGCTCCAAACAAGCCAGGGGAGACTCTACCACTGCTTGAAATGGGGCCAGTATTTCACTCAGCACTTCCAGGAGCAACAGTGGACCCTGGAATGCCTGCAGGGCCAGGATCTGATCCCTTCAGACTACAAATAGTTTTTATATATTCCTTAACAAGAAGGAAATCCGAGAAGAACCGCATGGGCCTCACCCAGAACACACCGAGTGACCTGCAATTTGCTAAACATGCAAGAGGGGATGTGCTGTTCAGTGATAATTCAGCACTGGTAGAAGATGTCATATTGATGACCCTGAAGACAGGTGTTCTCTGGGAAGCCCAGGCAGTGTGTTGAGAGGATGGGATTCCTGCAGATGGAATGCACTGTTATCCCAACCCTGCACTGCCCTGAAACAGTAGATGCTGCATTAAATCAATGTGAGAAGTAGGATTTATTCAACCCTCAGAAAACATTCAGTTCTATTTAGAACTACCAAAATGCTTTTAACAATGAAGCATTACAAAGATGAATCTCTGGAATTATTAATTCAAAGAGATTAAGCTTGCAAGGCATTAGGAATAAAATTTACATTATAGACACAAACACAGCTAAAGTGCTGCTGATGTCAGAAATATCCCATACTACAAATACAGACTATTTTAAGTGGCATAACACAAGTGTATTCCGTATAAAAGGATGTATAAATTCCCTAACTCAGCTGGCTCAGCTCCATGGATCCCTGACTCTCTGTCATTGGCACCATCTATTTTCTGCACACACAGCACAGCAGTGATGAGTGTGATTGAAATATCTACACCCAGACACGGAACCACGTGAGAAAATGTGGGCAAAAAATAGCTTTCACTGAAAAAAAAATGTCCTTTACAAATAGGAACAGTTCCTAAACTTAGTGGGGCTTTAAAGACAGATTCTTTTACATTAGGGACAGAACACACTTCACGTCTATTTTTCTTTTCTTTCTCTCCCTCTTTTTCCTTTTCTCTTTCTTCTGTCATACCCTCACATTTTTTTTTCTATTTTTATAAGATCAGGGGGAAAGATCTCACCAAAGGAACAAAAAAATAAAAAGAAAAAAAAGAACAGGAAAAAAAAAGAACAGAAAAGAAGGAAATTAAATATACAGGTGGCAAAAAAATACTCAAAATATTTGATTTATTAAATTCTAGACTTTTGATAAACTTTTAAAGTGAGCTAGAAAGATGTTTTCGTTAGGAATATATAAAGATATTTTCTTTAGGAATAGATGGATCAGAAGTGGAGTAAACAGAGGTAAACTGAGATTTGTGAGCTATTTTTCTGTTTCTTGGTACCCATCACATGAATTCGGTAGTTTCGTTGCTCTGCAGTGTTTAATGAAACTTTCAGTGAGCTAAGCTCTCTTATTTTGGGTTTCATAGCAAACTGGATGGGCCTGAATCACAAGCATTGTTATAACACAAACAATAAAAGAAAATAAAAAATAACGGGAAGACAATGGGATTTTACTGTATTCCCCCTAAAAAGTTGATGCCATACCTTTTATTGCAAGAAATGTTTTCAGAAGTGGTTAACTGGATCTAGAATGTGCTTCCGTTTGTCTCTGTCTTGCTCTTTCACCCTCCACAAATTTGTCCTCTTATTTGCACCAGATCCAGCACCAATCCCTTAGTGCCTCCCACAGCCCTGGTGGGACATCTTGGAAAACCCCAGAGGCATTTCACAAACTGAGGGCTTGGGCTCTGAAGGGGCCCTGGTTCTTCATTCCTTGGCTGCAACAATATTTAGAGGCCGAGATCTGTCCTTCACGCGCTGTTATTTCAGGCACGAGTGACAACTGCAGAACTGTCATCGCTGCTCCTCTGAGATTCCCTATCTTGGTTCTCCTTAAGGGGGTGATGATTAAGTGACAGGGTGAGGTCAGGGTGCATCTTGCTGGGCCCACCACCAGTGCTGGCGTGGTAACCCATGGTGTGGTCACCTCTTATTGAGGTCTTCTTCCCTGCGCTCTAGAGGCGTTCTCCTGATGTAGAGGATTGAGGAGGAAGGGACATCCCACGTTGTGGAGACGCACAAAGCTGCCAGAAATTGGCCACTCCAAAGTCCTCTTGGACAGCAACAGAGGCTCCTCCTTCTTTTGAAAGACATCAAGTATTTTACCCGAGAGCTCAACTTCAGTCTTTCAAAAGAAAGGTTGCAGAAAAAAGGTGGAAGATGGGTCTAGGATCTGTGGATCCTGGATCTGTGGATCTGTGGATCCTGGATCTGTGGATCCTGTCAGTGCTTCCCACAGGACTGATTCCTGCTCTTTGAGAGAGGCAAATGTATTTGGGTAAAAGTTGGATGGGGCTCTGAGAAACCTGATCCAGCTGAAGATGTCCCTGCTCGTTGCAGAGGATTGGACTGGATGGCATCTGAAAAGTCCCTTCCAGCCCAAACTATTCTAGGATTATACAGTTCCATGAGAAGTGATTCTTAAAGGACTTGGTGTGTGATCCAGGAACAGGTCATGTGGTGAGGACGAAAGGTGCAAACCTGAGTTCTTGTGAAGGAACAAAGATTCCTTCACAGGTACTTGCCACGCTTGGGACAACATCACTCATTGTCCAGCACCGAGGCAATACTTGGGGTTATAACTGGTGCAGTATTAGAGGGAATATTAGGGGAAGTCACAGTTCTCGTCCCTCTTCCTGAGCAAGAAAAGGATCAGTTAAGGATCAAAATGAAATATAGCATTTTTCAGGTAATAAAAGCTGTCCCATACAGGAATTAGAAGAATTTAAAGGTTATAATTCTCTGTAAGGGAAACACCTCCAGTTCCACCCTCTTCCTCACTACCATGTGGAATATGCCTAAATTTTTCCCAGAATATGTGAAATCTTGCATAATATATAATAAACGAGATATATTCTCCCTTAGGCAATCTTTCCCACCCCTTCCCAGTCTTAGGAAATCTGATCAAAATATAGCAAACTTCTCTTTCAATGGGAGAATTCTCCAACAGGCTCTGGTAGACCCCAAAGTTCTCCACAACCACATTTATTTTAATTGAATCACAGAATATCCTAAGTTGGAAAGGACCTACAAGGATCATCTAGTCCAACTCCTGGCCCTGCACAGGAAAACCCCAAAAGCGGCACTGCATGCCTGAGACCATCACCCAAATACTCTTTTATTTAAGTGAGAACTCATTGTCAGTTGATCCCAGGCCTGGAAGAACCCAACTCTTCCGCCTGGGCTCATGGTGCTCCACTCGCTGTTCCCTTTGCAGATCGACAGCATGCAGGCCCTGCTCCACTGCCCCAACGTGCTGGTGTGTGTCGGCCGGGAGCCGTTCAAACCAGTGTCCATGGAGAATTTGAGGAAACACTCGGTGGAGAAGCTGCCCAACCTGCCTCCCCGCTCCAACAATGGCAACAATGTCAACGAGAACAATGAAAGTAAGAAAACCTCGGGGCCGTGTCGCGCAGTCGTCCCCAGGCCCGTGTCCCACAGCGTGGGGATTGCAGGCCCCTATTGTGCTGCCCCAATGTGCAGATTTCATGTGGAAAATGCACTTCCCTCTCCCTGCCTCCCAGGCCTTCCCATCCTCCCCTTCTTTTTCTCTGGTTTCCTTCTAGGATTTCCTCCCTACACCCCCCAGTCTTTCTTTTACATGCTCCCCATGTCTGGCTGACTTCCCTTCCTCTTTCATATCTCTGGGTCTCCTTTTCCTTCCAGAACTCCCTCCTTTCCTGTGTCTGTCCCCCCAGACCCTTGAGATTTCCCACGAATCCTCTGTCCCCTCGTTGTCTGTCCTATCATGCCCTCCCTCCTGCATTTTCCTGCACCAGGACCAGAGGATGCCTTGGTTCTGTCAGCAGGAGACTCAGTTTCTCCTGCAGGTTACAGCTGCCCTTTTGGGAACAAAGCATGTTTTTATGGAAAGATTATGTTCAGGAAGGAGTATGTTATGGATTATTCAGGATTATACTTCTTTGGCACTCCATCATGAGTTATCTAAGGTCAGAGGTAATTAAACCAGCCACCCTCAGTAGCCTGGGAAAAGAAACCTCCCAATTCCAAAAGGCAATCAATCTCACCTGTATTAAGGATTTATTGTAGGATGAAATTAAGTGTGCCCTGGAGGTGCATCTGTTTCTCTCCATTGTCAATACCAGGAGCTTGGAAAGATTCATTTATGTGTTGCCAACATTTTGTAGAAATTCAAGGACAGAGGCATCGCATGCTCACTGCCTGAGACAAAAATAATGGAGGGAAACATGGGAATAAACTGGAGCTTTGCCCATCAAGAGACTGAGCAAATCCATCAGTTCAATCCTAAGGATGGTTAGGGAAGAGCTGTTTCATGTGACTTTGATCTGCTCCTGTTCAATGCTTCCTTCCTAAAACGCCCTCCATTCAGCTGCATATCTATATGCCCATGGAGGCACAGGATTTTCTGGATATATGTACCAGGAAATTTTGGACAAACATATATTTGAAACAAGACAGATGAATGTCTTGCAAGACAGCCTGATAGCACTGTATTCTGCTTGAAATGAAGGGACCTAAATAAACCTATGCAGATCACTGCATGGACCATAAAGGTGTTCTTCCAATTGCAGTTCCTAAATTCCCTTATTCGCACTGATTTCTTGTACAATTCCCACTATTTCTCTTTGTAATTATCACCGGCTTACAACTCCTTTTCCATTTGTTCTTTATGTTTGAATAAGAATTATAATTATTCTTAGGAGCACATCTCTGCAGGGACTGAGTGTTTCTCTGGTCTACACGGCCACGCGTTTCCTGGAATATGGGTGGAGAAGTGGATGATGCACAATAAATGTGTGACTCTTGACATCCAGCTAAGGAAGAGGGTCACTTCTCCATGTATTTTTCCCTGGTTAAATAAGAAGAATGAAAACTTGCACAGTTAAATAAAGGAATATTTGCAACATGATGAAATGTCCAAACTCTGAGACTGAATTGGTCTGTATGTATATATACTTTTTTTTTCTTAATTTTACTTCCTGACATGCACTTAATAAAACAAATTGTGTTTCATTTCATTTTTTAAAATAAAAAGAAAGTTAAGTTGTAGAAGATTTTATTACAGATTATTAATTCAAAACTTAATCTTTAACAAGGAAGTTGGACTAGATTATCTCCAGAGGTCCCTTCCTTAACTATTCTATGATTTATGGACATCACTTAGTCAAAGACAAATTTTCAAATTATGTAAATTGGCATAGGCTTGGCTTTAATGGAATAACACCAGTATTCACTAGTTTGAGGGTTTGACCTATATATTTTGTGTCATCTTTACATGAGTTAACATCTCTCTCCATCTTTGTTTTCTTCACTCCAGTGAACTTTGGTCTGAAAGCCAAAAAAAGCGTTATCCATCCACGGTCAGCATCCAGCAACAGGTCAATGAGATTTTCCTTGTCATCAGAAAAGTCGTACCCCAATGGCCTGGCGGCCTCTCCGGACAACGGGGCACCCTTCTCCAATGGCTGCTCTCACCCAAAAGCTGGGGACCTGGTCCAGTCCTTGGTCAACGATGACATCGAGAAGCGGGTCCATGTGAACAAGGACGGGAGCTTGTCCGTGGAGATGAAGGTTCGCTTCCGCTTGCTCAACGATGAGACTCTGCAGTGGTCCACCCAGATCAAAAAGTCCAACCTGATGAACCGGCTGCCTTGTGAAGAGTCAGGAGTGGAGGAGGACAGTGGAGTAGATCCCCTACAGAAAATGAACCCAGAAGCCAGCTCGGAGGCAGATGATTCCTTATATCCCTGTGATATCGATTCCTACATGTCCAAACTTGAGGAATCGGAATGTGACGAGGCCCACTGTCACAGCTGTGGAAAGAAACACCAGGACTATGACATCTGGAAGAACCCCATGCACACGTCCCAGAGGGAAGAGCCCAGCGTGCGAAGCACCTGGCACACGCGGTCATCGTGCTCCAGCACATCTTCCCGGAGGAGAGTAGTCCACAAAAAAATGACATCTGTGGATAGCATCCACACCAGCTCCAGTGAGGAATTCTCTGAGCACATTGTGCGAGAGTCCTCATCCTACTCAGAGACTATAAAAAACAGAGTGGCGTATCGATCTGTTAAAAAATGCATGTGCCGAAGTGATTTATCTACAGGTGCTTCCAATGGAGAAGAACAGCAGGAATACACTCGGACAAGCACAGGAAACAGCCAGAGACCTTCATCCTTGGGCTTGATGTCACGTTCAAGCTGTGAAAACAACCTAGATACTCAAGACAGCCCTGAAGACCAGGAGGTCACCAAAATCATTTCACAGAATGAGGACGCAAATTGTTTTGAAGCTTCTTCTGTGAAGTGCTTGAAGGATGACGTGGAAGATGTTGAAAGCAGCAGAGTTGGGAGTGTCATGTCCAGGTCATCCCTGCAGTCCAAGCAGAGCAAGAACGTGTGTGAGGAAATGAGCAGCGTGGGCAGGAGCATGTCCTCCTCAAGCCTTCAGAAGGCAAATCAGGGAGACAACAGCCAGTGCTCCTCCCCTGCCAACAGCGTGCACAGCAAGTCCAGTAACTGCACCACACCAAAAGAAAAGACTGAGCAGGGTGACCCCTCTGATGAAGACCCAGTGGTGTCCTCCTTCTCCAGCGAGTCCTGTCCCAAGAAAGAGGCTGAAGAGGTGGAAGCAGAGCGGGAAGATAGTGAAGTCAATGAAGTCAGCTCAGTGTCAGCAAAAACAAAGCCAAGCCAATCAGTCAGGGGTGAGAGCAGTGAAGGGGAACGATGTTCTACACAAGGAACCCACCGTTCCAGGGCTAGTGACAGGAATAGCAAGAAAAGTGGCAGTGATGAGAACGTTCCATGCAGTATCTCTTGCTCTTCCAGAGGGTCCAAAAAGAGCAAACGCAGCCACCTTCATTTGGATGCACAGTCTGAAATATCTGTGTCTTCACTTGAATCCACTCCGAATAAAAAGAAGAATTCCCTACATGCAGATGATGGGAGATCGGGCAGCAGGGCGTCAATTTACTCCAAAAGCTCATGTGAAACCAAGAAAAAATCTGTTGGAGACGTCATGTCTCATAAGTCAGGATCTCTTCACTCAAACATTTCATCTACCAGTGAAGCAGAGGCAACTGCAGGTCCTGCTGAGGACAAAAGCTCAAAAAGTACTGCCAATGGCTGCAGTGAATCCTCAAAAAGCTCAAAGAAGAGAAGCCGTAAAGAAGAAAGCAGCAAGCCATCATCCCTGTGCTCAAGTACTTCAAGTCCTAATGGAAAACCTGGAGAGGGTCATGCCAAGATTAGTTCAGAACCCTCTTCTTCAAAACCAGGAAGCATGAGTGGGAGTGTATGTTCAAAAGTTGACCACCCATCTGAGGATGGGATAAGGAATGGAAAACCTACAAGTAGCTCTTCAAGAGTCTCTTCAAAGTCAGAAATAAAAGATAAATGTGTGTTGACACAGATATCCCAGGAAACTGATGATAGGTGTTCACAATCAAACATGTCTCTATCTTCAAGATCAAGGCGGACAAACACAAACAATCTTCATGTGAAGGTGTCAAACTCCAGCCGGGCATCGATGTCAGAGACTATGTCAGTGTGCAGTCTGCACTGCCCTGCCCCACCAAAAGGGAAGCCAAAGAGAAAAAATATGCGTTCGACCATGTTGAAGAATTCCTCCATCAGCAGCATCGGCACCGAGTCCGTGCTGACTGCAGGCAAAGAGCAGAAAGAAATTGTGGATTCCTCCAAAACAACTTCCTACGGCTCTAAATCCGCTGCAACCGAAGCAAATGGTCAGAATAATAAAGAGATTGATGATTCCTGCAACAAAAAAGCAGAGGAAGAGGTAGAAGACACAGGCGTTCAGGAGGAAGGGGGTGATTTAATGCCGTCAGCTCTACCAAATACATCTCCAGAAGAAGTTGTGCAAGAATGGCTCAGGAAAATCCCTTCGGAAACATTGCTTATGAAATATGAAATGGAGGATGATGGAGAAGAAGAATGTGCAGAGTCGACCACTGAGGTATCACACTGTACAAATGCCAAGGAAGCCCCAGACGAGGAAAAAGCTGAGGAAAAGAATGAGGAGGAGGCTGAAAAGGATGAAGCGAAGGATGAAGAAAAGGACGAAGCAAAGGATGAAGCAGAAGATGAAGCAGAGGGTGAAGCAGAGGATGAAGCAAAGGCTGAAGTGGAAGAAGAGGAAGCAGAAGACACAGCTATTAATGAAGAGGGAGAAGAATGCGTGAACCAGGAAGAAATCTCTGAGGCTGCACCTGAAGCTGCCGAAGATGAGCAGGCAGAATGCAACCAGTCGGTAACATCCAGCCAAAATAACAACAAGAGAGACCTGCCAACCTCTGTCCAGACATCTGTCCAGATCATGAAGGCCTTGCTCAGTTCAAAACACGAGACCAAATTCGACCGATCAAACAGTTTGCCCGAAGTGTCCCCCACAATGGGGAGAAAACTGAGTAACTCCGCCAACATTCTGATTACTTGTCTTGCCAGCCTCCAACTCCTTGATGAAGAGTCAGAGGATCCATCAGAAAACTCAAAACATTTGAATAAGTCAAGGTACACGGAGCTGCTAAATATTTTTCAAGCCCTGTGGTTTGGGTGCACCGCTGAAAGGAGCGGCCCAAGTTCAGGCCAAGAGGCAAGCAAGCAGGCAAAGCCAGTGTCTGGGTCTAAAGCCCCAAAATCCATGGATCATGCCTTCACTCCCATGTCCTCCTCTGGAGTTGATGTTTGCAGTGGCTCTGGTGGCTCAGGAGAAGAGTGCACAGCTGGTGCGCAGAAAACCATGGAATTCAAATCAGCCGAGCAAGCGGAAAACGCAGAGACTGGCACAGAACTGACTGAGGTTGAGGAGCAAAGTAAAGAGGAAGAGCAGCCATCCCGCCCTTCCACAGCCTGCTCAGAGGCAAAAGTTGAGGAAAAAGCAGAGTCTGCTAGAGAGGAGTCTGTAATCCAGGAGGAAGAAGAGAATAAGGAGGATCAGGGCAGTAACTGTGAGCAGGGTCAGGAGGAAGGGGGAGAAAATGAAAACGAAGAAGAAAACAAATTAGCTGAAACTGGAGAACAGGAAGAAGCTGAAGCTGTGAATGATGAAGTCCCTCAAGAAAATCCCGAGGAAGAAGCTGATCAGCCAGCAACCACTGATGATGCCAATGCCGGTGATGCTGATGTTGGGACAGAGCTGAAAGATGAGTTGCAAGAGCAGCATCAAGAAGAGGCACCAAATGACCCCGAGCTCAAAGTCAATACCTCCACCAGTGTGGGCACATCCCTTGTCCAGCAAAACTCTGTGGATCCAGACCCAACCTGGGTCCTGAGGCTGCTCAAGAAAATCGAGAAGGAGTTCATGGCTCACTATGTCAATGCCATGAACGAGTTTAAAGTCAGGTGGAACCTGCAGGACAACCAGCAGATGGATGCAATGATACTGGAGCTGAAGGAGGAAGTGAGTAAAAGGATACAAAAGAGCATAGAGAAGGAGTTGAGGAAGATCAGGAGCAGGGCTGGAAGGAGGATGCCGAGACCTCCAGAGGAGCCACCCACACGCGAGTCCAAACTCCAAACTGAGCAGAGGAGATGGCGACTGCAAACTATGCATAAAAAGTCCCTCTTTGGGGACAAGAATGGTGCCCAGATGAGGCTGGAGGAGACGGCAGACTTATCATTTGATGTAGATAATGACTTTAACCTTAGTGCAGCTTTGGAGGACAGCATTAGCAAACAATCCAGTGAGGAGGAATATTGTCCGTGTGACTCCTGTGTGAGGAAAAAACTGGCTTCCAGGCCTGCCAGAGCCCCTGTGGTGGCCACCAACGCCCCAGTCATGAAAGCCTTTGATTTGCAGAAAATCCTGAGGTTGAAGAAAGATGAAAATGAGGAAGCCATCGTTGCAGAAGCAGCCCAGGACACCAAAACACTTCCCAATGGTTCTGTGGAGGAAGGGGCAGAAAACGAGGAGAAGGATGAGGGGGAACATCGGACAGGTGAAATGGAAGCAGATGACAATGAAGGAAAAGAGCCAGAATTGAATGAAGATGACGGCACAACGTTGAATGGAGATGGAGAAGAACCTGAAGTAGCAGAGATTCAAAATGCTGAGGTGGAGGATGAGGCCAAAAATGAAGAAACCAAAGAAGAAGAAGCAGAAGAAGGAGGGGAAGAAACAAAAGAAGGAGGAGAAGAAGAGGAAGCAAAAGATGAGGAGGAAGAGAAAGAGGAAGAAGAAATGGCTGAGGCTGAAGAGGAGGAGGAAATAAAAGAGGAGGAGGAGGGTGAAACTAAAGAAGAAGAAGAGGAAGTAAAAGAGGAAGAAGCAGAGGAAACTAAGGAGGAAGAGGAACTAAATGAGGAGGAGGAGAAGGAAGCAGAAGAAGAGGGAGTGAAGGAGGAGGAAGAAACAAAGGAGGAGGAAGGGAAGGAGGAAGAGGAAGAAGAAAAGGAAGAAGAAGAAGAAGAAGGGAAGGAGGAAGAGGAAGGGAAGGAAGGAGAGGAAGAAGCCAAAGAGGAGGAGGAAGAAACCAAAGAGGAGGAGGAAGAAGCCAAAGAGGAAGAGGAGGAAGCAAAGGAGGAAGAGGAGGAAGCCAAAGAGGAGGAGGAAGAAGAAGGGAAGGAGGAAGAGGAAGAAGCAGAAGAAGAGAAAGAAGAAGTAAAAGAGGAGGAAGAAGAAGCAAAAGAGGAGGAGGAAGAAGAAGCAAAAGAGGAGGAGGAAGAAGTGAAAGAGGAGGAGGAGGAGGAAGCAAAAGTGGAGGAGGAGGAAGATAAGGAGGAAGAAGCAAAAGAGGAGGAGGAAGAAGCCAAAGAGGAAGAGGAAGAAGCAAAAGAGGAGAAGGAGGAAGGAAAGGAAGAAAATGAAGAAGCCAAAGAGGAGGAGGAAGAAGCCAAAGAGGAAGAGGAGGAAGCAAAAGAGGAGGAGGAGGAGGAAGCTAAAGAGGAGGAAGAGGAAGGGAAGGAGGAAGAAGAAGAAGCAAAAGAGGAGGAAGATGAAGTAAAGGAGGGAGAGGAAGAAGCAAAAGAAGAGGAAGAAGCTAAAGAGGAGGAGGAAGAAGCAAAAGAGGAGGAAGAAGAAGCAAAAGAAGAAGAGGAAGAAGCCAAAGAGGAGGAAGAAGAAGAAGCAAAAGAGGAAGAGGAAGAAGCCAAAGAGGATGAGGAAGAAGAAGCAAAAGAAGAGGAGGAGGAAGGGAAGGAGGAGGAAGAAGAAGCAAACGAAGAAGAGGAAGAAGGCAAAGAGGAGGAGGAAGAAGAAGGCAAAGAGGGGGAGGAAGAAGCAAAAGAGGAGGAGGAAGCCCAAGAGAAGGAGGAAGAGGAAGAAGCCAAAGAGGAGGAGGAAGAAGAAGGGAAGGAGGAGGCGGAAGAAGCAAAAGAGGAGGAGGAAGGGAAGGAGGAAGAAGAAGATGCAAAAGAAGAGGAAGAAGAAGTACAGGAGGGAGAGGAAGAAGCAAAAGAAGAGGAAGATGTGAAAGAGGAGGAAGCAGAAGAGGAGGAAGAGCAAAAAGAGGAAGAAGAAACAAAAGAGGAGGAAGGGAAGGAGGAAGAAGAAGAAGGAACAAATGAAGATGATGATGAAACAAAACAAGAGGAGCAGGAAGTGGAAGAGGAAGAAAACCCAAAGGAGGAGGAGGAAGAAGAAGCAAAAGAGGAAGAAGAGGGAGAAAAAGAGGAGGAAGAAACAAAGGAAGAGGAGGAGGAAGTAAAAGGGGAAGAGGAAGAACAAGAAGAAGAAGAAGCTCAAAATGAAGAGCAGGAAGCTGAAGAAAAGTCCAAAGGTGAAGACGAAGGTGAAAATGAAGCTGAAGAAACAGAGGAGCCAGAGGATGAGGATGTTGTGGCTGATGATGAGGCAGAGACGTCGGAATGCAGAGGAGATGCTGAGGACTCTGGAACTGACAACAATCCTGAAGGAGATGCTGCAGAAGGAAATGAAGAAGCTGAGCCAGAGGAAGCTGAGGCAGCAGAAGATGCAAAACCAGAGTCAGGAGACGAGGCTGAGGAGAAAAAGAGTGAAGGAGGTGAGAAAGCTGATGAGAATGGTGAGGAACCCACCGGTGATGACCCTGACAAGGCACATGAAAAACACGAAGACCAAGGCAACAGCAAAGTCCCTGAGAAAGTGTCAAAGACAAAGGGCAAGAAAACCAGCAAAAGATTAGAGACTCTGAAAAAATCCACAGCCTTTTCTTGTTATTCTTCTGTCGGAAACTTCTCACAGCAATCCCAGAAGGGGTCTGATGATGAAGAGGAAAGAGTAGGTGAAGAGGAAGGAGTAGTCGAAGAGGAAGGAATAGTTGAAGAGGAAGGAGTAGTTGAAGAGGAATGCAAAGGTGATGATAACCCCACGAGCGACCACCCCAATGGAGAGGTTCGAAGTGATGAGAGCTCCAAACCCTCTCAGATGTATCCTGACAGTGAGGAAGAGGAAGAGGATAAAGAATCTTCAGGTTCTGATCCTGTGGGAGATGAGGAGCAGGCAGATGCTGAAGGTGCAGATCCAAAGGAGGCTGAAAACACTGAGGAAGTTCAGGCTTCTAAAAAGAAAGAAAACTCCAATGAGATTGACCAGGATGACCTGGACTTCTAGAACTACTGACTAAAAATTGACTTTTTCTTTCTTTCTTCCTTTCTTTCTTTTTTAAAAGTATATTTTCATTACAAATTTCAGTATCTCCGGTGAGTTGAGCCCTCGTAATCGGCTTTTCTTCTGAGTTAAATGTGGTAAACACGATCTTGAATCCTGTGAGTAACGTTGCAATTACCTGCCCTCATTTCTAGAGGGCTAGTAGCTCATTAATATCCTGTGGTCTCAATAGATGAGTGGTTTGGGGCAAAGGAAGGCTGTTTTGTTCGGGATACCTTCTAGTTCCCACCCTTTAAGCCGTGCTGTTTGCTGCTGGAGTGATCTGTGGCTCTGCTGGGCATCGTCCCTGAGTGACTTTGGGATGCCTTTCACCTGTTGCACACCATTTTCCTGGAGAGATTGCCAATCCACAGAAACACGACAAAATCGGGATTCATTGCCAAAGTCTGGTCAGAGCCCACAGAGATTCATCTTCCTCCCTACCCTGCCCTCGCCTACCCCACCTTCTCTGTAGCTAGGAGAAAGGGTCAGATATCAAAGATTTTCCCCATTTTCCCTTTTTTGTTTGTTCCTTTAATAGATGTTGAGCTCATTCTTCACTTCACTGGAAGCCTCAACATTGAGAAAGGTCATTCCAGTAGATCTTCTTCCAGATCCCATCTCTTTGTACTGTGCTCATCACCGTAGTGTTAGATAAAAAACACGAGTTAATTCACCCTGTCAGGTGTCTGAGAAGCGGTTGAATGCAATATTGACCAAATTAGGAATAGATCCAATCTCTTGTGATATCCTTTACTATGCCAATGATGGTATCAAAGCACTTTACAACCATCTGGGATCCCTCAGACAATTTTGCACGAGGCCCTGTTTTGGAGTTAACGGGATTTGCAATGGCTCAGTGCCATGTCCTTGCAGACAAAATTTAAACTAATATTCCCTTTAACACGGAAAAGCTTTGGGCATTTGTGCTGCAGCAAACAGCTGGAAGAGGCTGAAGCATTTATTGGAGAGCTTGGACTTTACAAACCACAATAGAACTGCAAACTTCATTTAGCAACTGTTTTTTACCAGATTGTAACTTTTTTTTTTGCTTCCCCTGGGGAGATATAAACATTTCTGAATAAATGCCCAACCAATGCCAGGAGAAGTTTGACCATACCTCAGCTGCATACTCATGTAAAGCTCTTAGGGACACAGTTCATTTTCTCAAAAATTTGCAGGGAGAATAAAACAGAGAGGATGAAAACAAAATGCCTTAAATTGTATGGAGAAAAAGTATGTGTGTAGTGCTGTGTTGGGTTTGTGAAGATGTATGCAGACATGTTTAAATAATCAGTATTCCAAATTAAATAACTCCTGTGGTTTTCATTTCTAGAATCCATTTCTTAAACTTACAGCCAGAGATAAGACTCATTTCACTCAAATGATGAACTAGGTTCAGCTCCTGAGGCAACACTTAATTTTGGGTGTCTGAGGAATAGAGGTCTTTGGGAGGAGTCGCTGGAGAGCTGGGTCTCAGCTGAGCTGCTCCCACAAAGGCTGACAGTTCCTCCAGGGAGATCATCCAGGGACAACACCACCATCCTCAAGACGGAGAAATTAAAATAGACCTTCCTCAAAAGAAGGACAGCCCTATCTGTGAGCCCCATGGAGTCACAGAATGGTTTGGGTTGGAAGGGACCTCGAAAATCACCTGGTTCCAACCCCCTGCCGTGACCAGGGACACCTTCCACAGTTCCAGGTTGCTCCAAGCCCTGTCCAACCTTGGACACTTCCAGGGATGGTGCAGCCACAGCTTCTCTGGGCACCCTGTGCCAGGGTCTCACCACCCTCACAGGGAACAATTCCTTCCCAATATACAACTTAAATCTCCCCTCTTTCAGTTTTTACACATAAAGACCATCAAGTCCAACCGTTAACCCAGCACTGCCAAACCCACCACTAAACCATGTCCCCAGGTTCCACATCCTGTACAGAACCATTTTGCTTTCATAATCAGCTTTGTGACACATCAGTTCATGCAGGATTCCAAAAAGAACTGAGCTTGGTAGTCACAGCTCCGATCTTGACATGAGGCATAGACTGGAAGTGGTATTTGTTGAGTGAACTCTACGCATCCCTGGTGAAATGTCTCCCCCTGATCCACCCTCCAGACTCCCAAAATAACCAGCAGGGAGAGAGGGGCAAAGGCTGTGATTCATCTGCTGCGGGCAGCTGCCTCAGGAGGAGGGGGCCTACACTGCCAGCAGGCACATTTCTCTCTGCAGAGTGCACTGGGGGCCTAGACAACTTCCTCAGATGAAAATCACAGAATCCCAGAATTATTAGGTTGTAAAAGGCCTCCAAGACCATCGGGTCCAACCTGTGCCTGGTCCCCACCTTGTCACCCAGACCAGAGCACTGAGTGCCACATCCAGCCGTTCCTTGGACACCTCCAGGAGTGGGGCCACCACCACCTCCCTGGGCAGCCCCTTCCAAAAAGTCTCATATGGGAAGAGCTGATCTCAGTGTAGCTACTCTAAAGCATCTTATGTTGATGACTTTCAGGCTGTCAGGCAACAGCTCAAGCCAGTCTTCACACGGAAGTTTTAAAAGTGCTTTTTTGGCTCCAAGATCACATGGGGAATGGCTTCAAAATGAAAGAGTTTAGGTTGGATATTAGGAAGAAGTTCTTCCCTGTGAGAGTGGTGAGGCCCTGGCACAGGCTGCCCAGAGAAGCTGTGGCTGTCCCACCCAAAGGCAGGAAGTGTCCAAGGCCAGGTTGGACAGGGCTTGGAACAGCCTGGGACAGTGGAAGGTCCAGGTCCCTGCCCATGGCAAGGGTGGAACTGGATGATCTTTAATGTCCCTTCCAACCCAAACCATTATGGGATCCCATGATTGCCCTTTTGTGCTATTGCTAAAAGCCATTGGTAGAACTTAACAGGTTAGGGAAAGGGCAAACATTTCCCAGGATTTCTCCTGCAGCTGCTGACTTTGATCACTTTAAAGCTGCTTACACAGTCAATGTCACGCCCTCCTCATGTTGCATCAGTCAGTTCCTCACCTGAAGCACTGGCAAGGAGAAAGAAATTAAAAGGAACACAAAAACGCAGTTGTCAAACCGTGAAAACTGAAATCACTGGAGTTCCTGCCCTGGAGACCTGTCCCACTCATATCTGTGTTTGTCACCGTCCGTGTCTGGGCAGTGACTCACACATACGCCAGTCATAGCCAGAGCAGAGTTGAGCTCTGCTCACCAAAATCCCCACTCAGAGGGGCAGGGGAGCAGCCAGTGGGGATCCAGAGACAGATGTTGCAGGAGGTGTCTCCTTCCTCCATCAGGCTCTCCCAGGATCGCCCAGAGCATCCGTGAAGGAAGCAACCAGCTGAAAAGGATCCCTCGCAGTCACATCCCTCGCACTCGCACGGCTTCCAACGTTTGCATTTCCCCTTGGCTGCTGTGACTCAGGCGCCTGTTGGGTCTTGCAGCTTCCCCTCTCCCTCTGACAGCACGGGAACACGTGTTCCCAGCCAGCTCCAGGGCTGTCACGTTCGTAGGGGCTGGGAAGATCACTCCTGTCACCACCTGGAAGGGATTACAGCTGCTGTCTTTCAGCGGGGCTGAGGAGGAGGAGGGAGCAGAGGCGATGTGAGACTTGCACAGCTGTACTTCGTGTTTTCCTGTGCTCCTCTGCCTGGCTTTGGGGTGGTTGTTTTTGTTTCTTTACCAGCCAGACAAATTGCTTCTTGATGTGCCTCAGTTTTGTTTGCCCGCTTGGTTTTGAAATGGGAAATATCCAGTGAAAGATGGGCAGGAGCATGGTGAAAATTCAAGTGCAAATGAAGGAAATGAAGGAAATGTGCTTTCCAAAGCTGAGGTCTCTGCAGACGTGTGTGAGCAGACTCCTCTCACTAATGGAGAGCAATAATCCCCCTTTCCTGGTGGCTCCTTGTTGACATAGAGCCATATTTAGCTCCAACCACTTGAAATCCCAGCTGCCTGACAGGAAAGGGTGGTTTGTGGTTATTTCTGGACCTCAGGCTCCTCCAGTAGGTTTTGCTCTGGAGGGCAGGGAGGGTTTCCAAGCTGGCTGTGGATGTGCCCTGCAAGCTCCCTCTTTTTTCAATTGGAAGGTGGAGAACTTGCACTGCAGGGCTTGGTAGCTCCTTGGCAAAGCGCAGGAATCAGTGCTCGTCCTGGATGGGATGGGAACACTCAAATCCGTGCACACATCAAGCTCCAGGCATTTGGGAGGTGCAGAGTTTTGCTCCAAAAGTGTGATGCTCCTTTCCTGGGGGTAAATCCATCAGTCCCGCTGCTCCTCCAGGGAGGTACTTCCTCATGGATGCAGGAGGAGTGATTAGGACATGGGATAAAGAATACATGAAACTGGTTTGAACTCTGACCAGGCATTACATCCTTGGTCACACTCAGTCCCTGCAGTTTGCCCTGCTCCAGGTAGAATACCTGGAGTACCTGGAAGCCAAACAATTGGGAAAGGCTGTCTAAAGAAGGCTTGAAATGAACACAGGCTGCTTGGGGCTGTGGGATCTCTCTCCATCTCTGCTGTTGGAGCCACCCTGCTTTTGGTAAAAAATTTTCCCAGAGTTGCAAGATATACTCAGCAGAGAGAGGGGCTCATTCTGCACTTCTGAATGATGAATGACCCAGTCTTTTATAAACCAGAAAATTGCCAAGCACCAAGACATCTCCTGACCTGTGTCCATCCAACACAGCCTTTCTAGAAAGTGACTCAGCTGGGGATTCCCTGATTATTCCAGTCCTTACTTTTTTGGTGTGGTCAGCTAGGTGTGTACACATCCTCTGCATGCCAGGGAAAGAGAGGGATTATTTAGGGAGGAATTCCTGATATTCCAAACCTTGTGCTAAAGACAGAAGAAGAGGTATTTTTTGTCATCCTCCAGAAAATATGAAGGCTGGAGATGTTTATTTTCTCATGCCCCTAAGCCACAGACCCCGTCACCTTGTCAGGCTCAAGGAGAGACCTCCGTAACCCCGCGGCCGCTTCTAATTTTAACTCCCTGCCCTCTGATCCGAGCACCAGGGTCTGTGTAGCTCCAACAGGAAGCATCCCTGCTGACCTTTCTAATTCCAAGAGCGTGATGCTTGCTTATCCCTGCAATCCACAGGAAAACCCCTACCTAAGAGCCACCTGCACCGTTTGCAGGGAATCACATTTTGCTGCAGCTGAGATGATCCAGCCCTGCTTGGAAAAGGATGTGTTTATTCTCAACCCTGTGGTGTGAAAGTGGGGCTGGAGTGTGAGGGTGGAAAGGTCAGGCTGTGGCAGGCTGATGTTTTCTTTTTTTCCTCAGTAAAAAGGGCTTTGCCTATTGCAGAGTCCTGGCCGACAGACGTGACACGTATTAACCTTTCAGCTCTTGCATAAAGGATGGTGCTGGGGCTCATTTTCCAGTTTTAAAAGAGCTGAGCGAGGCTCTTTCAGGCCTGTGACAGAGAGGGAGTGGGCGTAGGAGCAAGGTCAGGACAGTGCTTCCTAAGCGGATGGAAATGCTTCCCTGTGGTGCCTAATTAGTCTGTTCCAGCACAGAAACCCTCCCCCTGCACCGGTCCCGGCCTGGGAGTTCTCCCCGGTCCCAGGGGCAGTCCAGCCTTAGGGCAGTGGCTACTTTGGCTCCTGTTCTGGCACTCCTGTTCCCCTTGCAGAGAAGGCTGTGGGACCCAGGCTCGCCAAGCAAACACCATTCTTCCCGCTGCTATCCCAAAGCAGAGCCTCTCCTCTCCATCACAGCAACCTCAGCCACTCAAGGCTAATTCCATGTTAAGTTTCATGCATGACATGGGTAAGTCTCTGCAATACACAAAAATCTCTTTGTCGTGCACAAAAACATTGGAAGAATGATTCGTTTGTTGCTAAATATTCAAATCCCTGTATTTCTTTTTCAAGCATCAGTTTCTTCCCCGTCACCCAGAGCAGGAACTTTACTGAAGTACGAGGAACCAACTCCTGCTGTTGAGAATCTCACTGAGCAGCAGGACTCACCCTCCTGGAGGAGTCAGGAGCAGGCAGGGAATGCAGCCAGGCTTGGCTCTCCCTCTGTCTGTCCTGGGCTGCAGTCCCTCCTTGCATCAGACCCCTGATTCATCAAACCTCAGGGAGGGCAGGCACAGCCCAGCGCTGCAATCCCTGCAGGAATTCAGAGTCACGGAATGCTCTGGGCTGGGAGGAACCTTGAAGCTCAACCAGTGCCACCTCCTGCCATGGGCAGAGACACCTTCCACTGTCCCAGGTTGCTCCAAGCCCCGTCCAGCCTGGCCTTGGACACTTCCAGGGATCCAGGGGCAGCCACAGCTTCTCTGGGCAGGATAATGTACCAAGTTGTCCTTGAGGAAGGACACGACCCTTCTGCTCTCTCACCTCGTGGGCTGCACAACCCTTGCTGACACCAGCTAAAGCGTATTTGTGGAGTTTTAAGTCTTTCCTTGATCTTTATGGTGACATCAGACGTGTGGTTGGTTTGGGCTGCTAAACCCAGTCACATGATGGAGCAGACAAGGGAACAGAGATTTCACATCAAAATCTGCAATGATTTGAAGAATGAAGGGTTTCCTGTAAATAAAAATACCCCTGTGTTTCTGATAACCCCAATTATATTTTATGAGAAGAGGCTTGAGCTCTTCCCAGTCTCCCACGTTGTCCCAAACATAACCTTGAAGGCAAACACCCATTAGTCCTAACATGCTGTATTTTATTTGGCTTCCCAAGGAAGCTGGAGAGTAAAAACAGAACCACAGGATCATAGAATGGTTGGAAGGGACCTTAAAGATCATCCAGTTCCAACTCCCTGCCATGGGCAGGGAACAGAAGGACACTGCAGAGCAACCTGAGGACAGACTCACAGTGCTTGTGCCAGAGGTGAGAAATGTTTCATTCAGACCTGGCACCATATCACACACCTAAAAATCCCATCCCAAGAAGGCAAATCCACATCAAGAGAGTAAAATTTTGGAAGTTACTAATGTAGCAACTTAGTTTTCTGAGCAGTAATGGAGTAACAACTTAGTTTTCAGCCCTGGGGATGCACTTAATAAATAAGAAAACTTGAGGAATGAGACCAAGCTAGTGAGGACTCTGGCAAAATCAGCCCACCACAGCAATGTGTGCTGGGAGGGAAGGAGAACTGAGGAGAAAAATGCACCTCTCACATGTGAGAGATGTTTATTATCTCGCCACTGCCCACGCTGAACTGCAAGGATTTGGTTACATCAGATGTCTTTTGGAGCTGTCAGCCAGTCCCAGCGAGGGACCACATCTAATCCCATCAGGTTTCACCTTCCTGTGACATCCCTGAGCAAGGAAAGAGGATTGTGCGTCTCTGGCCGCACCCTGGATTCACATCGTGTGTGGGAGGGCTCTGCTGGAGAGGACGGACAGAAGATGGGAAAAAAATGAGCTCCCCTGTCCCCCTCCCTCCTCTCACTTTCCTGTTGCTCCTCCCTGTCTCTTCCTGTCTGGTGATCCTGCAGACCCGGACCTTTTCCCAGCAATATGACAGGAACCCAGTGTCCCTCCTGGGCTCGGGGCTGTTCCCTGCCAGGGGGGCAGGGAAGGCACCAAGGGGAGCCGGGAGAACCCACATCCCACAGCCCTGGAGGAAAAGGAGAGGAACAGAGCATCCATCCCCAAAGAGGGTTCTGGAAACATGAGCAAGTGCAGGGGTCTGAGTCTCTTTTCCAAATCAGGAATGGTTCTAACAATCCTGCTCTTGGTTTTTGCCATGCTGGAGCAGACCAGCTTGTGGAGAATGAAAGGGGTGGATTTCGATTAATTTCATTAATAACAAATAATTGGAATTCAGGTCTATGCTAATTACATCTGCAGTTAGTGCTGAGATGGGAAGACTTTTACAGTTGCCTGACCCTCAGGATCTCAAGAGACAACTCCATGACCTGGGTCTCCTAATAGAGTTTTATTGGTTTGTGGGGATGATCCATAGAGAGAGGAAAATCCATTTTGTTCTGGCATGGATATACAAACCTGGAAAGGAATTTGAAACAACACCACTGCCTACAGGCTGTTATTTCTCCAGCCAACATATTCATAGGCCTTGAGCATCGTAGAATCATGGAATGGTTTGGGTTTGAAGGAACCTTAAAGCTCATCTTGTTCCATGAGGAGGGACAACTTCCACTATCCCAGGGTGCTCCAAGCCCTGTCCAACCTGGCCTGGGACACTTCCAGGAATGGGTCAGACACAGCTTCTCTGGACACCCTGAGGTTCTCACCACCCTCACAGGGAAGAATTTCTTCCCAGTATCCCACCTAAGGATCTGCTCAGTGTTGTCAGAGCAGGCTGTGCACACACACCGTCAGCAAAAACAGACACAGAAATGTTTTCTCAAGTCCCACCAGTGTCTTTCAGTCAGGGATATAATCAGGGAACTGAACTCTTGAGCAGTCTCAAGATGTCCCATCTCGAAGGTGTTTTTTTGGCATAACTTATCCATGAGGACAGTATGGTCTTCCATGGCAATGCCCTTACTGCTGGAATATCCAATCCTTGACAAACACCACTGGACAGCTCAATGACAGAGAACCAGTGCAGAGCACGTATGAATCAGTGCCCTTTCCTACAACACAGAAAATACAGGTTCCAGCTCCACATGGAGCTATTTTAACAAGGACATCCTGGCGGGGAGGAGAGAGGGTCTAACTGCTCAAAAGGCAAGAGGTTCCTTCCTCCTGCTGCTCAAATTTGTTCAAGGAACAGGCTGGCACCTTCTGCATGCACCCTCTGGATCAATCCCCAAAGCTGAGCAGGTAGGGACACGCTCAGCTGGTGAATCCCAGCAGGGTTTAGGGGTGAGTAAGCTCCTCACTGATCATCACTGCTGAGAATCAGGCAGCTCCAAACATGTCCTGAAATGGAGAAATTCGTATGTGGTGAGGACTGGACTGATGGGAATAAAGAGCCACTGGTGCATCTGGGGGTAGGTGGCAGCAAACTTTTCCTTTTGGGAATTAACTACTTTAAAGGTTTGCAGCACTGAAATCCCAGGAGAGATGGACAGCACAGAGAGTTTGTTAAGCTCAGGGAACCCAGAACACCAATTTTTGAAGAGTCAGACTCACTGATTTTCTTCATTCCAGATGAAGCAGAAGCAACGTGCTCAGAACTGGGTACTCTGCTCTCTGGTGACCAGGGACAGGACCTGAGGGAATGGCTGCAGCTGTGTCAGGGGAGGTTTAGGTTGGATATCAGGGGAAGGTTCCTCCCCCAGAGGCTCCCCAGGGAATGGGCACAGCTCCAAGGCTGCCAGAGCTCCAGGAGTGTTTGGACAATGCTCTCAGGGATGCACAGGGTAGGATTGTTGGGGTGTCTGTGCAGGGCCAGGGGTTGGACTGTGTGATCCTTGTGGGTGTCTTCCCATTCAGGACATTCTGTGATTTTACAGCTTTCCGGTGGCAATGAAACATTGAAGAGGAGGAGAGAAGGGGCACTACAAAGACAATGGAATTGCATCCCAGTTTGGGGAATTCTGGGTGGATGTTGATGGGTGATGAGCTGAAATTTCATCGTGCATTCCTAGAGACCCTGCCACCCTGCTGGAGTCGCTCATTCACAGGTGGACACAACAGGGAAAGAGCAAAGCAATCCTCATCCTTACCAGCTGTAAGGGCATGTGTCACCTCAGGGCTCCACAAATCCCTGCAGCCCAGCTCCTTGGACACCCACCCCAACGTTCCATCACTGCCTTGCATCCATGAATGTGAGCAGCCCTCCCACCTCCCTTCCATTCTGGACTCTCCTCAGCGCCAAAAGCTGCAATGGAATGTACCAGGGATGAAAGAATTTGGATTAAATTGGTGCCACACGTACAAGTGGCAGCTGTGTTGTCGTGGACGTGATGCACAGCAGACTCTCCTGAATGTTTGTCCAAACTCCGTTAGCAGGATGGGTTTGCCCTCTGCGTGTGGCAGCTCAGGAACCAGAGAGCATCTCAAGTGGCACTCGATACCTGTGTAAGGACAAGCGAGTCACCCCTGCTCCCTGTAACTGCTGTTTAACAGGAAGTTCACCCGGGGACACCTGCAGGTGCCCTGACTTCCCGTGCCCACAAATGGGAGCTGTCTCTAAAGTGAGGTGAATCCTGCCCTGAGCATCAGGGAGAGCAGTCATAGAATCCCAGAATGATTTGGGTGGGAAGGGACCTTAAAGATCATCCAGTTCCACCCCCTGCCATGAGCAGAGACACCTTCCACTATCCCAGGTTGCTCCAAGCCCTGTCCAACCTGGCCTGGAACACTTCCAGGGATGTGGCAGCCACAGCTTCTCCGAGCAGGTACTCACGAAGTGAGTCAGGTACTCACAGAGGGAGAAATTTCAGCTTTACTGAGCAGTGCATCCCAGTAGTGCATCCCAGAACACTGGCAGAGAGTTGTAGTTTTCCAGGAATAGTATTACAACTGCAGGAACTCCTAGATCTGGAAAAAAAAAAATCCAAGTACAAAATATGAAGTTTGGCCACTGGGGTGAGTTCCCTGCTGCTTTTACCTTTTCCAGGAAAAAGGGGATGCATTTGGATCTGCATCTTCCAGGTGGGGGAACCCAGCAGAAGACCACCCTGTCTCCATGCTTGCAGTCCCTTCCTCCTCTGTGAGATCTCTGTGGAGTCTTCCCTCAATGCCTAAAGAGAGGGAAGATAAAACCCCACATCATGGGACAGAGGAGAAAGCAGGCAACTGGACTGAGGCACCACTGGAATAATCCCTGTGATTATATATCATAGTCATACGGACATATATTAATGATGACAATCCCAAGGAGCCCAGCAATTTAAGAAGGCTGGAGTGAGGCTTTTTACAAGATCATGCAGTGACAGGATGAGGGAGAATTACTTTAAGCTGGCAGAGGGCAGGGTTAGAAGGGATATTGGGAAGGAATTGTTCCCTGTGAGGGTGGTGAAGCCCTGGCACAGGGTGCCCAGAGGAGCTGGGGCTGCCCTTGGATCCCTGGAAGTGTCCAAGGCCAGGTTGGATGGGGCTTGGAGCAACCTGGGATGGTGGAAGGTGTCCCTGCCCATGGCAGGGGGTGGAACTGGATGGTCTTGAAGGTTCCTTCAAACCCAAACCGTTCTGGGATTCTGTGAGCTTGGAAGAACTCACTACACTAAGCATGAATGAGTAATGAGAGATTGTAACCCAACCCTTCAGAAACGGAATCACTGAGAGACAGACTGAGACAGTGAAATGGGTTAAGTGGGTTATAGAAAAATTTTAAAAGATCAAAAAAGAGAGGATGACAAGACAGCAAAATTGACATGGAGGGAAGAGCTCCACCGCTACAGACAGCAGTGTAAATAGATCAGGTGTGCCAGAAATAAGTGAAATCATCATCCAGTTCCTTTCTCTACCCTGAAAAACAGTTTCTGCCTGTCTTTTCTTGTCCAGGCAAGTTTTAAACCTCCTGAGATTCAGTTTAAAGAGTGTGATGTGTGTTTTCTTGCCTTATTCATACCTGCAGTTCTTCAGTGAACTGCAGGAATAAACACAGGTGGACAAAGCACAGGAATACTGCAGCAGAAAAGATGGGAAGAATGAGCAGTGCAAAGGGAGGAAGCAGCAATGCAAAAAGGCAGCTGGGAATAGCGGGGGATCAGCTGTGAGAGGAAGGCTTCAGTTTGATATATGGTGCCAGAGATGTTATTAATGATTTGCTGGTTTTTACCTTTAAAAACTTGGGGTGGATTATTTATTATGTCACCACGGAGCTCTATGATCTATGAATGGGACGATAATATGTGTCTGTTCCTGGCCTCTCAGATCCACTGCATTTTTACAGTCTTTAATTAGGATTTAATTCTGCACTCCTGACACAGAGGAAGAATTTGTGGTGTACTTAAGGAAAAGGAAAACACTTCCCCTGTTGCTTAGAATATCCCATTCGACCATGAATGAACAGCTCTGCTGAGAGTCATCACAGCATTTTCGCAGGTCAAAGGATTTATTTTTCTTTGAAAATAATGAATAACCCAGGGAAACCCAATTGGACTAGGAATACTGTTATAGCCCTGACTTTGGTGTCCTTCCACGAAGTTACCCAGGAAAGCAGTGGGCATTAGCTGCATTCTGAGTGGCAATCTCTGCAGTAGGGTTGGTGTTCTGCATTTGGGAGAAAATGCCTGTGATTTGGATCCAGAATCATCATTTGAGGCTGGGGAAAGGCAAGAGCTGCACATCTAACTCAACCAACATCCCCACTTGCCATGCACAGGCCAGAACTGCAGATAACCCGCAGTTATTGGTGTCCTCAGCACCATTTTAGTGTTTTCCCCAGGAAATCCTTCTCTTCTCTTCTCTTCTCTTCTCTTCTCTTCTCTTCTCTTCTCTTCTCTTCTCTTCTCTTCTCTTCTCTNTCCCTCTCCTCTCCTCTCCTCTCCTCTCCTCTCCTCTCCTCTCCTCCTGACAGCAGCCATGATTTGGTCCCCAGATGGGTGACAATGACCTTTCAGAGGCCTAAACCCCTCTTGGCCCCTGTCTCCTGTCCTCCAACATCGAGGCTGTGCTCACACTGCCGACCATGGGCATCCTCTCTGGGGATCCAAAGGGATTGTGCTGGGCCTGGCATAGCCTGGCAGTGAGTCAGCCCAGAGTGACAAGGAAAGGTGATGGGTGGCAAGAAACGGGGTGAGTGAACTGTCAGAGAAGAGCAGCTCAGTGCAGGCACACCTAGGGAGAGCTGCTCTTGGGGAAGGTCAGTGCAGAGGAGGTGGGTGTGAAGTGCTCCTCCCAAAGCTGCAGGATGCAGAGTGTCTGGATCACTCCAGATCTGACTGGCACTGAAATCTGGCGTGAATTTTGAAGCTGTGTGATTGAGAAAAACAGATTTTCTGGCTCCCTTGGTTCTCTGCACACACTGAGAAATCCCATAACCACTGCACCAGGCTGAACTTGCCCTTTGGGCAGGGGAAGGCTCCAAATTTGCAGGTTGAATGTAGCCATGGCAGAGGAAACTGAGACCTCAGGGGCTGTTTTATCATGTTCCTGCCCTCCTCCATGAGCAGAGCACCTGTTCCTGGTGGTTTGGAGAAGGACAATAATAAAACAATCAGAATAAATACTCTGAATAGTGGGAAAATGCACTTTTAACCTGCTCCTGGCCTGATTCTTCCCCTCCTCAATGCCTCGCTGAGTGCTTCTGTTGGTCGATAGCGTTAATGTGAGAGTGAGGATGTGGGTGTTTATTCAATAAATACCAAGGGCATTTGCAATGGGCATTTTCCCACCCAGGGGCACCCAGGCTCCTTATTTCTACCTTCCTGGGATTTGGGTGGGTGGGAGCTGGGTGCTGGGGAGGTCAGGAGGTGACTCATCTGTGGCTGTCTCGTGGTGATGATGGCAAGTTTCTAACGGAGGTAGAATCAAAAATCCTGGAATGCTTTGGGTTGGAAAGGGCCTCAAAGCTCATCTCATTCCACCCCCTATGGGCAGGGACACCTTCCACTATCCCAGGTTGCTCCAAGCCTTATCCAACCTGGCCTTGGACACTTCCAGGCACAGAAGATCACTGTTTTCTTGTGTGATTTTACAGATTTAGCCCTCAGGACATGGTTTGTTTTCATCATTCCCACACCAGTGGGATGTGACCTGCAAATCTTCACCCTGGACTCACCCAGGATGAGGCTGTGAAGGAAAAGGAAAAGGCATGGCCCAGGTGTCCCGGACTCATCCACGGTGATCTTTTAGCAGGAAAATGGAGCTGCAGACAGCAAAATGTGAGGAATAAGGCTCAGGACAGAGCCAGCATGAGCTGTGGGATGAGCAGAGCCACCAATAATTCAAGATGTTCATTATTATATTCATTAAACTGCAAGGAGGCATTAAGGGATCATGGACGTGATGTGACTTTCCTGACACCACTCCAGGCACAATCCAATTCCTGTATTCCAAGCCGAGTCCCCACCATTTCCCATCCCATCTGCAAGCGGAGCCTCATATCAGCACAAAAACCCAGCTGCTGCCAGTCAGGAAAAAGATTAAGAAAGGACCATCTGGAAAATCCCGTGGTCCTTAAGCAAAGCAAGAGGTCTCCATATACCCTGGTGGTAAGACTTTAACCTGAGCTGATGTTAAAACATAAATAAGACTTGGTCCCAGCTTAATTTAAAGCCAACATTTGCCATTTAAACACCTTTCAGTTTGTAGAATTCATCACATAAATGAGTAGCAGCCTCAATGAACTTTAGGTTGAACCATTTACCCAAGCTGAGAGACTCTGAGGCTCATTTTTCAGTTTCAGTCTAGCTGGCGATGATATAAAGCTCCCCATAACCTCTGTGGCCTGGAAGAAGCCACGCTCAGTCAATACCCCCTCGGGATGACAGGTCCCAAATCCCACTGCAAGCCATGATGGATTGTCCCAGAGTGAGATTTCATACATCTCCTGCTTTCAGAGGGGAGCTGACACGAATAATTGGTGTCACTTTTGCTGGGACCGTGCCAAATGCTGACAAAACAGTTCCTAATCAGAAGTGCTGGGATTTGTGAGCTGGAAAACAGGGAGGTGTCATCGTGGCAGTGAGCTCGAGGGGTCTCAGCTGGCTGGGACAGAGTGGGCTCTTGGCTGGTGCAAGAGCTCAGTGTTGTGACAAACGTTGGTGGCACCGGCTTGGCAAGAGCTCTGCGGACATGGAAACTCAGCTAAAGTCTCACCTTGAGTCCTGGAGAGCTCAGGAGTTCAGGGCAAAGGGCATCAGCCCCTTATTCTGAAAATCAGCCCTTAACCCTCTCTCAGGAAACCCACAGGATGCTGCCATGCAGGATGGGGAAACATTCTTTGGTGCTAAAAGGTGCGGTATCACTTTATGTGGTTTCAACCCTAAAAATCTGATAATTTCTACAGTTGTTCAGGAAGTGAGGAGGATTAGCGACTTTCTCAACATCCCAAAGGGAGTCTGGAGCCAGGGCCTGGCCCTGTTTTCCCACAAAACTCCTCCACAGGAGGACCACAGTCCCCACCACTTTGTGGCAGTCACTGTCCCCCACCTGATTTCACCCAGAGCAGGCTGGGCCCCCAACGCTGACTCAACTCACAGCACCAGCCAAACATAGCAAGGATAGGGAGCTATTCCCTGGGAAATTGATCCATCCCGACAGGCTCCTGGGATAAATCAGAGTTATCTCCATCAAGCCAGGGAGGTGACTTACCACAAGACAAGTCGCACTGAACAGTTTCAGGCTCTAAGAGGGATTCACCCAGCAAAAAAACACCTGCGTTTCCATCCTTAAGAACTCGGATTTGGAGACACATGAATAGGGGGAGGGTTTTTTCCACGTCCCCAGGGCTTTCAAAGGCTGCTTAATTGTCCCGCTCCTCTCCCACTTTTCCTTTGCCGCATTGTTAGCGTTATCAACAATTCCCATGCTATAGCACCACGCAGGAAAATAATTCCACACCTGGCACTGGGCTCGTATCCTGTCTGCAGGGGCCACGGGGCGAACAATCGGGTCTGCACCTCCCGTATGGCACCGAGCACGGAGCGGGGAAGGAAACCTGGGGCAGCGGCACAATTGGCGGGGAAGCATCGGCCGCGCTCCGAGGAAGAGTTTTGGCCGCCGTCGGATTTGTTGTTGGAGCTCCGGGCTGGGATTTCGGGACACGCGTGCGTTGGACGCCCTCTGCTGCTGATAAATGTGAGTTTATCGTGTTTCTCTGCAAGGATGTAGTTCCAGACCCAATGTCACAGAATCACGGAATCATATAGTCACAGAAACGTGGGATCATGGAGTCACAGAAACATGGAATCATGGGGCTACAGAAGTGTAGAATCATAGAAAGAACCGTGGAGTCATAGAGCCAGGACATCACAGAATCATAGGACCATGATATCATGGAATCATGGAATCACAGAGCCATGACATTATAGAATCAGAGCCATGACATCATAGAATAATGGAATCATAGTACCATGATACCATGGAATCATGACATCATAGAATCACAGAGCCATGACATCACAGTATCATAGAACCATGATAACATGGAATCATGGAATCAAAGAATCATAGAGCTATGACATCATAGAATCAGAGCCATGATATCATGGAATCATGGAATCACAGAGCCATGACATCATAGAATAATGGAATCATAGAACTATGATACCATGGAATCATGGAACCATGACATCATAGAATAATGGAATCATAGAACCATGATACCATGGAATCATGGAATCATGGAATCATAGAGCCATGACATCATATAATCATAGAACCATGATATCA
>VZTG01001538.1:104854-117467 GCA_013397845.1 Melanocharis versteri
TCATGGAATCACAGAATCACAGAGTCACAGAATCATAGAAGTATGGAATCATGGAATCACAGAATCATGGAATTATGAAATCACAGAATCCTAGAACGATGGAATCATAGACTCATAGAACCACAGAATCACAGAATCATGGAATTATGAAATCACAGAATTATGAAATCACAGAATCATGGAATCATGGAATCACGGAATTATGAAATCACAGAATCATAGAGCCGTGGAATCACAGAATCACAGAACCATGGAGCCATAGCCATGGAATCATGCTACTCAGCTCCTAGGTTGCCCAGAGAAGCTGTGGCTGCCCCACCCCTGGAAGTGTCCAAGGCCAGGTTTGGATGGGGTTTGGAGCACCCTGGGATAGTGGAAGGAGTCCCTGCCCATGGCAGGGGGTGGGAACAGGATGAGCTTTCAGGTTCCTTCCAACCCAATCATGGGATCATGGAATAACAGAATGACAGAATGGTTTGGGTTGAAAGGGACCTTAAAAACCATCTCATTCCAACCCCCTGCTATGGACGGCTCTGTTTCTACATGAGCAGAAAATAATAACAATATGGAATGGAAGGGCCTTGTAGGCCATGTCCTACCCCCAAAACAAAATAATTTTTGCTTGAATTCTGATTGTTGCAACTTTTTCCGTCTTCTTCCTAAACCTTCTTTTGAATATTTTTTTCCCTGCTCTATTCTGCCCCTCCACCAGTTTAACAGCACAGCCAGTTAACTTCCAGTGCTGCATCTCAGTAGTGCAAATGCAGCCATTGGCTCTGAATTCCTCAGTAGCTCAGCCAAAATTTCTCTTTGCCCAGGAAATCTGTGTCTGCCCCACCCCTGGAAGTGTCCAAGGCTAGGTTGGACGGGGCTTGAAGCAACCTGGGATAGTGGAAGTTGTCCCTGGTCATGGCAGATGGGTAGAATGGGATGAGCCTTCCAACCCAAACCATTCTGGGATTCTATGATTGAGGTCCCCACAACCATCACCCCAATATCTCACAGAGCTTCTGAAATTCTGAAAAGTCTGGCTCAGCTTTGTCTCCCAGGATCACGAGTTTCCCCATCCCTGGATGGCACAGCTAAAGCTGAGGATACAGACCTGACCTTTCAGGTTGAATCTTCTTCCAAAACTCCCGATTTTCATTGACCTGCCCACCTTTTCTGACAACATCTCCACACTGGACTGGCAGCCTCCTGAGGTTACCTGATCACTGAAGAGAGGGAAGATGCTCTTTAAAATGTGTATTTTGCTTTGGGCAAAGGCTTAGAATTACCTGAATTAATACTTGTGGCTGTGCTACAGAGCAGAGAGGGATTTTGTCCAGGCTGAAATATGAGTTTAGTGACCACGAAGGGCCTATGCAGACACAGAAAACACCCTGCGTTTTCTATTGGTACTAAGATTTTTTAATTGGAACTCTTAAGAAATCCCTTTGTTAATTCAATCTCTCTTTCTCTCCACCTGTGCTGTGATCCTACAGCCCAGGGTGCAACCTGAGAGAGCACTCGTCTGTGAGAAACTGCTTTGTGGGCTCTCATGGGAACACACACCTTGTGGGCTGATTTCTGGAGTCCTGGAGTCACAAACAACAGCAGTTTTGAAGGCACACTGACCCTGTTCCAACACCTTGGCATCTAAGAAAAACCCTTAGGGAATTGAAGACCCAGCATCCAAAGTTTAGGTGCCCACTCTGACCTATTTCAGTGTTGTAGAAAAAATTTATCCTCAGCTCTGTCCATTGATAAAAGCGGTCAGGAGGATTAGGGAAGGCTCAGATTCCAGTTCCTCATCCTAGGAGTGCTTCAGACCAACACGTGTTAATTGCACCAAGGTGTAATGGACCTTAGGATGAGCCAGGCTGTGACCAGGGGTCCTTCACTCCACACATGACATTTCCCACCCTTCGGGCCTTTCAGAGCCACTGTCACCCAGGGAGCACGCGAGGAGGTGCTTTATTCGTGATTTGCTCCAATAAACATTCAAGGTGCCTATAAAGAGTAGGATTCTATTCGGGACTCTCAGCTGCTTAGGACCTCTTCCCACCCAAATTCTGTTCGTGACTCTAACATGCTTAAGACCTCTTCCCACTCAAATTTCAATACCTTGTGCTCACCCTGCCCAGCTGAGATGTGTCCCCCCTGCAAAAGGTGTCCTCTGTTTTACACCCCCAGCCAGCTCACACGGGTGACTTTCAGCTCCCAGACCCCATCCTTGTGGGTTTGATTTTCAGGGAAGCCAGGAGACTTTGGGATCACTTCTTCTTTTCCCGAGTGAGAGGAGGCAGACAGAATTTTCTGGTAAGGAATCCTCGTGAGCCCCCCAGCCCCTGGGGGAGCCGGATGCCTCCTTCAGCTGCCGGGGATGAAGGCACTTCCAAGCCGTGTCCCACGATGCTCCGTGGCGGTGACAAACCCGCTCCCGTCCCTCTCTCTCCCACGTCCCACCTGCACCCAGACGTGGCAGCGCTCCAGGCTCCCAGGCACTGATGAAAGTGTGGAGATTTACTTCTGGCGTTGGGAAATACTTCATCTTGACAAAACAACGGCCGTATTTCCTGTATCTGTACACAAAAGAAATAGCAGGCAAATGTGTATCGAGTGGATTTATCTACACAGGATTTTGCCTTACAAGGAACAATGGAAGCTCAAATCCGTGTGGTTGCCCAACCACAGCAGAGTGTTTAGATTTTTTTTTTTTCTTTTNTTTTTGGAAAATATTGTGCATAGGGGAGTTCCTTAACACAGCAAGACAGCAGGCAGCTTCCTGTTATGAAAACAGTCAACAACCTGACATTCAGCAATCTGACATTCCCCGCACCCAACGTGATAAACAGGACTGATAACGATCTGCCACAATAGGTACAATAGCAGCCCCCCATAAAGGAATAGGACGTGGAAAGAGCCTCAATACACAAATATCCCAAGCCATCTCTTCCAGCTTCTTTTATACAGTAGATAATCTCATCCTGCTTTCCGTATTTTCCCAACATTGATCCATTTCCCCTCAGGCAGGGGTCAAAGTGGGAGCTGGGTGTTTGACACCACTTTCTCGCAGGTCTTTGTAGTTCAGAGGCAGCGCTCGGTTGAGATCTGAAAACTGTTTACTGGGTTTCCCTTCCTCCTGCCATTCATGATCCCTGCGTTTCAATGCCACAGCTGCTGGACTCCTCTAGCTTGTCCCCAGAGTCACCTCCTCGATCTGAATTAAATCCCAGAAGCAAAACAGAAAATAGTGGGAACCTCTTCCCCCTTCAGTGACCTTGGTAATGGATGCTGGAGCTGCCTTTTTTCCTCCCTGACTCCCTATGGCCTCCACCACAGTGATGCTCAGAGTTTCTCTGCTAAGGTTGCAGGAGAAATATCAGATAATATAAATTTCCCACCAACTAAGTGGTGGAAGAACTTTTCCTCCAACTGAAAGTGACTGCAAAATAAAACAGGAGGCTCTCCTTCACTGCTACTCAGCTCCTAGGTTGCCCAGAGAAGCTGTGGCTGCCCATCCCTGGAAGTGTCCAAGGCCAGGTTTGGATGGGGTTTGGAGCACCCTGGGATAGTGGAAGGAGTCCCTGCCCATGGCAGGGGGTGGGAACTGAATGAGCTTTCAGGTTCCTTCCAACCCAAACCCTGCTCTAATTCTATGATTCCTATATTTATCTTACAAGGGCTTCGGCCATTTTCCAGGCCCTCCACAAGCTCCAGCGAGGTTTAGTGGAGCATCTCCCAGCTCTTCCCCACAGATTGAAATTCCCTTTCTACATCCTATAGGAAAATAATAAAGACTCAGCTGCTGTCTCCTAAGAGCCTTTGGGTACCTCCCAGGCAGCAGAAGCAGGAGGGACACAGCCTAATCCTCAACTTTTGCTCCCAAAGAGATGACAATCTCTCCCAGGCTGGCAGGAGTGTTTGTGGAGAGGAGGATATGGTCGGTAACATGGAATTTTTTGAAGCACTCCTTGGAGGCACAAATCGGTCCCTTTGGCCCTTGATTCCGCTGCTCGCTCACAAAGAATCTTCCTTTGAAGCTTCCTTTGAAGCCAGCGCTCCCATCCAGGCAGCACGGCTCCAGCAGGAGACGGGAAGGAGGGTGGGCATCATCCCATGCAAAATGGGCACAGGAAGATTGTGCCCCACATGCAACACCTGGCCAGAGGTAGCATTTATGATTGAATGCAGAATTTATTGCTTTTAAAGGTACTTGAGTTCTTTCTGCCACGCTTTGTTGCAGCAACCCATCTCAGGCCGGTCTTGCTGGTGACTTGGGGGCAAGGCCATCAGCACCACAGAGCCAAGGGCTTGTCCTGGTGCTCCCAGACATCTGAGGAACTCCTATAAGATGGGGATGCACAGCCTACACCTCCTTCAAGCTCTGGTGCCTGTGCCTGACTCCCAAGGGAAGCAAGGACCCTTTGAAAGCACAGCTGGAGGAGGCACTTGTTCAGCAGGTTGTTGTTTCCGTGAGGATGCTGAAGCACCTTTGTCACTTCACCACGAGGCCACAGCCTGGGGAGCTGGGCCCTGAGGTCAGGGCACAATCCTGTGTAGCCAGGAGTCTCCTGGGTTATCCTTGCCCCACTCTGCCGTATCTGAGTGCTGGCTCAGGTCTCGCTCAGTGAACAGGTACCAGCTTTTGCCTTGATCACATGGCTTTAAATCCTGTCTGCACCATCCCATCCATGAAAAAAGGACAGGTGGTGGTCAAACCACCTATCCTGGGGAGGGTTAGGTTGGATATCAGGAAAAGGCTCTTCCCCCAGGGGTGGTCGGGCACTGGAACAGCTCCCCAGGGAATGGTGACATTCCCAAGGCTGCCAGAGCTCCAGGAGCATTTGGACAACGCTCTCAGGGATGCACAGGGTGGGATAGTTGGGGTGTCCTGTGCAGGGCCAGCAGTTGGATTTGATGATCCTGGTGGGTCTCTTGCTACTCAGGATATTGTAGTCTAGTCCAGGCTAGAAAAGAGCTGTGTATTCAACCCGTATTACAAAGCATTAGGTGACATCTGGAAGTATTTGTGTCACCTATTAAGGTCAAGCAAGAACACTCAGTAAAACCATCCTAAAAGCCAAAGAGAGAAAGGGAAAAACCAATCCCATCTGGCCAGAGAAGCCCCTGCTGGGCAGCAAAGCCTTTGTGTGTGGCAGAGACTGCGAGGGAAGGAGCTGTGCTACCTCAGGTCACGGTGACACCATGCCTGGCAGCACCTGGAAATCACAAGGACCAGCAGCTTGACCCTGGGGCAGCACTTTAAAACACCCTCAGCTAAAACCTTGCAGGGGAAGAAATGTGAAGAGCACTGAGGGCAGTGAGAGCTGCACTGGGGACCTGGGAACCAGAGCAGGTTTTCCTCGTGGGGAAATGTCACCGCCATGCAAACACACTCATTAAAATGGGCTCGTGCTCATTAAAAATAGGCTGTATCTCTACCAGCCAGTGCCAGGACTCACTCCTGGCCATGCCCCTGTGGAAGTTGCCCTCTAACCCATGGGACAGGGGTCCCACACAAGATTCCCAGCTGGCCACTGGTCCATGCTGATGCCTGAGCCATTCTTGGGCTCGCTGTCACTGGGCTGGGCCAAACCCATGTCAAGAAGTGCTCAAACAATCCAGCGGTGCGGATGAAGGAATTCCTGTCTGGGGTAATTCACTGGTGTGATGCAGCCCTCAAGCCCTCGGTGACCTCGTTTGGTCACAGTCTCTGATTTATGCCACCGTTCATTGCCATAATTCACTATTTCCGCCGCAGTAACAGCGAGGAGCCTCAGGCTGGAGGAGAAATGCTTGTGCTGGGTGCTGCTCAAAAGCAGAGCAGGCCATTTCTGCTCTTAAAAGGGGCTGCAAATCAAAATATAACCTGTCAGAAGGAGAACCAGCAGCCACAGGGGCAGGGGAAGGTGGTTGCAGTGACAACTCACACTCCTGTGACCTCCTGAGGCGGTGGAAAAGGGCTTTTAAAGCCCAAAATGAGGCTTCTAAGGACAGATCAGAAGGAGAATCCTGTGTGCGTGCACAGGAAGGTCCTTGCCCTCACAGGGCACAGTGTTATTTGTTAGAGAGCACCCAGTGCTGCCTCCCAGGCACCCACCCTGGAGCAGGAGGGTGCAAAACCTTCCCAGGCCACTCAGGGATTGAATATCCTTATTTCACAGGTGCAAAATGACCCTAAAGCAAACACTTCGGTGCACGAGTGGCTCATGTGTTGCACTTGGGCTGTTTGCAAACCCTTCAGCTTTTATGTGCTTTGTGCCTGGGAGATGTTGAGCTGAGCAGCTGTGTTTGGCCAGCAAACTCCCCAAACTCCTGGTCCCTCATCACTGCCTCAAACGGTCTCAGGATCAACCCCAAAAGTTGCTCTTTCAGCAGCCAAAGGGACTTTCCCTCTCCCTTTCCATTAGAAATGGAAAAACTTCCCTCAGCTTCTGTATGAGCCAAAGTGGCCACTGCATCATTTATAGGTAACACTGGTTGAGGAAGAATTACATTAATTTTTGCCATTTTTTCTTCATAGCTGAGCTCCATGGAGAGCCTTGCTCACCTCCTTTGCTCACCTCCTTAAACTTTTTTTCCTTGAGAGGCATTTTTTGTTAACACAGAGCAGGCAGGATTTGCCCTTGTGCCCCATCCAAGAAAAAGAGAGAAAAATAACCCCAAACAATTGCAAAGCTTTCATTTGAGAAATTAATCCGCAAGGGACCAAGGTTAAAAATAAAGTTCTTTGGCCAGGGCCTTTATAAGCTCCAGCCATATTCTCTGGAATATAATTCATAAGCACAATATGTTTTTTTGTTGTGAATGAGTGTGAAGTACCAGAAAAGGAAAGAGGAAACCCCTAATGTAGTCCTGAATAGACCTGTGAAAAAGGATAATAAAACTTGTCCTGGATTTCCTTTAGCAGCAGGTGCTTCCTTTGGAGTTTCTATTCATTCAGACTTTGGGCAGACACAGCCTGCCAAATTTTTTTTTTTTTTAAACTTTTTGTAAACACAGCACTCAGTTGATCTGAATGAAGGTGAATTTGTCTTCTTGGCCACTGTCAAGCTCACGGGCTCACAAGGTCAGTGGCAGAGCTTCTCCAAGCTTTTGGGGTGGGTCCCCTTCCAGACCTGACAGGTAGAAAGGTGCTACCTCAGGTCAGGAGGTTTCCTCAGAAATACAAGGGTGGAAGGCCCCAAATTTCCATTTTAAATAGACCATCCCATCACTCCTAGTGAGACATCCACGCTTGCCCATCCACAGCAAGACACCAGCAGGGGAATGCAGCTCCTCAGCCTCCCAAGTCTTATTTCTGGGGAAAAACCAGAGGATATTAAGCACTGATTGATGTCTATGAAACCTTTAACCAGAGGATTAAACTGTGTCCCTTAACCACAGCATGCAAAGGCCTGAGTTGTCCAGACCTTTCAGCTCTCCACAGCTCCCTGGACAACACCAGAAAAACCCAACTTCTCCCCGTCAAACACAGCCTGGTTTCCCTCCCAAGCCCTTTTCCCAAGCAGAGACAGCACCACAAACTCCTCCATGCATGGAACCCTAGAGTGGTTTGGGTTGGGAAGGGGCCTTACAGCTCATCTTGTTATGTACACGGGCAGAAAAAGGCAGTTCGCTCCAAGGAGCTGAAAATCTGAATTCACCTTCCCTGAAAGTGCTGAAATAATTGACACTTACATGAGGAAAATACTGAATATATTACAATATATTACAAATATTCTTGTCTGCCTGAAGGAAGAGGGGATTGGAACAAGAGGATCTTTAAGGTCCCTTCCAACCCAAACCATTCTGCACAAACTGTCAGAACTGCTGCTTTTTAGGTGTCTTTAATGAATAGCTATTATTTTCTGTAGTTGCTTTGTCTTGCCAAACATCCTCACTGCCTGCTCCAACTCACTCCTACTGTGGAAAACACGAACAGCTCATCCCATTCCCTATATTTAACATTCCAAACCTGGCACAGATTTGTACCAGCCCTGGTAACAATGGCGTGGAACACCTGTCAGTGACTGCATTTGCCCAGGGATTCACCCTGTTCCATGCTGTGTGTGTTTAACAATTCCTGCGAACAATGGGACAAATAAACTTTTTTTTTTTTTTGCTCAGCTCTCACTCAAGCCAACACCACTGTCCAAATTGCACATGAGGGGCCTGCTGAGGCTGGTGGTTGTTTCCTAGACTTGAGGCCTCTTTCCCTCAAAAAAGACGTTGTCAGCAGCTCTGAGCTCAGAGAGGGCATTTTCCACTTGTATGGAAGGAAGGAAGAGGAAGAATGAGCAGGAAAGGGGCAGCGTCGTGCAGGGCTCCGAAGGCAAAGGATGATGAATTTGAGCTTCACGCAGGGGATGACAGACAGATCTTCTGAGGAAGGTCTGAGCAAAAGGACAAGGGATGTGTGGAGAGCACGGCCAAGGCTGGAATAACAACGGATTACAGGAGCCAGTGAGGTGGGAGCTGTTGGTGGCTGACTGGAGGGAATGTAACACACTGCAGCTCTGTCCTGGAACAGTGGGTAGGGATGGGGATGGGGAGCATGTGGAGCTGCTGGAGAGAGTCCAGAGGAGGCCATGGAGATGCTCCAAGGGCTGGAGCCCCTCTGCTCTGGAGCCAGGCTGGGAGGGCTGGAGAGGGCCTTGGGACCCGGGCTGGAGGGACAGGACACAGGGAATGGCTTCCCACTGGCTGAGGGCAGGGCTAGATGGGATATTGGGAAGGAATTGTTCCCTGTGAGGGTGGGGAGGCCCTGGCACAGGCTGCCCAGAGAAGCTGTGGCTGCCCCTGGATCCCTGGAAGTGTCCAAGGCCAAGTTGGACAGGACTTGGCTCAACCTGGGATAGTGGGAGGTGTCCCTGCCCATGGCAGGGGTTGGAACTGGATGATGATTCTGTATTTCTGCAGCTCAATCCGGCCTCTTCATCCCAGCACAAAATTCACCTCCCCACATCTGATGTCTCCTTCCAAACATCATTTCCCATCCCTTCATCAGCCACTATCCCCAAACTCACCAGCCAACCTCACCCTCCCATGTCCCCATGTCCCATCATTGCCCCAGTGGTTCCAGTCTGACCACAACTGCTCTGAGTCTTAGCAAACACCAGCAGAACACACCCCAGGCAGAGCTTATCACACAAGAGTAATCGTTTGAGGTATCTCAGCCATCCTTAAACAGCAGAAAATCCATCCCAGAGCTGTACTCGAGCACCTCGTGCAGCACAGCTGGGGACAGGTGATGCTGGGGGACATCCCAGCCTTGGTGGACCTCCAAAACCAGCAGCCTTCCCTTAACATGGGCTGCTAGAGGCCATTCCTGCATGGAAAACAAAGTCTTTTTAGGTCATTTAACCAATTCCCAGGGTTCAGCAAAGCTTCTTGCAGCCCAGCCTTGTCACAGATATGATTCACACAATGATATTTCAATCACTTCCTCTGGGAGACTCTTTCCAACAATGCAGATTTCTTGGCAGGAGAAGAATTCCCAGGGACTGAGCTGAAGTTTTCCTTCACCCTTGCAATGCATCCTCTCAAACAGCTTCAAAATGAGAATTTCCCTCCCTTTTCATTGCCCTTCTGAGGAGTCACATTATTCCCCAAGGGCAGGCACCAAGCCCAGGGAAAATCTGGGCTGAAAATCCAAAAATCAGATCTACAGTGATATTAATCCAGTTCAGAGAAACCCACTGGAGAAAAAATACGGCAGGTTCTCCACAACTCCCTGACAGGAGGGTGGAGCCAGGCAGGGGTCAGTGTCTTGTCCCAAGGAACAAGGGACAGGGCGAGAAGAAACAGCTCAAGTTGCACCAGGGGAGGCTTAGGTTGGATATTAGGAACAATCCAGGGAAGTGTTGGAATCACCGTACATGGAGGGATGTGAAACCATGTGGATGTGGCACTTGCAGAGCCAGGCAGGGTTCAGTGTCTTGTCCCAAGGAACAAGGGACAGGGCGAGAAGAAACAGCTCAAGTTGCACCAGGGGAGGCTTAGGTTGGATATTAGGAACAATCCAGGGAAGTGTTGGAATCACCGTACAAGGAGGGATGTGAAACCATGTGGATGTGGCACTTGGGGACCCGGGTTAGTGGCACCCTTGGCTCTGCTGGGGAATGGTTGGGCTCAATGCTCTTAAAGGACTTTTCCAACCTAGAGGATTCCATGTTTTGTCCTTTTCATCCTTTCCCAGCTCAGAGGTATTTTTTTTTTTTTGGGCCAGGAAAATCCCCGTGACACACCCCAGGTCTATCCCACGGCTTTTCTGCAGGTGCACCCCAGGTGTCTGTACAGGCATACTAATCCAAGAGTCTGCTAATCCATGAGTCTCCTGATGTCTGACGGGATGAAACTTTGCTACGCTGGACTTTGAAAGTTGGTGATTTCTGAAGCTTAAATAAGCTTGAATGTCATGTAGCACAAACTCTGAATCCTGGAATCACTAAGGCTGGAAAATCCCCCCAAGATCATCGAGGCCAACCATTCCTCCAGCAGTGCCAAGGCCACCACTGACCCACGTCCTCTCGTGCCACATCCGTAAGTTTTTTAACATCTCCAGGGATGGGGATCCACCATTTCCCTGCCAGAGAAGCAGGGAAGGCCCATTTTATCAGAAATGAACCCCCAGTCATGGATCTGCTCCTGGACAGAGGGGACAGAGCAGTGCAGGATGCCTGGTGATCTCAGCTGGATGTTCCTCTGGACGGCACCTGCAAGGAGCACTGCAGTGCACCTGCCAACATTTTAGCAGATGAAATGAGAAATTTTTACAGTGTCTGTGAGCAGGGAGAGGGAGGAACAGAGGCATTTTCCTATCCCGAGACACATTTGTGTTCTGTAGGTGAAAATGGAAGCAGAAAAGTTCATTACTATTGGCTGGGCTTTCTTGCTGTACCAAATGATGGTTTGGCCATGATCTTCCTCCCTCTTGCAGCTCAGTCTCTCACAGTTTTTCATTTTGAATAATTCTCTCCCCAGAAATAAAGGAAAATAAACTTCTTATCCCGACAAGTAATTGTGGAAGGGATCCAGCAGACAAAGCAAAAAGTACAAATACAGCCAGATTTGTGGTGTTGAAAATATTAAATTGCAAAGAAACAGGCTTTGTGTTAGAATTATTTGTTATTACCCATCTCTCGAGCATCTCTGAAAACAAACCTTCTCTCCAGAGAAGGAATAACTCATCCCTTTTTATTATTTTTATTATTATTACAGTGCTCAAGACACCATTGTGGAAGCGCCGTGGTATCAGACCAGTTATCAAAGATGAGCAGTTTTCTCTTGTATTAAGTGATGCAGAAACATCGTGAGACAACCCCTGATGCTGCAAATTTGAAATTTAGATAACTGAACCCTGAGAAAAAACAAGGAGGCAACTGAGGTACAGGAAGGTGTTTTGCCCCCAGTGTTATTTCAGTGCGTTTGAGCAGGAGACTGAGGTGATTCTGAGGATTTGGGCTGTTTGAGGGCACACAGAGGAAGTTTATGGTGAACTCTAGAGGCAAAAGCTGAGCCAGATTTCCCAGTGCTTAAATCCAGCAGTGAACCCACGTTTGCTGGAACACAGGGAGAAAACTGTTAGGAGAGTTACTGCTCATGTCCATCTGTCTTGACCAAAGCATGAAAACATGGAATCAGGGAATGGTTTAGGTTGGAAGGGACCTGAAAGCTCATCCCAACCCCTGCCATGGGTGGGGACACCTTCCACTATCCCAGGTTGCTCCAAGCCCCATCCAGCCTGGATGGGGTCCCTTGTGTGCTGTGGGCATGCTGAGATCTTCCTTCCTGCATCCCACCAGACCCCGGAGCCATTGCGAGGCCCTGGAAGGAATCCCAAAGAGCAGGGAAGCTTCTAGTGAATCCTGTGACACAAAATATCCCCATAGTTGGGCAACAACCTCAGGCAGGACCCATAAGGGTCATCCCAGCTCGTGCAGGTGGCAGGGTGGACATTCCAGGTGGGATAAATCCCCAGGTGTGTGGGTCATTGGCTCGGCATGCACTGGGATTTAATTCAAGCAAGGTATGAGGTGGAGAAAGTCGCAGAACTTCCCAAGCCTGGAGAGGTGGTGGATGTCCCATCCCTGGAAGCATTCAAGGCCGGGTTGGACAGGGCTTTGAGCAACCAGATCGGGTGGGTGACATCCCTGCCCATGGCAGGGGCTTGGACTGGATGACCTTTAAATGTCCCCTCCCACCCAAACCATTCCGTGGTTCTCCCATCCCCTTCCCCGCTCCCGGTAGAGCCTCATGCACCCCCTGGACCCCATCCCAGGCTTTATCCCACCACAGCACTCCTTGCACAACCCATCCTCTTCCCGCTGCTCGTGCACGCACACACACACACAGACTGAGGCTTTGTTTACACCCCGAGCTGAATGAATCAAATGACCTTGTTTATTGTCGGTCTCCTGAATGGACGGCACAGGGAGAGGGGGGAGGGATGGGGAGGGGGGGTTGTATTATTGTTAATTCTGCCCTTTACAACTTCTTCTTCTTCTTCTTTTTTATTTTTTTTGTCCCCACCGTGCATTGTTGCCGTGATAAAAGAATAAAAGGTGAAACTCTATTCCTTCCTTTCCCCATCTCCGCAGTATTCTCCAAATCCCCAGACAGGAGCCTGTTGGGATGAAAGTGCCAA
>VZTG01001538.1:118220-158110 GCA_013397845.1 Melanocharis versteri
CTGCTCGTGCACGCACACACACACACAGACTATTTTTCCATTGGCCTCATGGATCTCAGCAAAGCCTGTGGAAAAAGGAAGCTGACCAGCAGCTTTTGGGATCCGCTCCCTACGGGCCTGGGAGGGCGATGAGAATCCCTTCGGTGGTGGGTCAGGTTTGGCTGGTTATTAACTTTTTTTTCCCTCTTTTCTCTCTCTCTCTCTGGCTGGATCAGGACCCCGGGATGAGGCCAGCATGAGAAAGTGGGGCCGTCCGTGCAGATGTTGCCCGGGGAAGCCGAGGTTCCCACACCAAGTAGGAAGCGGGGCCTCACGGAGCCGGGNTCCTGAATGGACGGCACAGGGAGAGGGGGGAGGGATGGGGAGGGGGGGGTGTATTATTGTTAATTCTGCCCTTTACAACTTCTTCTTCTTCTTCTTTTTTATTTTTTTTGTCCCCACCGTGCATTGTTGCCGTGATAAAAGAATAAAAGGTGAAACTCTATTCCTTCCTTTCCCCATCTCCGCAGTATTCTCCAAATCCCCAGACAGGAGCCTGTTGGGATGAAAGTGCCAAGCCACGCAGCCACGGATGAGATGCAGGGTCTGATCCCGCTGCTCCTGACCTCATTCCTTCCCAAAATCATTTCCCGGGGGGTGAGACCTGTTCCCATGGGGCTCGGAGTGTCCCTTTCCAGAGGGGACAGTAGGACACAACAAACCTTTTGCCACCACTGTTGGATGGATCCTGCTTTGCCCCCAGACAGATGCAGCAGCGTGGCCACAGCTCTCACACACAGGGACTTCGTTCCCAGGAAAGAACAACATCCAGGCAAAGGTTTCTTACATCCCTGCAGTTTCTGGGAGCTGAGCTGAAGCCCTCCTTGAAGGACCCAACTTTTCAGCAAAGCACCTGCTCTTGGTGCCAGCTGCACGGAGATATTTTGGTGCAAGTCCTGATTATGGTTTATTTTACCTTTTAATTGGCCCCTGGTGATCCCCACTGCTGCTTGATAACTCCCCAGCCCAGAACTCAGCAGTTTTTGGGGTATTTGACTTTGCAGAGCTATGAAGATCTGGGTTTGAGGATTAACAGGATTGCTGAGAGCATAAAATTGTCCTTTTGGTTTCAGCATCACAACCACCCTCAGAGAGAAAAGCAGAGGATTATGTTGGCTTAGAAATCACAGTTTTCCCTCCTTGTCACAATTTATAAAGATTTTTACATCTCTAGGATGAAGGGAAAGAGTGAAATGCTTCCCAAATTCTGGCCCCTCCAGGGGTATCCCTCTCTGTCCCTTGGGGTACGCTTGGCTCCACATGGAAGTCAGCTCCTGCACTGGGATTTGCTGTACTCATGGGTGATTCCCTCTATCCCTTCACCTCACTGCTCTTTCCCTTCAGCTCGATGCACTTTCATCCCTTCAGGATCATATTTTAATTTCTTAATGACTTTTGGATTTTATTAGCACAATGTCAGAGACTCTCACTGGGGACAAGTCGAAACCTCATCCTGGCTTCCTCCCCTCTCTCCCAGCAACTTGCAGATGGTGATGGAGCTTTCCTGGCTGAGAGACATCACTGCAACGAGGAAAGCATCCTAAGTAGTTTGTTCAACCAATCTGCTGGGAATTCACCGCTGGAAGCCCGATCTTTCAGGGGGTACAGGTGTCTCAGGTACCGCAGGGCAGCTCAGATGTCACTGAGTGCCCACATCCTGTGTGGGCAGCTGAATCACACACCCGTGACATAGACATCCACATCCCAGGTGGGTGTTTATCCCACAGAAACCCATCCAGACAGTCAATGAAGTGACTCATCAGACCGCAGGGAGGTCTCTGATTTATGGGGAGGTGAATCACTGGCTGGGAATATTTGCCAGAGATCCATAGGCAGTGTAAGAGCCTAAAGGCGTGAGCAGATTAAAAAACCCACAGGCACATAAAGGCAGGTGAGGCATCCAGAGCATCCAGCTTGGGGAATGCACCTTCCCAGGACCAGATGCACCAGATCCCAGGGAATTCCTGCCCCTGTGCTGGAGCTGGGGTTGTGCTGAAGTGAGCCTGATCCTGTTTCCTTGGGCTGGCTTACGGAGAAGGAGAGAGATGGGCATGAAACCCCAGACCTGGACCTACAGAGGAACTCAGATACACAATTTTAGGTCCTTCCCGGTCATCAAAGCTATGGATTTATTGCTGTTTCAAGGAATAACAAATAATCCAGCCTTTACAAAGGCTCCCTGACCACACTCACCACTGATAGAGGCTGGATGGGCTCATCACTGAAGTCATTCAGTCATGATGTTCTTGCTTTGTATTCTGCCTTATGAGTTTTTCCCATTTTTATTCACCTCTCAGTTTATTCACCTCTCCAATCCTTGCTTGATCACAGACTTCTCACTAATTAAAACCAAGGATTATCCAACAGTCTTTGGTCAGTGCTGAGCTATAATCAGGGTTTTGGTCCTTGGTTTCCTGCACCCATGTGCTCCATTTCACTGGCAGACTCCTTTTTTTTGGCCTCATATCCTCCAGATTTCCCCATGGCTGGAGGCAGGTGGATTTACTGCAGAGCTGTGGGTGTAGGACACGCTGCTGGAGGGTGTGGGATGGAGATAAATCTTGCAAATTTACATCAGCATTAGAAGAACACACTTTGGGCCAAGGTTAGGAAACCCTTGGCTGAGAACAGAGGTGGGAAAAGAGAATTAAAAACACAAAGAGGTAGAAATGAGCAAAGAAAAGCCCCATCTGTGACCCAGAGCCAGAAGAGAGGATGCACAAGGTGTATTTTGGTTGTGACACCACGGGCAGGGAGATAAATAAAAGCCCTGTTTCCCTCTCAGTGTCCCAACCCTCTTTACAGTAACACGTGAACACCTTGTTTGCCAACCATCCCATCACTTCCCCCACGTGGGGATGAGAATTCATAAATTCCAGCAAAACAAGGCATGAGGCTACAAGGGTGTGGCAGCAGCAGTGCTCCTTGGGTGAAGAGGATGCCCCAAGCAGGAGTAATTTAACACTTGTCTCACTCCATGGATAGCAAAAAACAACCGGGAGACCTCCTCAGCCCGGATTCTGAACTTTTAGGAACCAATTTTTACCCCCCATCCTGATAAACCTGATAATTGTGCCAACCAGACTGTGTGAACAGTTTGGTAATGTCCCCATCTCCTCTCCACCTCTGCACCAATGTATCCAAATAATCCAATATTTTGGCACTGAGCTCACTCAGATTTACGCTACAGAACTGGACACCAAAAAGCCCTGGGATCTGCCCGATAAGAGGACAGGGAGATGCATTTTGGCATAAGATTTGCAGTTTGATCAGCAAAAAGCAGTTTTGGTGAGGTTTAAAACTCACTGATGCCACATCATGGTGTGAGAGCTTGGATAAGGCTGAGTATCATAAATACTGAAACTTGAGGTCGTGGCATCCTGTGCAGGGATTAAAACAAACCAAAACACCCCAAAAGAGGGACTTTCTGCCATCTAGGGGTTGTGTTTTTCAATTGCAATCAGGACTGAAAAAGGAAAACTGTAATTCCACCTCTCTTGAATCTGTGCATGTAAATATGTCAGTGTAAAAATACGAATTTACATTCTTTCCAAAAATAAGTTTCAAAAGGCAAGAAGTCGAGAAACTCCCTTTATTCTGTGAATTTCAAACAAGAAACTCCATTTAATTTCTGTTTTACTGCAATATCTCAGCATTGTTTGTGTTAGAAATGTGCTGGATAAAGCACATGAAAAAACAGTTTATTTTCCATTTCCTGATTGGGAGGAAAGTTTTTAAACAAATCCACAAAAGAGGGGGGAGAAAAGCAAGAGAGCTTTTTTTTTCTGCTTTAAAACCTCAGTTTGTGTAAGATATCCAGTAGCATCATTAGCATCACACATTCTTATGCTTAACACCCACAGTTAAGCTCAGCCTATGAAAGAATTCAACTTGTTCTTAAAAAAGCAAAAAAGTGATTTGATATTTAAAGTGTGCCCCGCTCCTCACTGCTTGGGCATTTTGAGGAAGGATTTAAAATCTTAATAAGCTCATAACAGAACAATATTTTAATATTTAATATTTCATTTCTGTGCTACACAGATGGCAAAATTATATGATGAGTTTCTTTTTTTGACGATGGCCTGGAGAGCCAGGACACAGGGAATGGCTTCCAACTGCCAGAAGGCAGGGATGGATGGGATATTGGGAAGGAATTTTTCCCTGTGAGGGTGGGGAGGCCCTGGCACAGGTTTCCCAGAGAAGCTGTGGCTGCCCCTGGATCCCTGGAAGTGTCCAAGGCCAGGTTGGACAGGGATTGGGACACCCTGGGATAGTGGGAGTTGTCCCTGCCCATGGCAGGGGGTGGAACAGGATGAGCTTTAAGTTCCCTTCCAACCCAGGCCATTCTGGTGTTCCATGATTCCATGAAAACCCACCATGCTCAGTTTATGACTGGTCAGAGTTTCCCCATTCCCATCTCACGTTGCCCAAAATTTGCCATCTTACCTGGCCAATAAGGATCCAAAATTTGGAAAGCACGTGGAAAAAATTGCCTACTTTTCATTACATTTCATTTCTCTGCCGAAGTGACAGCTGAAAGGAGTGCCCAGAGTGCCGCCTAAACTGGGGCTGTTTGGCCCAGTTTTATGTCTCCAGACTTCGTAAGCAGATGATGCCCAGGGGAAAATTTAAGAGATGATGGGGATGAAACAATCTTTTCCTGGGAGCTGAGCCATGGGAGCATCCCTAGCCTGGAGCCAGACTCAGTTGATGAAATCCTTGGGTTTAACATTGTAGGACACCAGTCCTGACCCAGAGTTTTCCAAGGGGCAGTTGGATTGAGGGCACCCGTACGAGGAAGGGAGAGATTTTAAAAGCCTGGAGATGCCCAAACTGGGCCACTTGGCTTTGTGAGGTTGCCACCATTGTTGGCACCAGTGTTTATTGGCAGAATGCACCCAGAAGTGGCACATCTGGGATTCCCACAACCCTGTCTGGGCCCTGCGTCAGGCTGGGCCAGGAGGTGCCTTTGCTTCTCCTTCCCTCCTGCATTTACTTTGGGATTTTTTAGAATCCTTTAAAAATTGTATTAGAAATATCTACGCCGCCTCGCTGCCAGAAGAACATTGAGGGGCTGGAGCATTAACCACAAAGCACAACAGGAAAAATCCTCAGCCTCTCCAACATGCTCCCAAGATGGGATGCCCCTTTTCCGCCCGTGTCTAATTGGGATTTCTCCTGCTGGAATCACCAGAGGCTCATTATGCAGCAAAGCAGAAACCGATTTACCTTTATTACGGAACAGTTCTGCGTTCCTCCATGAGATCACAGTGGGACGGCACCATTCCCTTCCCTTTTTTGTATTGTTAGCCTGTAATTGTGCAGAGGATTGCTTTGAAACCCTGGCAGCCGAGCAGGGGCGTGGGTGGCGTTGAGGAGTTTGGGATGCAGCCCCTTCCCGAATCGACTGGCAGCAGGTTGGCCCAAACCCTTTTCAGCAGTGACTCAGAGTGCCCCCTAACACAGCGGGGGGAAAAGAACACCAAAATGCACTTTTTAAAGCCGTTGGAGGGTTTCAGTAATGGCTTCATGACTCCAGCAAGCCTGCCAGGCTGTAGGAGGATGTTTGGGATGGCTGCAGAGCAGGGATCGTTGGCAGAAGAGCTGGGAAAGAAGCGGGGTTTGGAGGAGGGAGCTCTGTGCTGGGAAATCAAACAGAGCTGAGGGGGTGCAGGATTTTCCCACCTACACAGAGCAGAGATGGCTGAAACCAACCCAAACACCAACCCAAACACGGGCAGTTTGGATCAGGCAGTTTGGATCAGCCACCCTGATGCAGAGGGTGTGACCATACGGGTCAGGCAGGACGGGGCCAGTTGGTTTTGGGGGTGGAAAAGAGGTCTTGGCACCATTCAGGTTATGGGAGATGTGAAATCCCAACATCTGTGTGCTGGTTGCAAGGAAAATAAAACAGAGTCACCTCGAGCTTATGTAAGGACCAAGCTGCAGAGGTGGTTTTTAAATGAATCCTTGGAGGTGCGTGAATTTGGGTTTTAAAATGCCAGGAAAATGGAAGTGCAGGGTCCAGTGTAAAGGCAAAAATCCCACAGGACAAGAGAAAAGCAGTTTAATAAGTGAAGCAAAGCTGTGTGTGCAAGAAAAGGGGAATAAGAATCATGAAATTACAGAATAAATTGGGTTGGAGGGGACATTAAAATTTATCCCATCTCACCCCCTGCCATGGGTGGGGACACCTTCCACTATCCCAGGTTGCTCCAAGCCCCGTCCAGCCTGGCCTTGGACACTTCCAGGGATCCAGGGGCAGCCACAGCTTCTCTGGGCAACCTGTGCCAGGGCCTCCCCAGCCTCACAGGGAAGAATTTCTTCCTAATATCCCATCTAAATCTCTCCTCTTTTATTTTAAAACCTTGTGGAAAGGTTGAAACACACCTCCTTTCTCCTTCTTTCTCCAAGATTTTACTGCTGAGCATGACATTATGTGCTGTGGAACATCCCTGTGGTCATTTGGGGTCACCTCTGTCCCCTCCCAGTTCCTTTTGCCCTCCCAGACTCCTCACTGGTGGGTGGGATGGGGTGGGAAACAGGGAAAGTTCCCACTCTTGGGTCCCCCTCGCATCCTAACAAAGCCCTCTGTTCTGTAGAGCATCGCTTTCACCTCGAGTCTCTGGCCAAAAGCTGCGAAACGGGATAAATGATTAGTGCAGCTCGGAATGGAGGAAGATGTGGAGCACTGGCCCAGCGTTTCTGGGCGTCAGGGCTTGTTTGTAAACTCGTGCTCACAGTTCACAGGTCACTTCCTATTGCTGCCTTGGCCTTTCCCATTATTCTGTTCACACCAAGGCTACTCCCAGATTTTTTTCTAGGGTCTCACAGGGTTGCTGCAGAGCTGCACTCCTGTGTCTGCCCTCAGAGCCTAAATCATCCTTTCCCCCACTTCACTTTCCAAGGCACACGGGGCAGCTCTGGAGTTGCTTACATTGTGGTTAATGCCTGCAGAAGTGGTGTTAAGATGCAAGAGTTGAAAAGCCTTGAGGAAGAGGAAATTTTACATTCCAGCGTTGTGTTGAAGCCCAAACTTTGCACCAGAGGAGCCAAACGCCCTTGGTAAATCATTTTAGTGGTTTGGTCTGTGGGAAGAAAGGGAATTCCATACTGAAAAGCCCTTGGAGCAGTGAGTCACAGTGGGACAGTTGTGAGTACAAGAATTGTTAGAAAGCACAGGACACTCCCTAGAAAAGCACAGGGAGGCAGATAGTTGGAAGTGCCCAAAAAGAGGATGTTTTGTGTTGCTGCAGGGTGGTGTAAGCTCAGTTGCTGCCAGATTGCACATTTTACAAACCCTGTTAACCACCAGGAGCAGTGAGCAGTGAGCAGTGACCCCCTGGTGGAGGACTGGGGTCTGCCCAGAGGTGGCCAAGCTGCTCCTCTTGTAGCCCAGAGAAGCTGTGGCTGCCCCTGCATCCCTGGAAGTGTCCAGGGCCAGGCTGGACAGGGCTTGGAGCCACCTGGGATAGTGGAAGGTGTCCCTGCATGTCTCCAGCCTGACACCAGAAGTGTTCAGCAGGTTTTTTCCAACAAATCAAGGAGTTCAATCCTGTCAGTGGTGTTTTCTGTCCCAGAGCCACCTTCAATTAACAACAGTGATTGATCACTCTCACCATTGGTGCATCCCAAAGGACGTCCCTGCACTTTAATTATTCCCATGCTTACAGAAGGATAAACAGAGCCTTCACTCTGAAAAATGGCATGAAAGCCACACAGGAAGACACTGGGAGTTGTGGGAACAGATTCTGATCCTCTGCAGCCTCCAGTCTCCTGCTCAAATCCTACATTATTATCAATAAAAATCACATTTCACCCCATGTTGTGCATAAGGAGTCACAAATGGATGGCAGCGGTCACAGCCAGAGCCCTGTGTGCCCTCTGCCTTCTCCTCAGAGGTCAGAGAGGTGCTCAGGGTGCTGAGGGGAGCAGGAGAAGACAAACCTGGGCTTTTTATTGTGTTTTACCCCTGTGAGGAAATCCAGCCTGGGAAAGGAGAAAACGGGAACTCTCAGTCCCTCTACAAGGACAGTGCCAGCAACTGCTTTGTCTTCAGATCCCCCAGGTGACGTGTACAGAGAAGGAGCTGGGTGACAGGTCCGGGATCATCCCCTGGAATCACGGAATCATGGAATAGTTTGGGTTGGAAGGGACCTTAGAGCTCATCCCATGGGCAGGGACACCTCCCACCAGGAGAACGAGGAAAGGTTGGATTTCTCCAGCAGCAGCTACCTGTGGCCACGGATTGCTGCTCTTCCCACCTTCCTTCTCTGAGGTGGAGCCACACAACTGTGCTTGGAGCCCTCCCCACCCTTCACCTCAAACATCTCTTGCTGCCAAATTTGCACAAACATCATCATCTTCGACTCTTCCAGCTCCCTGCTCCAGCTGCCGTGAGAACGCCAGCTGGGATTGGGCAGGCAGGGAAACACGTGGATACACAAAGCCCTTAATCTCTGCAGAACTAAGCCAAAATTACTTTGATGTATTGGCTTTTAAATTGCTGCCTTCAGTGCTCACGGGAGCTTTTCTTCTTATCTCCTCAGCAAAACGTGCGAGCAGCTCCTGACCACCTCTTTTCTCTGCTTGAGTACTCATATCCTCCTATTTTTTTTCCCCCTGAATCCTCCTACAGATGTTTTCCCAGGTCTCTAAGCATTTCCATATCCTGTTTATTTGCTGCTAAAGGTGTAGCGCTGCAAGCAAAATCTGTCTCTGGAAAGAAGGGAGGGGCAATAAGAAATGAGCTGTAAATTAAGACAAAAAGCGAACTTCACCAACTACAGACTGAAGCATAAACTTTGAGGTCCTTCAGCGTGGAAATGTCTCACTTTGATGTTCTAAACCCACAACAGTCTGTGGCTGCCACATCCCTGGAAGTGTCCCAGGCCAGGTTGGATGGGCTTGGAGCAGCCTGGGATAGTGGCAGGTGTCCCTGCCCATGGCAGGGGGTGGAACTGGATGAGCTTTAAGGTCCCTTCCAATCCAAACCATTCCGTGATTCCACAAATACTGAATGCAATAACATAATAAGCATTTACACCCATGTTATAAAGCTTAAAAAATTAATGTGCCCCACTGAATAGCTGTGTTTTGATTTTCAGTGACTCCAACATATTCCTGTGAAATCCACAGTCAAAATGCCCCCTGAAAACCCAAATACCCTCAGAAAAAAACAACACAAGCATCAAGACGTTTTCATCAGACCTATCTGAAGCCTAGAAATGTTAAACAGACGTGTCCTTTCTCACCCTAATTATTGAACAGTGGAAGTAGCAGCAAAGATGAATTCACTTTAGTGAGTTTCATGATGTTTTAAATAAGGAGGAAAAAGTCTTTCCTCTTTATTTCTTTGCTGGTCTGACCTTGCAGAAACGAAGTTTCCACACAGCAAAGGCAGCCCCTTTCATGCTCTCAATTTACAACCAGGGAAACTGAGGCTCCAAGCACAAACTTATCCCGAAATCCACTGAACAAATAAAGAGCAGGATGAATCCAAACCCAGAGCAGCAGTGCCCTGCCTTCATTTAGCACAGACCATGATCAATTTGTAAATGCTTCTGATGGAAAAGGCCTACTGGGTCATTTTGCAGGCCCCTGTAAGCCCAGGCTTTTTCCCTGCCATGTGCTGGAGACAAAAGTGCTTTATACAACCCCTACATTAAAATAATTTAAGCAGGAGGACCTCTCTCATTTCCTCTGGGGGAAACAATTCTGCAGCTGAAGAGATTGCAACATTAGGAAATATTTCCTGACGTCCACGGCTTCCAGAATCTGTTGATATATTATTAATAGAAAGGAAAATAAATATAGGTATTAATGCCAGCAGACACTGTCTGCTACTAATAGCTGTTAAAGTAATATATTCCCCTTGTTTTTAGCTCTTATTAGTCTTTTTGCAAAGGGTTACAAGACCCTTATGCATCCATTAGCCAGTCAGCCATGTGAAATTAATGTGGAGCAATTTTCATAAGCATTACTCAGAACTAATAATAATTAAGCATTATTTTCTGCTCAGATAACACAGAAAATAAAGCCTGACTTTTATGCCAAGATGGGTTTGCATTAGCTTAAGGTAGATGAATTAATTCTCATTTACAAGGCTTCTCTGCCAGCTAGCCAGAAAATATCAAGGTAATTAAAACCAATTTGTGACGTTCTGTCCCATTGCACATTCACTGGGTTTTATCATTTTGCACTGCAGATTGCAGGTGCTTTTATGCAAAGGTGGGACATGAAGGGGACTCTGCTGCTTCTCTCCTTCCCCACCACTTCCAAGGAAAGCTGAAGCCTCCTTGTGAACGGCAGAACACATTTGGAATGCTGAGATCAATAAAGGACCGTGGGTAGGATGAAGGACCAGCGCAGTTCCAGCTCAGGTGGAGCCCTCAGCAATGCAGGAAAAAACACCTCTAATAGAGGGGGAAATCGTCTTTCCTTTTGCTTTACCGTTTACTTGCAAGGGATTCATTTTGATTATTTATAAGACTGAGGGGTTTTTGTAGACAGCATTTTCTGGATAGCTCCCAAACACTTCTCTTATCACAAAATCCTAAAATGGCTTGGGTGGGAAGGGACCTGACAGCTCATCCAGTGCCACCCCTGCCGTGGGCAGGGACACCTTCCACTATCCCAGGTTGCTCCAAGCCCCGTCCAACCTGGCCTTGGACATTCCAGGTATCCAGGGGCAGCCATAGTTTCTCTGGGAAATCTCTTCCCGTGCCTCAGCGGTTGTGTCCCAGAGGTTTGACAGCACCTGAGCAGAAGCCGAGCTCTCTGAAGGTGCTCTCAGTAGAAACAAAATTAATTAAAATTAGACTAAAATAAATTAGTCCAGCTAATCATTAGCTGTAAGATGCACTAACCCAGAGTTATCCTACAACAACTAAATAATGACTAAGTGAACATCTTCCTCTGGGTTTCAACTTTCCAAGGGGATCAGCACCTTCAGATGCCATGTCTTCACTTGGCATCTGAGCTTAGCAAATAGCCGAGCCCGATGCGAACCAGCAGTGTGGAAAATCGGTGTTTTCCAGAGGATTATGACCCCTCTTGACCCCAGTCGTGCCTCCTTCCTTCCATTTCTCCACCCTCTGCCTCACTCCCTGTCTCATTGTGACATCTGCACTTGGTGCCTGTGTCCACATCAGTGACGTGGAGCAGGTTGGCCTCAGAAAAAAGAGTAAAGTGGCAGTTCTGACTTTTATTTTCAAAAATCTTCTCTCAGGGTAATTTAATTGCTATGAAAGAGATTAATAAAAGGAGACAATACTCCAAAAACACCATCTGTGTCCCATCAGCCCTGGAACGAGCAACCCTGAGATGTGCTCCGCTGTCCATGCCCTCAGTGAAGAAAGGTTTTCCCCTTATGGCTGTCTCCTTCTCAATCCAGTCCTGGTAGCTGTAAACAGATGTTAAAATCCTGTGGTTTGGCTTTCCTGCGCTGATGACGCCGACCTGGAACCACTTCATGGTGTTCCAGTAGCTGCAAACCAGAGGTCCCCCGCTGTCCACCTGCGGCAGAAGGAGGAATGTTACAGCTGGATCCAACCTCAGTTCCCTCACAGCAGCTGCTTCACACAGGCTGGGTGGGAGAATCAATCTCTGTCTCAGGTTCATGAGGATTTGGGGAGAAAAAAAGGGAATTTGGATTCAAAATTTCGCCGCTCGGCCCCGAGATCCTGCAGAATAAAGAGATATAGAAGGCAAGAGGAGGAGATCAGTCCCGAGCTCTGGCTCAGTGCAGTGCCCTGTCATTCCCAGCCTTTTCCACATGCTTCTGTGGCCCCAGGAGGATACCTGAAACCTGTCAGCAAGAGTCAACATCCCAGAGAGAAAAGGGACATCTGCTGTGACTGCTCACTCAGTCCTTGTCTTCTCTGCAAAGCAGCTGCGTGGAGGTGCTGGGTACCTGCCACTGTGAATTTTGGGGGCTGGCAGCCAAAAACCGGGCAGGAGATGAGCAATAATCCTGAAAAAACCTTCCTGAAGCCACAGTCACTTCCCTCAAAACTTTCCTGCTGGTGCAAGGACAACCACCACTCACCCAGTGTGGGCAAGGCTTCAAATGCAGGTTGCAGCCACCTCAAAAAGAGGAATATTTTCCTGTTGGCCGCTGTAGCTGGAACACCAAGAGCACATCCAGCTCTGGAATCTCTGGACACAAACCCACGGAGAAGAAAAAGCAGCACAAAATCCACCCAGGGCAGGTGCAGCACTTTTCTGAGGAAAGGCTGTGTGAGAGCTGGGGGTGTTCAGCCTGGAGAAGAAAAGGATCCAGGGACAACTCAGAGCCCCTTCCAGGGCCTAAAGAGGCTCCAGGAGAGCTGGAGAGGGACTGGGGACAAGGGATGGAGGGACAGGACACAGGGGATGGCTTCCCACTGCCAGAGGGCAGGGATGGATGGGATATTGGTAAGGAATTGTTCCCTGTGAGGGTGGGGACGCCCTGGCACAGGGTGCCCAGAGAAGCTGTGGCTGCCCCTGGATCCCTGGAAGTGTCCAAGGCCAGGCTGGATGGGGCTTGGAGCAACCTGGGATAGTGGAAGGTACTAGAGGATTTTCAGGATCCTTCCAAGCCAAACCAGTCAGGGCCTCCAGGACACCTTCAGTGCTGTGCAGTCCCTGCTATAAATAAGTTTCCTTCCACAGTGGGTTTCAATCTTTTTTCCACCCTTTCTAACCAGCACTCGTGGTAAACAAATTCAGTCCAAATCCATTTCCCAAGACAGCAAACTTTACTGGGAAATGTTGTCCTTCCTTGTTTGCACTACTACTTTGGGAAACATCTTTGTCATTAATGGATGAAACCCCTTCTGCCAGCAGCTACCCTGAGCTAACACACATTAATTAACGAGCAAGGAAGGGGCTGAAGTTCCCTGTGCAGCTCATCAGCACTCGCTGGAGTTTATGGCTGAATTCCCACGCCAGTAGCTGAAGGGCCCTGATCATTAATATCCTTATATTTTTTTCCTTTTTTTTTTTTTGTTCAGTTCAGTATTCATTCAGGAGGCAAAAATGAAGATAAATGCAGAGGAAATATTCATAGAATCACAGAATATCCCGAGCTGGAAGGGACCCACAAAGACCAGAGATTTACAAACTCATTTAGGCTGGAAAAGACCTCTCAGATCGTTGAGTCCAAACATAAAATCGACACTGTTTGCTGTTATCATCGCCACGTCCTTGCATCTCAAGCGCTGCTGCTGGACCTTCTTCAGACTCGGCATCTAAAGACGTTTCCCGACCTCACTTCAGCCAAGAATTCCCGAGAAAACCAGAGAGGTGCCCTTGGAGCCGCGCGCGTCCTTGGCGGTGGCATCCTGCTGGGATGGACGAGCATCACCCACGCACGGTTCGGTCACCCGGGATTTCTCCGTGGATCCCCTCGGGGCAGGAGCGGGCCCAACGCGTTATCCTGGCGGCGGGGAGAAGGCACTGGGAGCTCCCCACACGGGGACAACCAGCGGAGTCCGGAGAGTGGGAGCCCGGGATGCTCCGTGCCGGGTTCTCCCAGCGGGAAAAGGAGATTTTCGGCGGCGGCCGAGCGCCTGCACGGATCGGTTTCAGCCTCCAGTCTGCAGGCTGTTCACACTGGTGAAGGGTCTTCCTTCCCGGGGCGTCGGAGGAGCAGTGAATTCCTGATTCCTGGTGGCTGTCCCACCGTCGCACCGCGTTCCGCAGCTGGAGAAGCCGCGCCAGGGCAGGGATGCGATTCGCGCGAGGAGCCAGCGAATCCTGACTTAAACTCTGCCTCCTCACGCAGCTTCCCTCTCAAATCAGACCTGCTCTTCCCCTCTTTTGCTCCGTAACCACGTCCATTTGGTTCCCTGCCCAGTTGGTGGGGAGATGGGGATGTTTGGGGGATCAGTGATTTAAAACTTGGGCAGAAAGGGAGTTCAAGAATGCTCTGACAGCCCAGGCAGCAGCCGCAAATCCATTTCCCTAATCCACAGGCCCTGGGAGCCAAATCCTGATCCTTTTCCATGTGGGCTGAGCTGCTTGCTTTCCTGGATGCTACTTCTCACATGCCATTACTCATAACTTTATCTATCTAACCTGAGGATTTTATCACAAAATGGGCCAGATCATCCTCTCCGTGTGATAATCTCGCTCACATAATTACAGCAGCAGCCCGGATGAATCCGGAGCCTGGTTTCCATAGGGCTAAAGACGGAGAAAATAAACTGAGCCAAACGACACTTCTGAATATCCCTGTATCCACCTTAAGCGCTGGCCCAAGGTTTTCCATCCTTGTGTAGGAGAGGGTGTGGGAGGAGCAAGTTTTTGAGTGCTGGGACGATTATCTCAGCTCTGTGATGCTTGCAGTAACGCTAATTTAATGAACGCTCAGGTTAATGACTCTGAGGATGGAGGAATTATTAAACGCTGCTTTTTCGGGCTCCTGTATCCTGGTGCTGAAACACTTTTGGTCAGCAACACACACCAGATACCTGCTCCTGCTTTTCCCTCTAAGTGCCAAGTTTCTGGATAGGAAAAAACCAAACTAAAAATAGCAGCTTTGCTTCTGTTTCATGTTTCTTGTCATCTCGAAGATGAGTGAAAAGCAAGCGCAACAAATCAGAGCTGGTGCTGAATTCCTGCCTTAAACATGTTAATCCTCCCATTAGGAGAGGTGAAAGCAATGATACATTCACTGATAAATAGCTGTGGGTTGTATAAAATCTGTCACTGCCTAACAAGGTGCTTTGTTCACTGAAGCTGACCAAAAATTTCATCTATTTCACTGCGGCCAAAACCTTTTTTTTTTTCTTTTTTTTTCTTTTTTTTTTGTGAGCATCAGGAGCCTTTCTGCCGCCTTTAGTGCGCTTTGGATCAAAAGTGTAATCTCTCTTTTACATTTGTACTCGTGTCTGCAGCCCAGTCATTGATCAGAACAAACACGCTCAGCCACATAAATCTTCCGAGGTGGGGGAAGCTCTGGGGGTGGGAGAACAACTCATCTGATCCTCATTAGGTGGATGCACAATCCCTGCAAGTCATCGCTGCTTTCATTTTCATGTTGGTGAGCTCTGTGCAAATTGGAGAGAACCAGCACGGGAATAACAACGCTGGGAATAACAACAGTGCCCATCAGAGCTGCCCTGGCTGCTGGAGGCAAAGGCTTTGGCAAACATCATTTGCCCAGTGGTTTCCAGCTGTCTTTAAAGTGGGAGGAAGGAGGTTGTGCAAGTATCAAAAATGAATGTGCGAGTATCAAAAATGCACCAGGTAACACAGGGCAGCTGGACTCTCACACAAACCCTTCAAGAGCCTCCAGCTCCTCTGTCCCGCTATCCCCTTGCTGGAAAATGGGAGAAGACGACCCAAATCCACCCCCAAATCCACCCAGAGTGATGTCAGCAGGGCCATTAGTGACTGTGGTGGCACAGGCTGTGCAGATGCTGCTGGCCAAGCCCCCGTGGCCCAGACTCCTGTCTCTGGCTGTCATCTGCAGCAAGTGCTCCGGGGAGGAGAACGAGGAACAGGACAAGTATTCGCAGAGTTGTACTTACATCCCGGTGGTTAATGGCCTCAGAGAGATCTTCATCCAGGAAATTACCTAATTGCTTTTTGAATCCATTTATCCCTTAGGATAAATACCCACAACATCCTGGTCAGCGACTCCCATAGTTTAATTATCTGATGGATGAAAAAACACTTCCTTCTCTTTGTTTTAGATCTGCTGCATGATAAGGCCACCTGACACCCCTCCTTCGTGTGTTTGGAGCAGCAGTGACACGAGGACAGCTCTTGACTCCTCTCCGTGCTGCCCATGAGGTGGAAATGTGTCACATCCCCATCAGACATCCCTCCTACAAGCCTCAGAATCTTGCTCTGCTATTCCCTGTGCTGCCAGGAGCTCTTCCGTGTCCCTGCTCATCCGTCCTGTTCCACTTCCCTCCTTTGCTAAAATTACCACTCCTTTCTCAGATGGAGTGGACGGGAATCACACACAGGCAGGCTCTACAGGAGTAGTGCCCTGGCACAACACATTTGCTTTGCCATTCCTGTCCTAATAATTCCTAATGCTCTCATTGCCCTTTTGACCTCCCCAGAGCCTCAAGCTGATGTTTTTGAAGGGCTACCCACAGTTCTTCTGACACGGTAATAGCTAAATTAGAGCCTATTATGGCCAGTGTACAGCTGGAATAATGCTTCTCCATATATCCATTACTTTTTCTTCAATAATGAGCTGCAGCTGCTGTTTTAACATCCAGTTGCTCGCAATAATGGGATCTGCTGCACCTCTGCACAGCCACCTTTCACTTTGACCACTTTGAATAGCACCGTGGCATTGGCCAGCTTGGCCATCTTGGCATTTTCCCTCCTGGAACATCAAAATTCCTTGTATGGATGCCGACACAACTCTCCCTGTAAGTTCTTTGTTCAAATCCTTCCTTTGTGTTGCCAAATCCCTTCCACTTCATGACAGCTCAGTTTTGCCATGAGCCTTTGGTGAGGAATCTCCTTACAGGTGTTTTGGGAATCTCAGAACATGTTAGATGGTTGGGCCACCCTCTTCCACAGGCTTGGCAACTCCTGTGAAGAATCTGGATGTGCCTGTGAGTCACAGCTTTCCCTCAAAGCTGTCACTGAATGAGAAGCAGCTCCTCTGAGTCATCACAGCCATTCCCCACTCCCAGGGCAAGCTGGGATTTTGCGTTCAGCTGGACCCAGAGGAGTTCTGCTCCCCACCAGGCACACAAAGCCATGATGGACCCCCAAACAGCTTCAGTTTGAAGGAGGAAAATCTACGACCCAGAGGAAGAAAGCAGAAGAGACACCCAACATCATCCTCACCATCATCCCATGTTCTTGCACAGGGAATTAATTTTTCACAGGTTAAAGAATGGAGCCACCAGGTCCTGAATGTGCTCACTTGTCTGCCCGTATCACAAAATGATGAAGAGATGAAAGCCCTATAAAATCATGGGCCACGGGAAAAGTGTTCTGCTTCTTGTGAGCTGCACATCACAGGACCCTTCAGAAGGAAACTGAAGGGACTGCAAATACAGAAACACCTCTCCACTGCCTTGTTCTGGGGCTTCCCAGGACACCTTCCTGCTTAAAGCAATCTCTCCCTTGGGGAAAAAGAAAAAACACCTCATGGTGGTGGCAATAGTTCGGTGATGGGAAATCCCTGACAAGGATGGGGAGTGGATCACTCTGTTCAACAGCAAAAGAGGAAACGGCCTCAGGTTGCACCAAGGGAGGTTTAGATTGAATATTAGGAGAAATATCTTCCCTGGAAGGGCTGTCCAGCCCTGGCACAGCTGCCCAGGGCAGTGGTGGAGCCATCAACCCTGGAAATGTTCAGAAAACAGGTGGATATGGGACCTGGGGAGATGGGTCAGTGGTGGCCTTGGCAGTGCTGGGGGAATGGTTGGACTCGATGATCTCAGAGGGCTTTTCCAGCCTCAATAATTCTGTGATTATATTATTAAGATAAGATACAGTAACAAAGAACTTTTGTGCAGTTTGTAATAACTTTGGACTCGATGATCTCAGAGGGCTTTTCCAGCCTCAATAATTCTGTGATTATATTATTAAGATAAGATACAGTAACAAAGAACTTTTGTGCAGTTTGTAATAACTTTGGACCGAAATGTGGATAGTTTTGACTCCTGGCTCCAGGGAACACTTGGCTGATAGGCAGAAGAACTTAACACCTCAGAGCTCCTGTGGATACTCCCATCCCTACAGACTACAGCCAGGCCTTTATCCTTTATCCCCCTCTGTTCAGGTATTTTGAGCAGCCTCAGGGACTGCCCACACTATCCTGATTTGTGCTCTTCTCCTCAAATCCATGACAGTTACCTATAAAAACACAGTTTTCATTGGCAGACTTTTTTCCTTTAAAAAATTCTATTTCACGAGTCTCCCTCGGCAGTTTTGGGGCCACGTTTGGACCAGCAAAAGAATGCAAGAGCTTGTGAAAGGGTACCAGAGTTTTTCCAGTGCAAGTGTCAGGCTCCCATTGCAGTCGCTGGGGCGTGGTTTGAGGTGGGAGCAGTGGGGTACCAGGGGATATCCTGGGATACCCAACACAGAATTTAATGTAGGCAACTGTCTTGCCTTGGAGCCAGGTGTCTCCCTGTGAGCAAAACCCCTTCAGCTTGATTTCAGTTCATGGGCAGCAATAAACACACGTACAGGGACTGATCTCATTTTAACAGAGATGCTTAAAACCATCTCAGTGACTCCCATCACCAGGGCTTTTTTCTCCCTGTAGATGGAAAGATGGCTCTGTAGATGCTGATGGTTATAAAAAAGACATCTGTGAAATGGCTGGAAAAACCCCATCCAGGTTTGCACAAAAGTGTAAAAAGTGCTGCTTTTGCTCCAGCTCTGTGGGGTGAGAACCCTGAGCATTCCAGAGGTTGTAAAGGGGATTTTCAGAGATGGGACAAGGGGGAATGGCTTTAACCTGACAGAAAGCAGGGTTAGATGGGATATTGGGAAGAAATTACTCCCTGTGAGGGTGGTGAGGCCCTGGCACAGGGTGCCCAGAGAAGCTGTGGCTGCCCCTGGATCCCTGGAAGTGTCCAAGGCCAGGCTGGACAGAGCTTGGAGCAACCTGGGATAGTGGAAGGTTGGAACCAGATGAGCTTTAATGTCCCCTCAAATCCCAACCACTGAGTGATTTATGGCCAAAATCCGCTCCTGCTGCAGGCTGTGGGAGGGGGTGGCTACCTGCAGCCCAGGACTCACCTGAGCTGGAACCACCCCACTGCTCTTGGGGGTCACACAACGATTCCTTCCCCTGGAATCAGGGCAGGGCCTGGCCCCCCTTCATGTGCTGCTGAACTGTAGGTGACCTGTGACTCCAGCTGAACACACTTTGTCCTAATCACCACATCAGAGCTCCCCCCACAGCCCCTCTGAACTATAATTGGGCCATTTACTGAATTTTGCCTGGGCAGGGAAGGCACTGAAGGAGGCATTTGCTTTGTGAGCCCCTAATACTCTAATTATTGTTCAAGTTACCATTGCATCAGAGCCTAACAAAAGATGCTTAAGAAAGCAAGGAATGAGACATCAATTGTGGTTCATGGGGTCATGGAAGAAATGTAGCACACAAAAAAATAATACGTAGGCCATCTCCAGTGTCTGTTCTTTAGCACTTGTACCCCCTGAACATCCATTAATGTTAATGTTTATGACTAAATAGAACTATAAGTCAATTACAGCTCCTGGTAGTGTTAATTCCCAGCCAATCCATATATTTGTCTGCAGAACTGCCAGGGAATTGGGATAGAATAGATTTTTCTTTTTAAGGGAATGGATTATTTCTTTAAGTACAAATACTTGGGAGCTCTGCCATTCAATCTCCTTGAGTTATTAGAGGAATATGGTCAGTTATCCACAAATTAGGCTGGTCTGGTATGAGGGCAGCTGGTGAAATGTCTGAGCCTTTTTATTCATGGCCTTTCTGTTCATGGGGTGGCCTCAAGCTGCATATGGGGAGGTTCAGGCTGGACATCAGGAGGAATTTCTTCCACAATCCCAGGCTGATCCAAGCCCCATCCAGCCTGGCCTTGGACACTTCCAGGCATCCAGGGGCAGCCACAGCTTCACCTGTGTCAGGGCCTCACCACCCTCACGGGGAAGAATTTCTTCCCAATATCCCATCTAAATCTCTCCTCTTCTGGTTTAAAACCATTCCCCTTTGTCCTATCTCTGTCTCCCCGTGTAAAAAGCTGTTCCCTCCGCCACAGTTCACAGATTTGGATCCAGAAGTGGATCGTGTGGACTTACAACCTCGAGTCCAGCAACTTGCCTGCCTTAGCCTGGCTCTGGACACGAAAACACGGATCCAGATCCTCGGCAAATCCCAGGAAAGGTTAATGTCAGGCTTTTATCTCCTCTGTGTCTGGAGCTCCTGGGGCCACAGCTACCGGAGCAAACTCAGCATCTCCAGGGCTTGTTCCCTGACCAGGAATCTCTGCCTTGCCTGAGCTTCTAATCCTTCCTGGCCTCTCCACAGTGACTCGTGGGTGGCTCCTGATCCGTGCAAGAGCTGGAGCCTGGAAGTCCTCCAGGAGACAGCTGGATGGCACAGACCAACACCATGCCCAGGGCTGCTCTGTCTGCACGACAGAGATGAGGATGTGAAGGATTTGGGTGTTTTGAAATCTGGCCTCACTCTCATCTGACACACACCCTGTAATCTTTACAGGCAATCACAGCCTGAGAGGCTGCACTGCCCACAGTGCAGATGGATTGCCCAGTTCTGGGCCCCTCACTCCAAGGACACTCAGGGGCTGGAGCGTGTCCAAGGAAGGGAACAGAGCTGGGGAAGGGGCTGGAGCACCAGGAGAGGCTGAGGGAGCTGGGAAAGGGGCTCAGCCTGGAGAAAAGGAGGCTCAGGGGGACCTTCTGGCTCTGCACAACTCCCTGACAGGAGGGGACAGCCAGGGGGGTCGGGCTCTGCTCCCAGGGAACAGCCTCAAGCCATGCCAGAGGAGGTTTAGATTGGATATTGAGAAAAATTTCTTCCCTGTAAGGGTGGTCAGGCATTGGGAGGGGCTGCCCAGGGAGGTTTGGAGTCCCCATCCCTGGAGGCATCTAAAGAAGGACTGGATGTGGCACTCAGTGCTCTGGGCTGGTGACAAGGTGGGGATCAGTCACAGGTTGGACTCGATGGTCTTGGAGGCCTTTCCCAACCTCACTAATTCTGGGATTCTGCCCAGTGGTCCCTGCTGCAGAAGCAGCATCAGGTTCAGCCCTGTCCTGTCCCAGTCTGTGACCAGGCAGCCTCCTATGGACAAGCCACCAGGTTTCTGACCCAGCTTGGTGAGGCCCAAATGTGTCCCCCCGGCTTTAACCAGAACTTCCCAGGAAGCCAGGAAACCACCCAGCAGCAAAACGCTTCCCCTGCAGCAAATCAGCAAAATCTGGTGGCAAGTGTCGTCACTTGTTTCATCCCCAAAAAGCACCACTTCTACCTTCAGCTCTGGTTTTGTCCTGTTCCCTTTATTCCAGTTTACAAGACATTTCTGCCTGGTCAGGATCCCACTGAAAACAGGGAGACGCTGGATTCTGAGCGTTATCACCCACGCAAAGCTCGTGTGCTTCCACTGCTTGGAAAGCTCACATTCCTACCTCATTCCTCAGACAACTCTGACATTATGGTGGATCAAAACAGCTTCTTCATCAGCTTTCTGAATCCAGGAGATTCATTTTGCTGGGAGCAAGTGCTCCTGCTATTTCACCAGCATCATTCACCCGCGGAACTTCAGGCTGGGCTGGGCAGTGCATCCTTTAATCATGTTAATGTTATCCTGAGGCAGGTTCCTTTTTAAGAGTTTTTGATTTAATTTAATCGAGGTGAAAGTCACTCCTGGAATGGTTTCAGAGGCAGATGCTCTCTGGCCATTCAAAAAACCATTTTGCAAAGCAAACTTCCCTTGGCTACCCACAGTTCTTGTACCCTCTGCCTCTCTCTCTGTCCTGGGTGCTGGTTTAGTTCCTTCAATGAATAATTCCTACAGGACAGAGCTGTCTATCCTTGTGTCTGCCCATCCAGACCCCTCCAAACTCATGGGTATGTATAAAATACAGCTGGATGGGGCTTGGAGCAACTTGGGATAGTGGAAGATGTCCCTGCCCATGGCAGAGGGTTGGAACTGGGTGAGATTTAAGGCCCTGCTCAACCCAAACCACTCTGTCATTCCTAGAAAACCATTGCCCAGTGGAGGATGGAAATCCCAGTCTGGAACCAGAGGCTGCAGGAGAGCCCAGTCCTCGCCAGGCTCTCAGGAGAGGGGTTGGAAGTTGGATGCAATGAAAGACAAAGTGATTTTTGGCTTCCAGACTTTGTTTGACACCAGGGCAGCGATCCTGGGGGTGGAATGTGTTCTGAGGGAACAAGTTCTGAGTGAGTTTTGCCTCATTTGGATGTTTGCGTCAGCTCAAGTTCTTTATAATTTAGCTTGAAAAGTCCCTCATTCTCTGTCACCAACACAAGATGTGACTCGTTCTGGCACCCACAGACCAACCAAGCACATTTGGGTCAGAGCCAAGACCTCACCTGAGAAATGTTCCTAATATTTAAATGAAACACCCCCAGATTAAACTTCCCTCCCAATTCTTTTGTCTTGAACCTCCTGGATAACCATTCCTGTCTCCTTTCAGGCTGTAACCCGGCCATGAAGCAGACTGGGAATGCTGGTCCCTTTACCTGGCAGCCTGCTCCTCCTCCTCCTCCTCCTCCTCCTTCCTCCGACTCAGAACACGTCATGCTCCCCACGAGGTGTGGGATCCGCTCCAGGCATTTCTCCCTGCTGATCAGCTTCATCCGTGTTTTCTGCAGCACGTGGGATGCTGCAGCAAATGAGGAGAGGAGGATCAACAAAGCTGCAGAGCAGCTGCACACTTCCCTCGGGAAGGAGCTCAGCTGGATTTCTAAAGCATCTCAGGGCAATGGGGTCTCTGGGCAGAACCCTAGGGTCTTGGGGTCACAGGGGTTTACAGGGGATCCCCAAGTGTTGGCAACCATGAGTTTGTGCTCCTGAGTTTATCACAGGAGCCCAGAATGGTTTTGGAAGGGACCTTAGAGATCATCCAGTGCCAGCCCCCGCCATGGGCAGGGACAGCTTCCACTATCCCAGGTTTCTCCAAGCCCCATCCAGCCTGGCCTTGGACACTTCCAGGGATGCCAGACTACTGGGAAACCCCCAAAGGGGTGGATCGTCCTGCTGGTGGTCTCAGTGATGACCTGAGATGAGCTGCACTGCACGCCTGGGGTTTCTCACAGTTTTTTGGGATCTCAGTCTGAGGGGCTCTTCATGCCCCTCCAGATCACAGCCCACTGAGCTTTCCCCAGAATACTAATCTTACAATTATAGAATCATGGAATAATTTACATTGGAAACAACCTTCAAGATGATCCAGTCCAACCATTCCCCCAGCACTGCCAAGGCCACCACTGACCCATGTCCCCAAGTGCCACATCCACACGGCTTGCAAATCCCTCCAGGGATGGAGACTCCACCACTGCCCTGCGCAGCTGTTCCAATGCCCAACAACTCTTCCAGAGAAGAATTTTTCCCCTAATATCCAATCTAAACATTGTTCTCCCCGGGGAGGGCTGCAAGGCCACGCCTCACCCAGGGGACCAGCTGTATCTTCACAAAGTGGCTCTCAGGATGGCAGCACACAAAGGACATATCTGCTTTATTCTTCCCTTGGGATGGGAATACAGAAACCACAGCTGGCACCCGCAAGTGACAAAAAGACTGAAAATGTGCTGGGCTTCTTGAAAACCCCACTGATTTCACCCACGTTTCTCTCTAAAGTGAACCTGAGTCTGAAGGATAAAACTGAGATCTCCAGATCATTTGAAATTCGCTCCTTCTCCCATATTTCACTGTGCTAAATCCTCCCAGAACCTTCAGGAAAATGTGACTCAATGACAAGACCTAAAAGATGGAAAGCTGTCACGTCCCTTTTCCAGCTGAGATGGAAGTGCCCAAAGATGAAAATGCTTTGGTGTAGGAATCTCCAGGGAGGTGGAGCCCTTCTGTTATGGAGGGAAGCTGGGAGAGCTGGGGGTGTTCACCTGGAGAAGAGAAGGATCCAGGGGACCTCAGAGCCCCTTCCAGGGCCTAAAGGGGCTCCAGGAGAGCTGGAGAGGGACTGGGGACAAGGGATGGAGGGACAGGACACAGGGAATGGCTTCCCACTGCCGGAGGGCAGGGTTAGATGGGATATCAGGAAGGAATTGTTCCCTGTGAGTGTGGGGAGGCCCTGGCACAGGGTGCCCAGAGAAGCTGTGGCTGCCCCTGGATCCCTGGAAGTGTCCAAGGCCAGGTTGGACAGGGTTTGGAGCAACCTGGGATGGTGGGAGGTGTCCCTGTCCATGGCAGGGCGTGGAACTGGATGATCTTTAAGGTCCCTTCCAACCCAAACCATTCCCTGATCCTGTACCTTTTGGCTTTGCCCACATCACACCATCACACCCCCCTCTCACCACGCTCAGCTTCTGCTGGGTTTCTTCCGAAGCCTCTCCCAGACAGAGGGTGGGGGGTGCCAGGGCTGAGCGCGGGGACACCAATTTTTGGAAGCAGAATCCGTGTCAGCTGAGCCCACACAGCGGCACGAGGCCGATCTCCAGAGCTGCTCCACGGATTTTGCACAGAGGAGCTCAAGAGAAATCCTGCAGAGGGACTCTGCAGCAGCCCCTCTGTTCTAGGCACACGTTTCCTTGGTGAAATGGGAGAGCTTCACATCTATAGCAGTGTTGTGTGTTACTGTTGAGGGAGGAAATTGGAGCCTAAGAAGGCAAATGCAGAGTTTCATGGAAAAAACAGCAACACTTTGGAGCAGAGTAGCAAGGATAAAATGGGATATTCGCTTACTGCGTCCACTCAAGCTCCAGGGCACCCCCCTGCCCTCCCAGTCCTGATTAATTCTTTCCAATAATGAAACAGCTCATTGACTATTTAGTGACATTTGTTCAGGACAGACATTTTGGGCCACAATCAGTGCTGGAACTACTTTCATTAGGGCTTAAATGAGATCAATTAGCAACAGCAATCTGCAGTTCTAAATGAGTGAAGGAAGGAGTGGCCAGAACAAATGAGTCAATCCAGCTCATAGAGGCATTAAGCCAAAGACAGCCCCAGACCTTCATTTCCCTTAGTCCAGACCATTTTAGACCCAGCCTAACTGGGTGATTCATCGAATATCCCAAGCTGGAAGTTACCCACAAAGATCCCACAAGGGGAGAAGTGTTCAAGGCCAGGCTGGATGGGGCTCTGAGTAACCTGGGACAGTGGAAGGTGTCCCTGCCCATGGCAGGAATGCAATGAGCTTTAAGGTCCCTTCCAACCCTAGTAATTCCATGATTCTGTGCTCATTTACCCACCAGGGTGGAGCTTGTCTTAATCTGGGTGCCAAAAAGAGGTCCAAAGCTTGGAGGTGGTGCCAAAATAGGTGGCAGATTTTGCTCTGGGGGTCTGTGGGTGACTGGTTCTTGCCCTGAACAGGGAACTGGTGGATGTGCAGAGGCTGGGGGGGTCTGGATGTGTTAACCAGGGAGGTGGGGAGTGGAACTTTGTCTGGGAAACCCCTCACGGGAGAGAACATCCGCTTTAAATGGATAAACCCCACCTTCCATGAGCAAATGCATCTCCCCCAGCACCTCACCCGCGCTCGTGTTCTCCCAGCCAGCAGCCCAGCAGTGCTGCCACGTGTCCAGGTCACGCACGAAGGGCAGGCAGATGGGGATTTTCTCCTTGCTGAACTCGATGGGGCTGCTGAGCAGGATCAGGGCAATGTCATTTTGCAGGCTGGTTCTGTTGAATTCCTCGTGCAGGATCAAGCTGTCCGGGTTGTGCTCTTCCAGCGGGAGGCTGAGGTCAACTCCCCCCACCGCCACTGTCAGATCTGGTGGCCTTAAAATCAAAACAGGACATGGTAAACACGAAGGATTTGGGTTATAAAGGTTGATGCTCCATCCTACAGAGCAGAGCAGGTGGATGGCTGAGGCAGTTCAGCTATAAATATCCAAGGAATTTACCCCGACTCCTAGGAAAGGATAATTTCCAGGGCAGAGAGGTGCAGAGGCAGAATGTGAACGCAGCCAGGTTACAAACAACCCAGTCACTACCAAACAGATGGAATGGGCTGGATCTTTTGGATCTCTGTGCCCTGGGCTGGCTGCTCAGACCCTGCTGTCCCCAGCCAGCTGCTCCAGGCTGTGTTGCCACAGGTCATTTGTCACCAAGCAGTCTCGGCTCTCGGACCTGCCTCATTTTGGAGGGGGCTCACAGGGGGCTGGACTCTGCCCCTGGGTACTGCATGGATTGATTTATCCAGAGCGTGGTGTTTTAAATTCAGAGTCTCCATGGGGTGAAGGTGTTTGCTGCATGAAAGCAAAGGTAATTTGGGGGATACAATGAGCTAGAATGGAATAATCACCTTTTACAAGGTACTGGAACAGGTGTAGATGCACAAGGAATGCTTGGGGCCATCAGAACGGCATCAGGGGCATTGATACAAGGCTGCTCAGGCCACCCCTCAAAGTTTTCCCTTCCTGCTTCTGGTTATGCAGATCTCTGCACGTTTCTGTGCTCAAAAATGGGCCTGTTTCCCCCGAAGGAGACAATCCCTGTTTTCAGGGCTCAGCCACACAAACGTGGCACGTGACCCCGAGGAGATGCACATCCCGAGCCCAGCAGGAGGAATGCCATCCCCCCACTGTGCCCGGGCTGCCCTCCCTCCCCTGGAGCACTCACAGCTCTTCTGCAAAGCAGTGGGCTGCAGTTAAAATCCACAGCGCGCTGATGATGGTGCCTCCACAGATGTGCTTCCCCTGGCTCTGGATGCTCACGAGCCACGGGAATTCCCCAGGCTGGACGTCTGTCCCTGTGCCAATCCTCTTGCCAGTCTTCTGGAAGGACTCGTAGGATGGCCGGAGGCCACACCCTGGGTACAAAAATGGACATGTTGAACACCCTGAGCACCGAAACAGAAATATCCATGGAATCAGAGAAATACGGAATCACAGAATGGCCTGGGTTGTAAGGGACCTTAAAGCTCATCCTGTTCCACCCCCTGCCATGGGCAGAGACACCTCCCACTAGCCCAGGTTGCTCCAAGCCCTGTCCAGCCTGGCCTTGGACACTTCCAGGGATCCAGGGGCAGCCACAGCTTCTCTGGGCACCCTGTGCCAGGGCCTCCCCACACCCACAGGGAACAATTCCTTCCCAATATCCCATCCATCCCTGCCCTCTGGCAGTGGGAAGCCATTCCCTGTGTCCTATCCCGCCAGCCCTTGTCCCCAGTCCCTCTCCAGCTCTCCTGGAGCCCCTTTAGGCACTGGAAGGGGCTCTGAGGTCTCCCTGGATCCTTCTCTTCTCCAGGTCTTCAACCCCCAGCTGTCCCAGCCTGGTTCCAGAGCAGAGGGGCTCCAGCCCTTGGAGCATCTCCATGGCCTTCTCTGGACTCTCTCCAGCAGCTCCATGTCCTGCTGCTGGACCCCAGGGCTGGAGGCAGCTCTGCAGGTGGGGTCTCAGCAGGGTAAAGGGTGAGAATGCCCTCCCTGGATCTGTTATTTGATCTCTCCCAAAGCCCCTGACATTTCCTGCCACCTCCCCAAACCTGAACTCCACCAAGCACTGCCCAGGCATTTGGGGTGGGAGGGAGCACTGACCATTTCCCACAGGCAGGTGGGACAAAATCCTTGTTTAGGGAGTGGCAGGTGCATCAGGCTGCAGCACAGGCCGCACCTTTATTCCCTCAGCAGCAGGAAAAAGCCCAGGCCTGTTTCACTCACCCACATGTGAATATCCTGCAGCTCTTCTGTGCTGAGAGCGCTGAGAAACAAAACCTGCCTGGACACTGCTGGTCAGGGAAGCTAAACAGGAGAGGGTGAGGAGCAGCATCTCAGTCCATGCTGGGCCAACACTCGCCCACAGCTCTGGTGCCTCCGCAGACGCCTCGGGCCATCGCCTGCGTTCCATGTCAACGCAACCCCGGGTGACATCACAGCACCCGCTCCTTCCCGTGGTGTCACGATCCGCTAACACGAGCGGGGGTCGTGATGGTTCGTTATCCTGATCGCAGAGTGCAAAAGAAACACAAACGGGGAAAGTTTTATGCTTAATCAAAACAATGCACTTTTATTGAGTGCCAACAACACGATNATCGTGAGACAGATGAGGGATCTTCGGACCGTCTCTTACACGTGGGCACAGCCGTTGGATGCTCCTTCCTAAGGCAAAAGGGCCACTGAGGGAAAGCTCAGGGATTTCCAAAAGGTTTGGGATTTCCTTTAGCTCTAACAGGGACAGGGCAGAAGTGGAATTCCTGTCTGCATCCCAGGCTAACCGCACAGGCGATGGCAATGGTGGATTTCATGAGCTGGGTGCTGTGGCTCTTGCTGGATGTTGAACCATCTTGGAGAACCTCAGGAGCTGGTCCTGCATCAGCTTTCAACTTCAACTCTGAAGCCTATCAGCATTTTCTATTCATTTTCTCATTTCCTGTTAATTTTCGCTCCAGTTAGACCATGCCTGGGGTCTTGACTTGGAGGTATTTAAACAAGGCCAGGAGAGTTGCCCCATCCCTGGAAATGTTCCAGGCCGGGTTGGACAGGGCTTGGAGCAACCTGGGATAGTGGAAGGTGTCCCTGTCCAGGGCAGAGGGTGGAACTGGATGATCTTCAAGGTCCCTTCCCACCCAAACCACCCTGGGATTCTGTGTTTGTCAGAGAAAGCAGCAGCTCTGTCAAAGGACAATTATCAAAAAATGCCAAATCAAAACTATAAAAACAAAATCAAAATCAAATCAAAACAGTCAGTAAATAATTCTGCTTTAGCAAAATATTTTGGTGTGGGCCAGTTGTAGCATCAATGGACCCATTATGCTTATCTTTAGACCAACACATCATTTCCATCAGGACGGGACTTAAAAAAAACCTCAGCCAGGCTCAGACTTGAGGATATTTATACTAAGAGCTTTTCCTAAAGACTTTCCAGCTTGTTTCAAAACAGCTACAGCACAGAGTAGGAGGGGAAGGAGAGGAAAAGAAGGGAACCCAGAGACATTTCCTGAGCCCCCAGATGATTCAGCACCTGAAATGCTTTGCCTTGGAGCACATCAGGAGTTGTCCCACCGGAGTCTGGATTTCGCAGAGGTTCGCAATGCATAGGATGAGGGTAAAACTTTATTTCCCTCTCTTCTTTGCTTCTCTGTCACCTCATGCCGAGGAAATGAGACACAAGTGCTGGTTTCCTTGGCAGTGAGCACTGGAACAACTCCGTGGCAGGACAGGTTAGGGACAGGATCAGATACCACAGCAACGAAAATCCCGAGTGCGGTGCGGGCACGTTTTGGGGCACCTCCAGAACGAGCCTAACGGGGCAATCCTGCCTGAGGCAGCTCCTGTAAGCCTGGCCCAGGTCTAGTCTGCCAAAAGGACAGCTTTCCTCTGGATTTTGAGGCTGGGATGAGCTCAGCATCAGCTGAGGTGCGAGGGAAGATGGGGAGCTGATTTCTCTGGCACGGACTAACTGCCTGTTTTTGGAAACAGCAGGCGGGGCCTCTGCACTGGATTTACAACCCCAAACACTGACTCTGTGGGGCACATTTTCGGTCTCACCAAGCTTGGAGCGCCATCTGGTCTGCTGGGTAGGTACAGGAGATGTTCAGGGAGCTGGTTTGGGCCTTTTTGAGCTTTAAAGCTGAGCTGGTGAGCAGGAAACATCAAACCAAGCTACGGAGAGCAATGCCGCGGAGAAGGAGGTGCTGTGGATTTGTGTCTCTGGGTCCCACCACCTGCCCCTCAAAACTGGCTCTCTCCTTGAGCTCTGGGCCCATAGGATCCCATTTCCATATGGGATAAACTGTGCATCCCTGCGTCCTTTGTCTGCAGCGCTGAGGCTGCACTCTGAGAACCCCATCAGTAAATCCAAAATTGACTTTTTTCTCTCTTTTTTTAACTGGCTGTCCTGCTCTTTTGGCTGCACACTCACTGGAGACTGCCCCAAGTCATGTTTGCCACACGTCTGCCCTTGGTGGGGGCTCCCCAAGTTATTAAAGAACAAATAATTAATCATAGGGATAATTCCACTCCTCTATACTGTCATGCCTGATGATACAGATTTAAAAGCCCTGGTGTTTAATTAGCAAACTGCAGCGTTTTATAATATTTGATAATTTTTTTTAGATCTACCCAGATATCTACTTGGAATACATCACAGAGAACAATGTTCTTTTCTTGTTCGGTAATTTATTGCAGGGCAGGAAACAAAACCTATTTCTTTTTGTGTTTATTCTTGGAAGTGTCAAAAAGAAGCATCACATTACAATTTTTACTTTTTCTGGCTAAAATAATTTCAGAAAATAGGCACTACAGGTGGTGCTAAATGCTGTGAAAGCAGAGTTGTGGTAGGGGAATCAGTGATCTGATCAATGCATCATTCCAAAAGACATCAGATTCCAGGGCTGTGACGGGTAAAGAGCCCAACCACATCTCCAGAAGTCAGAGCTCTGGGAACACCAGGAAATTAATTAACCCGAGAAAATCAACAACTCCAAACACATTGGAAATGCAAAGCAGGTATGGGTGCAACCACCTCCTAATTCACCCTTTTAACAGCATTTCGAGAGAAGTTTGGGTCTCTTTCCACCTCTCCAGAGGACAAGGAAACCCCAGCACAGAGCAAGAAGCTGTGATGGGAGCAACCCCTGCCTCTACTTTGGCTTTTAATGTCAACAAACAGGAGTGCGTTCTGATTACGGAAAGCCTCCCGCGCAGATTCCCAAATCTTCCTCCACGGGGGAAATGCTGTGGGGACATCCACCGTGGTCCCTGCTCTTTTTTCCCAAGCCCTCTACAACGAAGTGGAGGTGGTGGAGCAAGCACAGGCTATTTCCTGGCGCCGATGGGGCAGGACACCCCCGTCCCACCCAGGCCGCAGTACCCGCGGGGGTTCTTGCTGAGGTACTGCTGGTGATATTCCTCGGCGTAATAAAACTCGGGAGCCTCCCGGATTTCCGTGGTGATGGGGCCGAAGCCTCCCTCCGTCAACACCTGCAAGCAAAGACCACGGAAAGCCATTAGTGGTTTGCTGTGGATGGCATTAGGATTCCCCCCCCTTGAAGGAGCCACAGGCGCCTCTCAGCGCTCGGAGCACATTCCCAGCTCATCCCTGAAAGCCTTTCATCCCTGCTCTCGTGGTGTTGTGCTCGGAGACATTGTGGGCACGCAGAGGGAGTGAGCCATCCCCTTTTAATGGCTCATTTGTTTAATTTGCCACGGCCACACTTTTATTCTCTTCGTTAACCCAGGCGGGGCTGTGGAGCCATCAATGAAAGTGGAAAACAAATGTGGATCCGCCCCGGGAAGCTGCAGTGTCCAGGGACCTCCCCTGGAAGGTGCCTCGGCTTCAAAATCCATCCCCAAAGTCCTTGCCCAAGAAGAATTTCTGGGTGAAGTTTTAACCCCAAGGATGTCCTTGGGAAATCAGAGCATTTGGCCTTTTTTATTTTTTCCCCGCAGAGTCACTGCAAACTCATTCTTCAAAGAGAAAAGTTGCATCTTGACCAGAAAGTTTTAAGTTTTAAGGCAAATTATGGCTCATTTTGGAAAGATTTGCCAATATGTGGACCAGGAGCCATAATCACTTGGCAGGAAGAGAAGATGGAATGTGGGTGGGGATTTTAAATTAGACTTTAATTGCTTTCTGATATCCCCTAACTGAATTTGAAACTCCTGAGAGGTTTCTGACAGAGGGAATTTCTTTTTAAGATGAATTGCTGTGACATTTTCCCCACTGCATTGTCCTTTCCTAAGGAAACTGGTAAACACCAACATTTTGGAGCCAATTCTCTTCTCAGTGGGGACATAACTTGTGCTCTGAAGTCTGTGCTAAAACCTAATAAACACTTTAATTAATGTCAGACTGCTGTTGCAAAGTGTAGTTATAAATCTGGATGTAGATAGAACTGATCGAAGGGTCAGCATTTAGGATTCCCAGACAAATATTTGTTACCTCATCACACTAACAAATAAATAAACCAAGTAAAGGGAAATCATCACATGGAATCACAAAACTGTGAATCTGCTGTAAGTCCTCAAGTCCTCCTTCTTTCATCGTGACAGAATGAATGACAGCAGCCTTGATCCCAAAAAAACATTGATTATGGAAGATCTTTGGAAATGGAGATCCTCATTCCAATATTTTCCATCCTGTTGGAGAGTCCCTCCCAAGCCCAGCCCAGTTAAACCCAGTACTTCCATTTAAACCCAGTATTATGGGTTTACTCATCCTGGAAGTGGAAAGGAAATCATTCCCTTCCTCTTTCATCTCCTGCATGGCTGGGGAGAGGCAAGGATGACACGCCATGGAAATAATGCACTTCAACAACAGGTGATTATCTGGGACAAAAAGTCTTCAAATTTCCCACACCAGGGTTCCCCAGATCCTGCCCCAGCACAGCCAAGCCCTGCCCACAGCCTGGCAGCAGCTGCTGGGCTTTGGAGAGCATTAGTCTGATTTATTCCCATAATTTCACTGTCTGGAGGACACATTCTGCTGTGTTCAGTCTTCGGTCAGGAATGAAGAATTAAGATGGATACAAAATCCATGACTGACCAGTCTGGAGAGCCCTGAGCTCCCAACCCTGCATCAGAATTCTCAGCACGGCTTAGGAAGGTGTTGACTCGTTAATTCCTTGTGTTCCCACACAAGGAATTGGGATCACAAGCCCCTTTCACAGGAACCTGGCCTCATTTCCCCATGTAAAATCACCAACCAGCTTTTTCCATCTTCGGGACAGGCTTTGTCCCGAGGGAATCAGGTTATTCACCTGTCAGACGTGTGAGTGAAGAAGATAAAACATGTGAAGGTTTGTACCACAACACATCAACAGCACCAAACACAAAGAGGTGTCAACACAGCTGTTTTCACAAAGCACTGTTTCACTTTCTAACCTTCCCAGCACAGAAAAAACACTTTGGAGTGATCTTCACTGCTGAAAGATGGCACAAACTCTGCCGTCGTGGGCATTACTCATTCACCTGCTGCTGCAAATGCAGGCAAAATCGGCCTCTCCCCCTTGCCTGAGTCATGAGGATGCTGCTGGAGGGGGAGAGATTTTCCCACTGTGCAAAACAGTGTTTGTCACAGATTTTTAACCTGGGACTTTTCCATCATTGGCCTCATTTTGTCAGTTAGGAAATCCTTTCCATTCGATGAGGCACCACAAGAGGGCATAAACACCATTTATCCCTTCCCAGCCCATCAAAACCTGGATAAAGCAGAACGCAAGATGAGTCCTCATATTGCACTTTGGTCCTGTTGTCGGGAGCAGTGGGAACCCCAGGCTCTGACACTCTGCCAAATCCCACCTTGGATGTTTGGGTTTTAAAGGGGAAAATATTTTCCTCGCACTGACAGTGTTGATGTGAAGATAAAAACATCACTGGGAGAGATGGGGAAGTTCAGGATGTGCTGGCTCTGGCAGGTGTAAATCAGCCCACTCTGGATTGATTGCCTGCCACTGAGGCTGATATAATTTGATGATAATCCTGTTCTAGAAGCATTTTTAGTCCTCGCTATCTCAAAATTCCTGAGCTATCCAATGGGACCTCTCATTACCGTGCTGCAATTAACCCTTGGGATTTTTAACTCAGCGCAGGAAATTTTTAAGGAACCATTGCATCGTTTTCCTCTCCAATATTCCACTGCAATGCAAAGAGAATTTATTCCTTCAGAGGATTTCTGTGGCTTTTGTCATAGGAGAGATCAAAGCCCTGTAAGATCATCGACTCCAATTGTTAACCCAGCACTGCCAAATCACTACAACATCACAAGAGATCCTTTCACTGATTATAATCCAGCCCAAAAATCCTGTCAGATTCCAGCAGGGGCCAAACCAAACCAGAACCCAAATCTCACCCAGCTGCAGAGGGGACACGGCCAGCTCGGGACACTGGGAGAGGCACTGGAGCAGGAACAAGGAATCATAGAATCATTAAAGTTGGAAAAGACCTCCAGGATCATGGACGTGTGAAAGTCAGCACTGGGAACCACAGCACTACAAGTTTTTCAGCCAACCTGTACTTTCAGCATATAAAAGAGGTGTTTGATGATTTTCCTAATTCTTTACAGGCTGTGAAAGTTCATTTCCTGTTGTTTACTTTAAACTTCTGCCTGATCGTTCATGACCAGAGCTGTCATCACATCCTCTGTCACAAAACACTTAATCAAAGAATCCCAGATGGTTTGAGGTTGGAGGGGACCTTAAAGCTCATCCAATCCCCCCCTCTGCCATGGACAGGGACCCCTTCCACTATCCCAGGTTGCCCCAAGCCCCATCCAGCCTGGCCTTGGACACTTCCAAGGATCCAGGGGCAGCCCCAGCTCCTCTGGGCACCCTGTGCCAGGGCCTCATCACCCTCACAGGGGAGAATTTCTTCCTAATATCCAATCCAAACATACTTTCATTCAGTTTGAAGCCGTTCTCCCTTGCCCTGTCACTCCAGGCCCTTGTAAATAGTCCCTCTACACGTTTCCTGTAGGTCCCTTCAAGCACTGGAAAGCCCAAAGGTCACCCCAAATCCTTCTCTTCCCCAGGCTGAACAACCCCAATTCTCTCAGCCTTTCTTCACAGCAGAGCTGCTCCATCCCTCTGATCATCCTGGTGGCCTCCCAACACAATCCCTTCTCCCCTCTCTCCACAGAGATCTGGATTTTACACCTTAATCCTGCCCATTCACATCTCCAGCCAGACCCACAGCCTTTCACTCCCAATCCATAACCCAGGGCAGCCTTTCTCACCCTTTCCCAGCTCTCCTTCCCCGCTGCAGTCACCGGGGTGACTGGAATTCCACTGTGCTCAAGAGCCCCATGGATTTATTCAGCCCTGTACTTACATTTCCTCTTTCATTCCCCGGCTCTTTCCCAGCAATTCTTTGCATTCCACTTGCCTTCCTGACCTCTGCCGAGCACGGAGCAGATGTTTCCAAAGCACCATCTGCAATGACGCCAGAACCTCTTTCCCGGGCTAATTTAAACCCTCTCATTGTGCCTGCACTTGACTTTTATTGACACGGAATTTCAGCAGCTATTTTCTGTGCCTACACATTCGGTATTGTCAGATTCTTCCGCAACTTTTTGGCAGCCCTGTCTACTTTGGCTCACCTGGAATAACTCCAAACGCTCAGCGGGTTTCGGTGCGTCACCGTCGCCTGTCTCCCTTCTTTCATCCTTTTTGTGAGGATATTGAACTGCACAGCTTCCCAAGACAGGTTAATCTCTCTTCACTGCAGAAACTGCACAGTTATTTGTACCTTTTGTTTCCTATTTATAACCAGCTCTTCACTCAGAAGAGCAACTTTCCTCTTATTCCGCACGTAGCACCTCGTTATGCACCCGCTCTCTTCAAAAAAACCTGTATTATTTGTGCACGACATTAGTCTCCTCATGCTAAAGTCATTATAAATTTGACAAAAAGGCTTTAAAATTGGTTTTGCTAAATGAAGCCATTTAATTTTCTGAGCAGAGGCATTAGTAAAGCAGGGAAGTATTAATTGGCTTCAAGCATTTTGTGGCTTTTAATAAAAACGGCATCATCCTGTGTTTGATTCAATAGACACTTTATAACCAGCTTATACCAACATCCATCCACTTTGTCTCATGTCCCAATGAGCTGCACAAAGCTGCTGCATTTCTAAAACCTCCTTGAAAAATCACTGATGGTGGAAACACCACAGAGCATCCTGACATGTGCGACAGCTCCTGTACCATCACCCACCCCTGATGTCACACTCTAACAACAATCTCACCAAATAAAATCTGCTGGGCTCTCCCTTGCACTGTCTACTCCGAATTTCACACCAGCAGCAGCAATCCTGAATTCCAGCTCTTTTTCCAAAAGTTCTAAGAATTAAAGGAGCTGCACTACGGAGGAGAAGACCTGCAGGAATTAGTTCCGTGAACTCTGTAGGGTGGGAGGCTGTGGGCATCCTAGACACTTGATTCCTGTGATATTTTTAACTGGAAAACAGCTTACTTGACTTTGCCAGGTTTGTGGATTAGTCGCTGGCTGGTTTGGGAGCAGAAATTCAGCCCTACAGGCTCGCCTGATCCAGAGGAACAAACTTTGGTCCAGAGGAATGAGCAATTACCAATGTTTTATTTTCTCCTTCATTTATTTTCTCTTTCCCTTCTTTCTCCTTCCTGGCAGTTCAGCCCACTCTGCTGTGTCATCGATGATATATGATTTGAAATTGCTTCCTTTGTGCTGCCTTCAGTTGGCTGGAACAGCTCAGTTTGTCACACTGGGTCCAGTCTCCTCCATGTCACTTAACTGATGTTGGCTTTTCCAAATTAATTGATGCCAGCAACCTCTACAAGCCCTGGAATGGGCTGAAATCCTGATTATCTGGTAAAATCTGCGTTCCCAGCCTGTAGGTGACCTGCTTTTGGAAATCATGTGTTTATGACAGGAAGAAGGATCCTGCCAAGGGAAATGTGGGAGAGGTGGCTGGCAGGTGCTGAAGTCCAACCCCAGCTACCACATGGACTGGGAGGAGATATCCAGATACCCCTGTTTCCAGCTGCCTCTGCCCAGTGGATTCCATGGCATTGATGCATTTGATAGGTGGTGCTGGAATTGATTAGCAAATGCTTTTCACAGGGCTGTGGAGTGCTGCATAATTAGCTAATGCTCACACAGGGTTTGGAGTGCTGTGTAATTCCTGAGTATTATTAATATCCTTGCAGGGAAGCTGTCTGGTCCCAGAACTCCCTTTGCAGAGTGCCTCTGGCAAATCGAGCAAGATCAAAACTGGGAGTGACGGAATCACGGGGGTAAAAATTCTTCATTTTTCACAGAATGGGCACAGGGATCTAAGGGCAGAACTGGTGAAACCCACAGACTCTACACTGGGAGAGAAAAGCAGCTGCTGTGGGACTAAATCTGAAGAAAAATGTCACAGAATCATGGAATGGTTTGGGTTGGGAGAGACCTTAAAGACCATCCAGACCATGGGCAGGGACATCTCCCACTATCTCAGGCTGCTCCAAACCCTGTCCAGCCTGGCCTTGGATACTCCAGGGATCCAGGGGCAGCCACAGCTTCTCTGGGCAACCTGTGCCAGGGCCTCCCCACCCTCACAGACAGGAATTCCTTCCCAATATCCCATCCAACCCTGTCCTCTGGCAGTAGGAAGCCATTCCCTGTGTCCTGTCCCTCCATCCCTTGTCCCCAGTCCCTCTCCAGCTCTCCTGGAGCCCCTTTAGGCCCTGGAAGGGGCTCTGAGCTCTCCCTGGATCCTTCTCTTCTCCAGGTGAACACCCCCAGCTCTCCCAGCCTGGCTCCAGAGCAGAGGGGCTCCAGCCCTTGGAGCATCTCCGTGGCCTCCTCTGGACTCTCTCCAGCAGCTCCACATCCCTCTCATGTTGGGGGCCCCAGATTTGGACACGGAGCTCCAGGTAGGGTTCACCAGAGCAGGATCAGCCCCCTTGACCTGCTGGTCCCAGAGCTTTGGATGCAGCTCAGTATACATCCTATCGGGATTACCCATTCCCTGGCCAAAGAGGAGAAGTGCTGCTGCAGGAACCTGCTGGAATTTTTCCTAGGAATGTATCCTTCCAGTGCAGCACAGAGAGAATGCAGATAAGAAGAAGATGGTACAAAATCTAAGCTTAAGAATCCTGATTTGCATCCATAAAACTGCAAACACCGACTTTGTCAGAGCTTTTCCCTGTTGACAAATCTCCCACACAACAGAACACGTCATCAGAATGGAGTAAACTCATGCTGGCTGGAGACAGCTCCAGGAGCCTTAGGGAAAGCTGGGTGTGTGTATAAAGTGTGTTCCCCCTCTTTGAAGATCTGCTCTCTGAAACGCCTCCCTCTTAACCACTTAGCTTGGAGCAGGCTGTTTGGTCACTCCTCCCTGCTAGAGGGGAAGGAATTGCTGGGCTTGGATATCCATCGGCCCTGCCAAGGCAAATCACAGTTGGATGACAGCCTGGTATTAACACAGCCCCAAGTGGTTGTGCCCGGAGGGTCTAGGGAGGACCAGGAGCACAGTTAGGCTGATATTTCCTCCTATTTTACCTCTGAGTGTAAAACCTGAGTGTTGCCCACAACAGTGAGCTCTGCCAGCTGAAACATCACATTTATCCAGCCAGACTTCGTGGTACCTTCTCTCACAACGGGAAAAGAGGAGCTTTGAATTTGTCCTAAATCGTCTTAAATGCATCTGACAGCGAAATAAAATCTGCAGTTCTATTTTTTCCTGTTGGATGCTGATTCTGTGAAGGTGCCTAGGAAGGAAGGAAGTTGTATCCTGCTCTCCACCATATCCATCTCATTCTGGATTCAAAGCTTTTTCACTCCAGAAACTGCCTGGTTTAACAGGATCAGCTTGACCCAGAGTCTTTACAAGCTTGACCTTCAGCGTGGAGCTTCCTGAACACCCATCCTGTTTTCTCCTGAGGGAAGAGAGATGAAAGTGGGGAATGGCACGGGCAGGCATTTAGGAGGTAGAGGGAGATAACATTAGCAAAGATAAAAGACATCGTGCTCCAGTAGCATCTGGGAGCTAATTAGGTGTTGAAGGAGCCATTGAGAGAGATGGAAATTCTGTTTGTCTGGCCAATTTTAACGCAGCCAAACAGCCTCTTACTGCACATCCTGCATGGATAATTGATGATGCCTAAGAAAACTCGTGCCCCGTCCTGACTTCCAGTGATCTAAAGCTCCACTCTCGTCTGAGGCTGGAGACAGCAGAGTCTCCTCCACTAATCACTCATCCATTACTCTCATATTCCTGAAATAACAATGGCCAGGGCAAAGCTGGGATGGGGGAAACGACCCACACAGGGAGCAGGGCAGCTCGGAGCAGAACTTTCCACACTGAGGACCACAAGTGGTGCCTCCACATGGTTTGGCCCTGGCTGACTCAGAGAAGCCAACTCAGGTTCAAAAAATCAGGCAGCTCCAGCTGCCTGTGGACAGAAGAAAACCCTCCACGTGTAAATACTGTGTTGACAAGGCTTTCCCACCTCCATTAGCTCAGTTATCTCTGGATCACGTTTTGTTCCAAGTGCAGAGCAGCTTGTGGTGCTCCCTTGAGTGTGAGCCCTTGGCAATAAATGGAAGGCTCTGCAATTATTTTTTATTCGGGGAGCAGCAATGAAGAAGTAAAAATGTTCATTTGCTGTATCGAACCCAGAGGGCTCAGGTCAGCTCTGCTGTTACACTGCCATTATTTTATTTTTCTCACTGGATTCACATCAAGTATTTCTTCATTGTACATAAGCATGACAGTTTCTCAGGAAAACATATGAGCTTTCCAGAGAAACAATTTATCTTTACCTAAACTCATCCTGAAAAATCCAGAAGTTATTTCAGTTGTGATCAGAGGAAAAAACTTCCAGACAAGAGACCATGCACAAATATTTACCACTAAAATCATAACATTTGCTATATTGGAATACCTGAAATATCCTTGCACTGGAAATTGTTGGGCAACCTGTCATCCCTACTATTTATTTTGCCTCTAATACCATGCTGGGATTTTCTCTTCAGCCTCCCATGACCATTGGTTTGTAACCCCAAACCATTTCATTCCCAAAAAAAGCTGGGAGATGGTTTGTATTGTGCTGGCCACTCTCTGGAGACATGAACAACTCACCTTGGACACCCATCACGAGCCTCACCTGCTAAACTCACTGCTGTCACCCTTATTTGCAGTCTGTACTGGTGGTCTCTTGTGTAAGGAAATATCTCAGAATGATCCAACACAGGACTAATATTCCCAACAATTTACAGAAAACTATTTATGTTACACATTGAATGTTCCAGCAAAACAGAATCATAAAATCACAGAAACATTTAGGCTGGAAAAGCCCTCTAAGACCATCAGGTCCAGCCATCCTCAGTACTGCCAAGGCCACCATTAATATATGACCCATCAGATATTGCTTGTGCTCTAATGCAACCTAAGGGGAAGGGATGATAAAGAATGTTCCTGGGAAAGGGAAAAATCAACACCACGTTTTTCTGGTTTTCTGGATAACGTCTTTTTTTTTTTTTCCCCCCATGGAGATGCTTTCCCCAAACATCTTAAATTCCCCCGTGGCTGCCTTCTCCAAACATCACCAGAGAGGAGATGGGTCCAGTGTGAGACTGATCCAAACACCACAACACTGCACATCAAATGAAACAGAAAATTGAGGTCCTTCCTCCGGGGGTATAAAGCAGGGGGCACATGCCAGTGCTGGATCTCAAGGATCAGCACAGCTGCAGCTCTGTGAAATTTCCAACTGAAAGTCCCACTCTGGTCTAAAATGGAACCCAAATTCTTCTGCCCC